>JAGFZM010000027.1:1082475-1093789 GCA_017657215.1 Limnothrissa miodon
TGTGTGTGTGTGTGTGTGTGTGTGTGTGTGTGTGTGTGTCTGTGCAAATAAATGGAAAACTATTTTGCACTTCCAGTGAAATCTGATTTCATTTGAGGTCATCGTAGAGGACAACATAAAAGGAAAAAAGGATTCAAGGAAACACACACACAGGCATTCTCTCACACACAGACACACACAGAGACACACATCCACATTCACCCAAATGCTGAGACACAAGGAATCTAAAAAATAAAAATAAGAAAACATGCCAAGAGCACAATTGAAAAAACTCTCTAGTCTTCATTAGACACGTCTTCCACCATTTTTCAAACTGCCCAGTCTTGTCATCTTGCTCTGTCCAAAGTCAAAGTCAGTTTAATTGTCAATTTCTTCACATGTACTAGACAAAGGAACACAAATTAAGTTTCTAACTGTCCCATGCGTACAGTACACAAAACAACACAGGACAGGACAAACAGTAAAGGGTACCAGAAGACAACAGAAAACAAGTATTGTAGCAATTGGTGAAATGCATGTGGATTAAGGCATATGCTTTTACTGGTACTTGAATAATAATATGTAATAATGAATGTAATAATAAGATAAGATATTTCCACAGTATTGAAAGTATTGTGCGGTGAAAAATAGCAGCTAGAGTTGTATGTATAATTGTAAAAGGTTTCTTTTGTGGAAAGACTGGCAGAAGTAAATAATAAATAAAAATCTCCATCCTATGGCTGTGTGCGTTGCCTGGAATACTGTAGAGCTGTGCATTCGAGTTGGCAGACGGCAGAAGAACTACTAATAAAATTGAACACACTCATATGAACTGAATATAGCTATGTGCACTGCTGTTCTTAAATGGCCAAATACGCACACAAATGTACTCAACCACACACACACTAAAATCAACTGTCTTTCAAACACACACAGAGAGAGAGAGAGAGAGAGAGAGAGAGAGAGAGAGAGAGAGAGAGAAGTGTGCGTTCACAAATGCACCAATTATAAACCCACCTGCATTGTTCTAAGTTAATCAATCTGTCAGGCTTGCGAGGGGAACTTATTAAAGCGTGCCTTCGCCATTATTAAGTTTGCCCAGCTTAATAAACACCCTGCACACACAGACACACACAGACAGAGTATGAGAGTTGAACGGCATCGCTGAGAGAGGCAGCTCATATTTTCATTACAAAGGGCTCTCTGCCCTCTGCCTTAGAAAGAAATGTTGTCAAAAGTCATTAATGGTGGAGATGGTTCTCTGCAGTGCACCAGGAGTTTGTGAGTGTTGAATAAGGAAACTAGGAGTATTTAAGCCATTTAATTTGGTTTGGCTTTGGTTCAGTTTTTTTGTTTTTTTTTGTGAGCAGTTTTGCACAGGTTTTGGTGAGGCCGGAGATTGTTTCAATGGATTTGTCTGTGTTGTCACGTTAGTATGTATTTGAATGCTTCCGCATTCTGAGCCAAGAAATGTATCAGGGTGTGTTAGCAGGAAAGGTGTGTGTCTGTGTGTGTGTGTGTGTGTGTGTGTGTGTGTGTGTGTGAGGAACAGAGAGGGGGATCCTGCTGCTTTTAATATTGCCATGCCACAGCGTCCCTCAGTAACAGAGGGCCCCCTCCAGACACATTACCCATCACCCACCCCTCTAAAGCCCCACTGTGTTGTCACTCCCTGTGTGGATTTCAAATGAATAACAGAGCGCGGCGCCACCACTGCTATCGCATCCACCTTCCCGAATGGCCCCTCCCCTGTGAGGGAACTGCAGTGTGTCGAGCCCACGTCCAGCTATCATCTGTGAACGAGCGCACGGTAAACACAATGGCCCCCGTCATCTCGCTCGTGGCCGACACTTAGAAGTCATCCCAATGTGCCAGTTCTAGTGTTATCAGAGCGAGCTTACGGCAGTGAGCGAGCTTAAGTCAGTTGTGGCAGTGGGGCGGTAGGGGACAGGACAGAGTGAGACAGCTAGCAGTGTAATAGCTGTATAATACCAACATAATGTGGATGAATACAGTAGTATAAGGCAAAGCATTAAGTATACAAAAACATGTTACTCTTTCTCTCTCTCTGCACAGTGAGTGCATCGGATGCAAGGTGTGAGGGCAAGGATTTTCTTTGTTTTTTAAGATGGAAGGGCGCTATAGGCCTTTAAATCCCAGAGGCAAACTACCAGAGGTTACTGGATTTGTAGATGTCCTGTAGAATGCAAGTAAACTTTGGGACTTCCATCACATGCTGCTTGACTGAACAGTCAGATAATGGCCAAATTTTTTAAAAGCACTTAAGTCACTTGAAGCTGTAGTGGGGAATGCCTACTCCACGTTTTACCTCAGACTTACATTCAGTCAATCTCCACCTGCCTTCTAAGCTTTGAATGGAGAGGTTTCCCTTGTTTATCACTTTCAAATGTTTCACTAGACCAGTACTATTGCTTGACCTAAGCACATTTTATTCACTAACACAGGTGAACTTGTTTTCCTGATTAAAATGGATTAGTAGTCGTTTCTATTAAATAGTCTTGATACTCAGTTCTAGGCAACTGGACTCTTTCCGATGGTTCAGAACTGAAAAAAAAGCTTTCTGGATAGAAAGTGAAATGTTTTTCAGTTAAAAAAAGAAGTCTAGTTGGCTATAACTAAAAACCTTGACTACCACAACCTAAATGAATGAGAATCTTTACAGACTTGTTTTCTTGATGTTTGCTAGTAAGTTTACAATATATATCTAGGTGACAGCTCACTAGTCTTTCACCAGCCTTTTAACTGAAACGATAACGTTTTTCTTTGACGTCAAAAAAACAGAAAAGAAAGCTTTAATTGAGCAATCTTTACAGACGTGTTCCGGGCACATGTTGAGGCTGAGCGCCTGCCCTAGCCAAAATGGCCTCTGAGCCTTTGAGCACCCCAAAATAAAAGGGTGAAGTAAATAAGAAAGGAACTTGCTTCGCCTTTCAGCTCCCCCTAATCGCCGTGGTTCGAGAGCAGCGGTAATCTAGAAGCTTCAGAATAGTAATTTTTGGGGCCCATGTGATTTATCCCCAATCACCAGATGGACTTACTTTCATTTTCTGACCTCCCTCACTCCCACCGTCTCTTACTTTCTCTCTCTCTCCGTTTCTCTTTTTCTGCCATTCTCTCGCCCTTTTTTACCACCTCCTGCTCTGCTATTCTAGTCTTCCTTTTCCTCTTCAGTATATTCATAGATAACAAATGAGCTGCCCGAAATCCCTCAATCACCATAATGGAGCTCGACTGGCAAGGGCTGAGGGAAAAGGTTAAACCCGTTGGCTTACTCACAAGGAGTAGTCAATGACATTTAGACATGCCGTTTTTTGCCGCTCACAAGACTGAGGCAGGGAAAGAGAGAAACAGTTTTTCTTAAAAGGTGGATGAAAATGTTATGGAGGAGAGAATGATGGAAAGAAAGAGCGAAATATGTAGGACTCTGTGTTTGGGTAGTTTTGAGGACTGAAGATTGACAAAAGCCTGAGAGATGATGGTGGTGATGATGCAGTATGCTTGTGTGTGTGTGTGTGTGTGTGTGTGTATGTGTGCATGCGACTGACAGTGAGAGCCCCAGAGTATGAGGAATAGAGAGAGAGAGAGAGAGAGAGGAAGGGGCTTTAGAAGTCATTAGCATCTGGTGAACTAGGGCTAGTAATCTGTCTCAAATCACTTTCCCTCACACAATGGCAGCACAATGGCAGCCAGAGAGAAGCGGGTCATAGGAGGGGGGCTGAGAAGAAGAGAAGCAAATGAACACTAATCAACAGTGATGAGGAGACAGTAGCACGCTCAGAGGATTGGAGCACTGGGCAAGAGAGAGAAACACTGACAAAGAAAAAGGGGAATATGAGTGAGGGGGAGAGAGAGATGAGAAAGAGAGAGAGAAAGAGAGATTAGATGAGACCCATGTAAAGACTCCCACCTAGAACTACAGGATCTAAGCATCAGAGACTGTGAGATTGAAAGAAGGAAGGAATCAGACTCTTTTTTCTCTCTTTTCTCATTTCTATTAGTAAATTCAAAGACATTAGTTTCTAACCTTACTCAATCATAACGCTGCCTGTTTTTTTTTTTTTTGTAAGGATATCATGACATTCATCTGAGGAGACTATGAAACTGAAGATGCTATAACCCCTTGGTCCCACGTACGATTTTCATGACGATAACTTTCCATTAATTTTCAATGATAGCGGGCGATGGGCGACAAGTGAAGGCGATTTGCCTCTCGTCGTTGGGGGGGGGGGGGGGGGGTTATGTAATTTTTGGACGATTACTCTACCGATTTTTCATAACTGCCAATCAGGGTGAAGGGGGCGTTCAGAAAAGAATCAAAATGGCGGACAACTGTATAGAGACGCAGGATTATGGATATATCTCGGGAATTTCGCATTTTCCATGATATTTATTTTCATTTGAAGCAAGAAATAAACATTGTAAAACAATAAAATCGAATTTTAATGACTGGATATTTCTTTTTAACATAGATTGTTCGTAGCTCAGAGGTTTCGATGAGTCGCGAAAGAAACGCCCACAGGCGAAAATCACCCAAGTGATCAAATCGCCTTGTCGTTAGTACGTGTGACCATAGGGTTAGTTTATTGGTGTGTATGAGAGTTGACAGAGATCATGTGGAAAACCCACTGAGCCCACTGAGGTCTGACATGTGTGGATATATGAGTGAGGGAGTGTGTGTGTGTGTGTGGGTGGGGGGGGATGGGGGTGGGACACAGGAAGAGAAAACTATTTATACAGCCGTCACCCCTCATAGATTGAAGCCGCCCTCGTGTCTCACAGCATCTCAACACACACACACAAAACTAAAATTTACAAATACACACACAACCAAATTCACAAGGACACACACATATATGCGCACACACCATCACCATTATTCCTGTGGATTGTTCAGGCTTGTCACACTTCATTATGCCTTGTTTAGCTCAATTGATATACACATGCCATCAGCCTAACCGAGAGAAGCCGACATGCATGGCTATGGGATACGCCAGGGCTTGTCTGTTGGGAGTCAAACTGGGATGTGATTTCTAAGCTGTGCAAAAGTCAAATACATAGTGAATACAGCACATATTGCTCAAACAATGACAGGTTGTTGTACCCTGGATGGACCTAATGCAGGCCAGCTTTGCAACCGGCCTGGTCATTTTAGCTCAATAGCAACCTTGCCATCAATTCCCTTGATATTCATATAATACTAGGCTTCATTGAACCTTCTTAGTCATTAAAATCTAATTAGATCTTCTGTGGCAGCAATAATCTCCACCGTTGCCATGCCAAAGTCAAAATAATGTTTGATTTCAGTAAATGTTATTTGAGCAGTTTCTAATCATCTTGGTAGCTGTTGGCCAGACATCGGCAAAATTTTGAATCACATCGACACACTCATCCCTCATCCTGTCTAAGATGTGAATATATAGCTAATACACATACGCATGGTTGTAACCAGGGGTGTCGTGGTCAGGGGAAGAGGGGGAATCAGTTACCAGGGCACCAAGTGGATGGAGGGCTTAAGGGGTCTGGAATTTAATTTTACTTTAAATATGAATATAATTTAGAGATGTATAATGGCATGGGCACAGCTTGTGCATAGGGCCCAGAATTTGGTGCTAAACCCTTGATTGCTACGCTATTAGTCGCTGCATTGCCAGACTGATCCAGAATCAGTGACTGGCCGCCACAGATGCAGGCCCCCTCAGAGGTCCAGACAGTGGTTCAAATGGCAGGGATAATTAATGTTGGAGGAGAGCAAAGGTCTGGAATTAAATTTTCTCCAATACTGTGTAGGGCCGTGCCATAAATAATCCCGTTTCCTATGCCTCACAGGGGAGGATTGATGCCATAAGCCAGTGATAAGATCATCAGGATTGACTGAGTGGTCTACCATGCACAATTGATCTCATTCAGCGATCAGTCCATACGGTTGATTGATCTGTGCCGGGGCCCCACAATGACGGAGCCGGGTGGGAAATCAATGGGCGTCCTTTGCAGTTTTGATGAGTGACAATGGGATGAATACAATTTTCATTACATTAAGTGTTGTTTCGCTAGTGTCGTGCACACGCACACACACACACGATTACAGCACCTTCCTTTAGCCTGCTATGCCTAAACCACAGGACACAGTAATCACTCTTTCTCTCTCTCTCTCTTTCTAGTTAATCTCCAAGCCAGGCACCACTGGGTGCTTCGGGAGACAATTTTTTAATCAGAATCTGATGAACCCTCTCTAGGCACAGGGGTAGCATCTGCCCCCCCAACCAAAGAAACCCCATCTGCACCCCCAAAGAAAACGCACACACTGCCAACAGCTTTCTTTCTTTCTTTCTTTCTTTCTTTCCTTCCTCAGTTCCCATCTATTGATGCCAACTTGTCATGCAGGCCCTCCATACCCTTCTTCCTCTCTCCCTGCTGTTCTCTCTCTCTCTCCCTCTCTCTCTCTTTCAGTTCCTCATCTCCTCCTTCCCCCTCAGTGCCCGCTTCCCTCCTCATTGTTCTCTCTCTCTCTCCCTCTCTCTCTCTTTCAGTTCCTCATCTCCTCCTTCCCCCTCAGTGCCCGCTTCCCTCCTCATGGTGGCTCTTCTCTCTCGCTTCCCACCAGGCTTGCCAGACAGATACCTTCTGCTCGTTTACACTTTTACACCTTTTCAGTTTCAGTTTTCATTTTCTCCTCCCTGTCCAGAAAGCTGTGTGTTGTTTGTGTGTGTTGGGAGGGGGGGAGTGGGGGTTCGGGGTGATGATTATGCTGGTAACCAAAGTCATCTAATGATCAAGCAGATTTTACTTTGCGAGTTGTTACTCTGTTCTCTCCTGTTCTCTTATTCTCTTATTATATTAAGTCAAGGTTCCAAGGCACCTGCCGAACATACTAGGGGTGCTGAGAAGGCGTCTGCAGTCCCTCCCCAGTGTCTATAAGGCTACAAGGAGATTTGTGATCCCTCTGCTACATGGATGGTCATGGATGGATCAGCACCAGCCAAGTCAGTTTGCTTGTTTATTAATAGCAATGCTTCCACGGTGTTGTTTGAGAGAGGCATGAGAATAAAGACTTCAGGGACTCCTGCCAGGTCTCTAAACAAGGGACACATGCAGGCTGTTGCTGTATGTAGCCGCTTCAGCAGGGCTGGTGGGAAGGAGTGAACAAACACGGTAGACACCGTGGCCATGAATGCAGTGTGTGCGCAGGTGGATAGAGAGAGATAGAGAGAGAGAGAGAGAGGGAGGGAGAGAGAACCACACATGCACTGTATAAGCAGGTGAGAGACAGAAAGAGGGTGGGAGAGAAAGAAAGAAAAAGATATGGCCACAAATGCACTGTACAGTGTAGGTGGAGAGAGTGTGAGAGAGAGGAAAAAAGCAAGAGGGAGAGGGACACAAAGACAGACCGAGGGAACGGTCTATGGCTTACTGACCTCACATAAAGAATGTTTGACCTGCGTTCCACTGCCACTGCGCAAGAAAGACAAGGAGATGCAAGCACGCTGTTCTCTCATGGGAATGAAGCTACACAACCCATGCACCACGACAGGATTATATATAGTACGTACACACACACACACACACACACACACACACACACACACACACACACGCACGCGCACAAGTAAGCAAGCACACTCGTTCACATTCAGAGTTGTTCATTTTCTTCTTTATATGATTCCCTGTGGGGAAATCCATTTTCCCAGAAATGAAATGTAAGATGGCATCATGTGTGCACTCAAACATATTCTACTGTACACACAAACACACATTATTCAACAGTTCAACACACACACATATTCTCCCTGTTATTCACATTCCTTTGGGAACATCACTCTGATATTCCCACTCTTTCTAATCCTTTCCGTGAGAAAGAGGAAAAAAACATTCAAGAGATTTTTTAAACAGCATATAGGACAATGGCAACGCACACACACACACACACACTCCAACCCTCGCCTCCTATGTCCTATTACACCACAGCTTCATCATCTGCCAGCCTGCTGTACCCCCATACCCCCCCCCCACACACACACACACACACACACACACACACCCACAAAGAGACACACACGTTACCTTCCTCCACCCTTTATTGTACAACACGTGATACAACTTCATTACCCGGCATTACGTGACACACCACGCCTCACCGCGAGTCACCCTGAGAAAAATGGTGTGAACCTCCCTTCCCAAAGCAACATGGGAAATTACGATATCCCCACCTTCACCCCCGTGTGACATCATTAGCTAACAGGTGTACACCCACACACACACACATGCTCACACACGAGCAAGTGCATTCATCAAAGTAGGCATGTACACACACACACACATGCACGCACACACACCCACACACACACAATCAGCTAATGCACATAAGGGCATTTAATAGGTGTAAAACAAGCTATCTGCCTGCCAACCACAGATGGCCTTAAACTGTGACTTAACCATCGATGAGTCAACATACCTGCTGCTCACAGGGCAAGGCTAGCCTAACTTGTAGCGCCCGCTATGCTAACTAGCATATGGTTAGCCCTGAAACAGATGCCACCAAACAGAGCAACTGATAAAATCATACACTGGCACGGGCCGGCAGTTGCCAAGACCATGCCAGACGGCAGCTACCCCCCACCCCCACCCCCGCATGGGTTTCGAGCTAGAAGAAAACATTACGTGCACATGCCTGTCTCTCACCCTGACGCTGCACCGAGTGAGACATCAGCTATGCTCGTGGCAGACAGTACACATGAATTGCCACACGTCCTGTTTTTTCACTCTCTGTCCGGAAAAAATCATCCTTCCCAGGACACCATTTCTTCCCCATGAAAATGCACTTCCATTCCCATATTCATTCGTTTTAGACTACTTTTAAATAAACCTACGTTTTTTTTCTGCTGTTGCGTCAGTGTTCTCCTCCCCACTATTTTGTCAGGGTTTCCAAAGGCAGGTAGCAGGTCTCTACATAGCAGACGCATGCTTTTATTTGATTGGTTGTATTCTGCAGTAAATTAAACTTAATTTTATCTATCACCTGGCAACTTGCATTCACTTGGTGCAGATTTCACAGGCATTAAAAACTTGTTTTATGAAATAAACGTGCCGGTTTTCTACATTCTGGCAACCCTAATGAACCCTCAGGGCCCATATCCCAACTCTTCGGATCTAGAACCATGCTTCAGACCGGGGCACAATCTGGGTGCTAATTGAGTTCAGTACTGATGGCAAGAGGTATTTATATCAATCTGATGCTCTCACAGTTTTTGTTTGCATTTTACAGTAGAAATCAATGGCAGTGTAGTCTAAAATAATTTCTGTCATGTGCCTTAGAATAATTTAGAAATGACTAAGAAAAATAACTTAGAAAAATTTCCAAACAACATTGGGGTGATCAGACAAGATAGAGGCTCTGTGAAGTAAAGGGAAGAGAAAGGGAAGGGAATCTACTCTGGTCTGTATAATAGGTGCCCAGCTGAAGATAAACTGCCCATTAGTCACTGTCACTGAGATGACAATACCACAGTCAAGACAGAACTATTCTTGTGTGAAAGGGGGGGCAGCTAGGCAAGCAAGAACGCCAGACGGAGAGTAAGAGTAAAAGAAAGCCCAAAGGAGAGATGGCAAGCACCAATGTTGCTAGCTGTTGCTGTTGATGTTACACAACACAACCTTTCACAAACCTCAGCCCATCTTTGGCCACACCCTCATGCCACAAAGTGTTGACGACAAACCAGTGTAATGAATCGCGTAACAATGCTACAAAGAGGATCTCATCTGATCGTCCCTTACTGTTGCCATTGGACTTTCTTGGAAATTGTATGAGTTTATGCACTGTGGCAGACAATTTAGATGACCTATTTTAGATAGTGATTGTGACCTTAGCAGGGTTAGCCATGAACCAAGAAATCATGAACTACATCAGCACTGCTGTGATCCATTCATGAGAAATTGCCCCCTAAAAATATTAATTGGAAGCAAAGAAAGCCATTGACTGCATTCATACATACCTGATTAATCTCTACAAACTTCACTGAAGGTCAACTACCTGTCAGTGTTATTGATGGACACATCATTTGGGAGAATGACCATTCCCTTGTACTCACGCAAAGCGGGGGTGGCTTAGAGCAGACTGTACCATTGTGAATGTGAAAGGATATGGGCTGGAGACCATGCGGATGCACCAGCTGCGGGGGAAGGTGGTCTGCTTGAGGCAGAAGAAGACGACGGGCACTAGCTCAGGGTAGGGCACCACAAAGCCGCTCATGTCGCTGCTGGCATCGTCGTCGTCGTCATCATCGTCGTTAGCAACACTCCCATCCGTCCGCTCGCCTTCCACCTCCCCCTCCTCTTCGTCTTCATCATCCAGCGTGTGTCGTTCAGGCTGGAGAGCAGAAGGATCGACCTCTTCCTGCACAGGCCCCTCCTCTTTCTGTGGGACAGCCCTGTGGTGGTCTTCTGACGAACACGAGGCCACAAAGGGACCCTCCTCCTCGGTAGTCATGGCTGCCAGGGAATCTGTGGGGCAAGGCAGAAAGAAACACTTGGGTGACACTGAAATAAACATTAATCACAAACATACAGTATATGTGTACGTACATGTATGTACATGTGTGTGTAGGGGGAAAGAGAGAGAAAAAGTGTGTGTGAGAGAGAGGGGGGAGAGTGTGAGAAAAAACTCAACACACCTGTGTGTGTGTGTGTGTGTGTGTGTGTGTGTGTGTGCCTCAACACACACAAACACACAGACACACAAAGAGAGAGCCACATGTCTTTTCAGAGATAACAGATCACGTCAGTTCTCACATTCCTAATGTCAGGCCATACATCAATGGGCTCATACCACCACAGTTCATCAAAGAGGGACTCTGCGACACAACGCTGGTAGCAGAGTTCAAGGAATGGAGGAGGCAAACACTTCATCACTCGATTGGTTTTGGGAGGATTACCAGGCCAAGAAGATAAACCTGGCGCGTGAATCGATATGATCTCCATAAGCAAAGGAAAGGCACGTATGGTTGGACACACAGTTCGGATGATAGTTTCTCTAGTGTTTTTGGGAGAGATGCAGGGTAGTGTGGGTTGCATGTTGCAAAGTGTTTGGACTCCTCCTCCTCCTCCTCCATGTTCTTTCTTTCAATTTCTCTTTCTCTCTCTCTCTCTCTTTCTGTATACTAGCCTTCTTTTGTTCTCAAGCTTTTAGATAGACTTGAAAGCTGTGAAGAGATTCTGTTTCTGTGGTTGTGCTAACCTAAAAATATTTATATGGGCAGACCTGACTACACAGACAAACACACACACACACACACACACACACACACACACACACACACACACA
>JAGFZM010000027.1:1099404-1139424 GCA_017657215.1 Limnothrissa miodon
AGCTTATTTGTATTCGGAACCTACATGAGGGCAGTGAGACATAAAAAGAGACTTTTTTTGGTAATTGTGACGACTAGCATTACTTTAAAAGTGAAGGCCTTTATGCCAACATTTTTTTAATTTCTTTGTAGCCAAAGTCCAAAGCCAATTTCAAGTTTCTTTACAGTCTAAAAGACATTCCTCCAATGTCCATTTTAAATAATTTCAACATCAGACACATCAGCAGAACACACACTGAGTACATATTCTACAAAGGCCACCACAGATCATCATATTTTATTCATGTGTCAGTATTTTTGAGGTGTATATTTATGGCATGCTCTTCTTCTGTGACTGAACAACAAAAATCATTAACCTTCCATTTTAGGGAGCCATTTTCTTTAGTGTTAGCTGGTGAATCGATTAAGTATTCACATGGTGATGCCAACTGACGCAAACTCAAACAATGCATTCTGGGCACTGGAAGACTGAACCCAATTTAAACCTTTGAAGCACCAGTGTTTTTGTTTGCTTTTTCCCTTTTCTCTTTAAACATTCATTTTATGATACTTTTGTCCAAGGTTACAACAAAGGCAGCAAGGAAGTCTGAATTTATTGGCACACATAGGAAAACTTTTGTGTTTGGTCACCCAGAGAAATGAAATGTTTTCTGACTGGATGACAGAGCATGTGTTATTCCTGTATGCAGAGCCATAGAAAGATCTAGAAGTGATGGTTCCTGACTTGATCCAATGCCAGTAATAGAGTTTAAATGCTTTAAAAATTGACCCGTGGATGTAAATTATAAAAAGCAATCACGCTTCCTCTCTTGGTACTCTCCATTCTCCCTCATCGTTTTATTATTTGGACTTTTAATCGACTGTGACGAGACTCAATGCCAGTTATTGTCTGTGTGTGTGTGTGTGGAGGGGAGGATGTGTCTGATTAAATCTGCGGAAATAGATCGGTGCCAATATAAAAGGAAGATCACTCTTCATAAAGCAGGAAATGAAGTGGACTTAATTGGGACACAGGCCCTGCATTCGCCACCTTTTTACAGTCTGCCACTAAAACACTAATTCAATATTGTAGTCAAGGGGCTGCAAGGTCCATTAAAACCACAGAGGCTTGACCAGCCCCAGGGAGTGTATGTGTGCGTGTGTGTGTGTGTGTGTGTGTGTGCGTGTGTGTGAGGGGGGGGATCTCCTAGAGTCATAAGTATTTAGCCATAAGTCAGGGTAAGGAACAGTGTGGGAGCTCAAAGGTGAGTAGCAGTGTATGACATTAAGGTGAGGAGGTGCCTAAACCAGTGAGACACAACATATGCCATGAGATTGGTCCATTATCCAAGTCACTAGGTAGAAGAGGATGAGTTTCTGACTGGGTAAACTGGATGTACAGCCCTATGATTTCCGCAATGCGGTAAACGCGGACGGAATCACAGAATCTAGTCATAAAAACTACTGATAAACACGGAATCGAACGGAATTCGGGCATTTCCGCGTTCACAAAATAAATGCGATCGCCCACTTACAAGACAAACACGGTTTCTGCACGCTTTTGTCACAACTTTCAATCTCAATGAGTCTCCGAGGTTGCCTAGAGACCATATCTTGTTAATCACGTGAGTTTGTTTCCAATCCTCACATATGCGAGGGATATGTCTAAACGTAGACAGCCTCTGCTGCAAAACCAGCAGCTTCTAAAAAGTTATGAAATATGCGATTAACTAAAGATAAATAAGATAAAACTAAATTTGGGAAAAAATAAAACGGATTACCTAGGGCCCTATGGGTGGAGTTTCTGACTGGGTGAACTGAGTGCTAAACTGGGGGTCATCTTTTAGACTGGAGGTTGTCACACTGGCTTCACTTGTACATGAGAGAGACTGTGGGGAAACTCTGGCAGTGCTTGTGAGTTCTGCTCTGCTCTGGGATCAGAAGATGTCCACTCCTCGTCACACTGTGCAATGCATCAGAGGGACAGGCTGCCAATTCTCTGAAAGAGTCTGGGTTTTCAGCGCGAAATAGACTGCTGAAGCTTCTCTTGTCAGTCAGGTTGCACTCAGGAAAGTAGTGGCTCGTACTGACACCTCTTTCAGTGTTTTCTGCCATCCTAAAATATTATACACATAAGCTCATGCTGCATTATGACATCAAAAGCAATTAACCTTTTTTCACGCTTTTCAGTTGAGAGTAATTAATTAGGCTAAACTATCGTTCTAACAATTAGTAAAACAATGAGTTTTGTGTAAACGTTAAAAATGAAGTTTACATAAGCCTAACGTTTATCATATTTCATGTCATGCATGCCAGTACCAATTCTGACTCCAATCTGTACTTAAAGGCCCACTATGCAACATTTTTCATTTAATTAATCCGTTTCATACTGTTTAGGATGCTAAAATGAGTCATTACACGGCGAACGAATGGTGTAGAATGCGCCACCGTGTCCTATAGCGGTAGATACAGCACTTGCAATGTTCAGCAGCGAGGACCGCCTCCAATAGAATGCAGTGCAATACAATGCAATACAGCGGTCTTTAGAGGAAGCTTGTGAGAGGAAAAAACAGAACGTTTCTTAGCCCCTCTTAAAAAATTCCCACTATGGCTCTCTGAGTGAGTTAACAATGCACAAAAACATAGTGTAGTAAAGTGTGTGTGTATTCTGCGCAGTCAAAAAAAAAAGATTGTTCGCTCCGACCCCAGACCAGAGCCCCCCCCACATAGCAAATCCCAATTTAACCCCTATATATATATACAAATCAGAAAGATCTGTTCTATAATCTGGTAAGAGCTTTGGGCATCTTCTCACTTTGCAGTAAGATGTACTGTTAAACCAAGGCAAAGTGTCAGTGAGTGCAGTTAAAGCTGGATTTATACTTCTGCGTTGCGTCGTCGCAGACCTTCGCCGACACCAATCAGACCTTCGCCGACACTACACATACACCTCTCGTGCGCATGAAAAAAATCCTGACTACGCGTCAAAGTGTCGCCGACACCTTACGCAGACCGACACATATGTCATGGATTGTGATTGGTCCGCTTTACATCAATTCCAGTTCTCCGCCTTTCCAGTGCGTTGTGTGTACAAGACCGGCATTTTTGAACTTACAGAAATGGCCTTATAACTACCCATTCACCTGACAAAGACAGTTGACCATAGAAAGTAATGACCTGATTACTATGCTTATTAACCAGACAAAGCTTCCCATCAATGCATCCGACACAGTTTGGGAAGTTCCACAGTCTCCAGAAATCTCCGGCTACCGTTTCCCACTGGTTAGTTGACGGACAGGGCAAAAACTCGGGCTGCAGTGTTGTCCACAACACTTTGCAAACCTCTGACACAATAGATGACACTGTGGATGAGGCCAGCTTGTAGCTTGCCGCTAGGTACAGCCTGTTGATTTGCACCAGAAGCCAATAACTTGCAACGCAACGACCGGAAAACACACACACAAAGGACCCTTTCTAAACTCAATAACCCCCTAGCGTTGTGGCAGTGAACTGCCACGCGTAGCAATTACGCGGACGCAGAGGTATAAATCGACCACGGAAGTTTAAATCAAAAACGTCGGCGAAGGTGTCTGCGACAGCGCGACGCAGAAGTATAAATCCAGCTTAAGGCACACTGACTTAGTACGGTAGCTCAGATGTGACATTCTTCATTATGAAACCAATGCGAAGCTTCCGTAAGTGCAGAATGTGTGCACATTAAGTATTTCAGCCTATAAATCTGTCAAAATAGGATTCACAAGACTATTCAATCATATTTGGTAGTTACCTCTTTGCCTCTGCACAAGCCAAAGGGACATACTTGAGGCACTTTCCTGCCAATGGTGATGTTACTGCACAGCAGTACAACATTAAACAATTAGCCATTTTGGTCACAAGGACCTACAAAAAATCTGCAGTAGAGTACTATACTAATGACAGTAGGGCAATGCTTTAGTCATACACCATGATTTAAGCCCTTCTTACCATAACGGTCAAAAATCTAAGCCAGGAGCCAGGATCAAAAAAAGATGACAATGAATTTACAGAACATTGTACCAAGTGAGACAATTGTTTATATTAACTAACCCAAACCTTAAGGCTAGCCTTAACACTTTTCTCTGTAGTGAGATTTATGCTGTTTCAGATACTGATTTAACTACTCTGTTGGTTGGCAGGTGTGTCCTGTTTTTCCACGCCACCTAGTGCTACCTGGGGAACGCCACTGCCATTTTTGTGTTAGACCAAAGGAGTGTCAGCATCTCCTGTGTCAAACAGGTGGTAGATGCCATTATCAATCAGCTCAGCATCCAATCTGATCGCAGTGTTCTGTCACGTACACATGGCTCTAACGTTGCTGCAGCGCCCATTGTAGGGTTGTGTTAATAAAATTAGCATACTAATATTTCTAATTAGATTAACAAGGCCTGACGAGCACCTGTTCAGAATGACCAGAGTTCATCCTCAGACACTCACCCACTCACTCTATTTCTCTCTCTCTCTCACACACACGCACAAACACACACACTATTATTCCTTGTGTAACACTAGCCTAATATAAGAATAGATGATTCTCATCTGTAACTGGGCCCGGTTATTGTGAATAGTACTACGCCAACAGAGGTATTGTCAAGTTGGCCTACCTTGTGTAACTGAAGAGAGGGTGGGATAAAAGGGGCTAAAATAAACACTGACAAAAATAGCAGTGGTAGCTCTGTGGACAGTCCTACTTACAGCTAAGTGCTGGTTCTATGAAAGCACACTTGCCTACACAGACACCATCAGATTGTTCTTTTTTCTCTGCCTTTGAAACACAAACCACACCACGTAGAGAAAAATCCATCTGTGAAGACAGGCATCCATAACTGTAGCCACGTTACGAAGAGCCATTCTGTTTCGAATCAAACAATCCTCAAGCACCGGCATAATTCATAAGCTCCCATCTAATCCTACCACTATCACACTATCATTGTGTATTAGTCTACATGCAGGCTTTAGTTCTCAAGGGATCAACAGAGTTTCCATATGCATACAGTTACGGACAGAGGAGTCAAAAGTACTGACATTCCTTACTCAAGTAGAAGTATAGATACTAGAGTTTAAAAAGACTTTTTAGAAGTTGAAGTATCAACCTAAGTTTTTACTCAAGTAAAGGTGAAAAAGTACGGGTTTCAAAACTACTTACAAAAGTATAAAAGTAAAAGTAATCTACGGGGAGAATCCCATTATGCACAAAAGCTTAGACTCTTTCACGGCACCCAAATCTAAAGGCTACAATGACTATAATGTTATATTAAAATGTCAATGTCAATGTCAACAGTTTCTGAATCATATTAAACATCTTAGCCCATGCACACCTCTCTACCAACCAGCTCTACTATGACTATTGTCTTACTCATACATGACTGTAGGCTGGAAACAAAAGACGGACAAATACAGTAGGACTACATGCTCGTTTGGATAACATTATCTACAGGAAAAGTGACGCTTAACCTTAGCCGTGGGGCAAAAAAAACATTGACGTAAGTAACATTACTACAAGAAGCATATTCCATGTGTTGATAACATTTTGGTTAGGGTTGAATGAGTGAAGAGCTGCACATTCCAGTCTAATAAAATGTTCTCCCATGATATGCAAATACTAACATTAGGATGTAATTAACCTTTGGCTAAATACCCCCCTGGGACAAACAATATCAAGGAGCCACACTGTTTATGTAAAGCTGGGTGTAGGTCTCCATTCACTTCTAATCGTTATTATGAGCACACCAACTATGCAGAACAACTTTTTTTGTTTTATTAGCAGCGTGTGATAGCGTAGCTAAGCTATTGCTACATTTGTTTGCTAGCATCCTGATTTTTCATTAATTAGGTTAGAGAACCGAACCCCTTAAATTGCATGTAAGTGTCAAACTAGTATAACTTTACAGTAAGATTGCAAGCAACATTTACCTTAGAGCTTGTTCATCTTTGAGTCGACTATGAGGATGTCCACACAGTTTAATCCAAATACTTCAGGATTTGACTTCGGTTTTGGGAAAAGGACGCCCATTCCCTCTTTGGGAAATGTTACATATACCCCAGGCACAAAATTTAGCATATTTTAGCATTTAGCATATATTTTAAAACTTTGACAGTAGCATGTTAGCCTGCTGAGACCGATAATACGGAGGGCTGTGTGAGCTAGTCAAAGTGGGAGCTAGTTCTTGGCTGCACTGTGATTGGGCAATCTAGGGTATGACTTAGCCAATGGTGTTTAACAGACACATTTTCGTCCCAGCTCAATAACATAAACCACAGTGACAGATTATAGATTATCTTTTATAGCCTATATATATAGCCTTTTATAGCCTAAATATGTAAATGTGAATGTACATACAAATGTAAATACATTTATATTTATGGACACTGGATCCATATAAAGTGGCACCAGTATGTTTGCCTGTCTATCTCAATTCATCTTATAACTTTCATATTTTGCCCCCCAAAAATCTGATTTTGCATGTGCATCAAAACAGATATTAACAAGCATTATAAGCATGAAAAGTTTTTCATGCACATCCGTTATTCAGTCGGGTGCAGCATCCCGTTGAGCAATGTAACACACACACACACACACACTCACACACTCCCAACAAGGTGGGATGCCAGAACCCAGTGGACCACTTCCGCAGGATGACCTGAGTATTGTCTCTGCCATCGACCCCATTCAAAGACCGAAACCTCCCCAGGTGGAAGAAACATCGAACAGCGAAAACAGCACAGGGATATACGGCAACCAAAAACTGGAATTTACCTTTGGCTGTCAGTGTTTTTTCATACTCAACTGACCCATAAATAAATCACCGTACTTTATTTCCCTCAACAGCCTGTAATCTAGGGAATCATAACACATAAATCATGATTACACTTTAAAGGTGAAAAAGAAACAGCTGCAAAGACATTGAAATAAATGTGCACCCCCCCCCCCCCCCCCCCCCCCCACACACACACACACACATTTTTTTTCTCCCTCAAAGTTTCCACTCTTGCCCTTCTGACTGAAGTGTAAGATTGTGAGGCACAGCCTAGAATGCTCCCTAAGGGGAAATCAAGATGTAGGTGCCGCTACACATCAATGGCTGGGCATAATGGGCCTGTTGACTTCAGTGGCCAAGGTCATCATAGGATTGATTGTCCAAAATGTCAAGGATACTGTTCATGTTATGAATTGGTCCGACGTGTTGGGGGGGGGGGTTGCACAAAGATGAGGAGGAGGAAGAGATAGATGGCATATGGAGGGATGGGGGAGGACGAGGACATGGAGTGGAAGACTGGGAGACAGGGGAAGAGAGAGAGAGAGAGAGAGAGAACAAGAGAGAGGGATGAAGAGAAGACGGCAGCTAAAAAGGTTGAAGGGAAGAGAGGGGGCTGCATTGAGAGTTACAGAGAGCCAAGGGCACAATTAGTCATCATTAGGACAGAATGGAGATAGACAGAGAGAGAGAGAGAGAGAGAGAAAGAGAGAGAGGAAGGAAGGATGTGGGCAGAAAAGAGAGGGAAGAGTCGGTAGAACAATTAGAAGGCACCAGGCAAGACATATGAAGGCCTATCAAGGGTAGATGGTGATAGCAGGAAGAGAAAGGCAGGTAAGGTGAGGGAGGGAGTGTCACACAGCAAAAAAGAGAGAGAGGGAAAGAACACTGCACACAGAGAGAAAGAGAGATAGGGGAGAGAGTGTCACACAGCGAGAGAGAGAAAGAGACAGGGAGGAGAGTGTCACACACAGAGAGAAAGCGAGAGGGAGGGAGTGTCGCACACAGAAAAAGAGAAAAAAAGAGAGGGAGAGGGGAGGTAGCGTTAGAGAAAGATGTGAGCCTAAGACAGAAAAAGAAATAAGAGAATAAATTGAAAACAAAACAAATATATTCGGTGAGTCACACGGTAGATTGTGGTGCTTCATGTGAGTATGTGTGCGCGCCTGTGCCTGTTACTAGGGCAGGAGGGCTCTGTAGCCAAGCTGTCAATTGTAGGTAAGGAACAGCAGGTGACGTTCCCTCAGTGGGCTATGCAACATTGATTGGCGGGGTGCATGCTGCCGTGTTCTTCATGCTGGATTGCTAAGACTCACTGACTCCCCTCACAGTCCCCCACAGTTCAAACCCATTAGCAGATCTCAACACTTAAACAGGCCAAGCAAGAGAGCAAGGGTTGAATAGAAAAAAATAGTGTAAGCCAGCCAAAACTTTATTTTCTTTTGCCATTTTTTTTAAATAATTTTTTTTCGGGCTTTTTGGTATGGAACCTTAGGATAGTACAGAGAGACAGGAGATAAGTGGAGGAGAGACAGAGGCGTGACAGGATGTGGCATACTCCCCCCCAGCCTTGACTGGCCTGGCTATTCTAATTGTGCCCATTCATGCCTAGTTCTTAGTGTGGACCCACTCAGAGAGGTGGCGAGTCGTGTGTTTGTGTTAAGGTCAAAAAAAAGTCAAACAAAAATCAAGTGTCACAGTATCGGTTAGATGTCCTGCAAGGAAATGACACCTGATTAGGAATGGAAACGTCTCTGCATCTTCAAAAAAGCATCCAGCCGTCTTCATCTGTGTGTGTGTTTGAAGAGTCACTGCCTGAGAAGACAACCAATCACATTGCACCCACTGCAAACAATGTCAATAACACAAACAATTATGGTGTTATTGCAGGGGGGGGGGGGGTGATGAAATGTCACTCCCTGAGTCCTGCTGGTGTACCCACTCAAGCTCTTACTGCACATTAAACAAATCGGACACCCTCCCAGGGACACCCAGCCGAGGCATGGAGAGCTCTGTAATTACCCTCCCCACACTGCGTCTCCATTATTTCCTTCACCCAGGTCGAGAAAGGAGCCGCGACGCAAACTTTCATCTCTGCTCACTTTTTTAGCGAGACACTGCATAGTGTGTAGAAAT
The DNA here is from genome assembly GCA_017657215.1 of Limnothrissa miodon. NCBI lineage: Eukaryota > Metazoa > Chordata > Actinopteri > Clupeiformes > Clupeidae > Limnothrissa > Limnothrissa miodon. The sequence continues at coordinate 1,108,310 of JAGFZM010000027.1, forward strand.
GACCAAGTCTCACAGCGGAGTACAAACACAGAGAGTGTGTGTTGGCAATGGCGTTGATGACTAAGATTGTAAAAAGAATAAAGCCTTAGGACCACCACTGCCAAGTCGTGATGAGTTCTGTACAGAGAGGTCATATCACCATATTAAAGCAGGGCTAAGCAACGTTCTGTTTTTTTCTCTCACAAGCTCCCTCTAAAGACTGCTGTATTGCATTGTATTGCACTGCATTCTATTGGAGGCGGTCCGCGCTGCTGAACATTGCAAGTGCCTAACCCTCTACCGCTATAGGCCACAGTGGCGCATTCTACACCATTCGTTCACCGCGTAATGACTCATTTTAGCATCCTAAACAGTATGAAACTGATTAATTAAATGAAAAATGTTGCATAGTGGGCCTTTAACCTCTTAAGGCTCACCCCTATTTTTCCTTTAAAAAAAAAAAAAAAAAACGGCATACCCAAATTGAAAGCTTGACAGTTCCTACATAGTTTTAGACTCAAGGATGTGCCTCATACCATTGGACAGGTGACACCCTCAGAAGAATATGTATGTTTCTGTGACATATGGACACAGAGCTATAGAGGTTGGAACTAAGTTTTTTTTCCCCGCTCATTTCAAATGTCTATGAACTAACTAAGATATGAAGGTACCATCCCTATGATACCCCCAAATAAAAAAATCTAAGTCCTAACTCCATCTCTCAGCTTGTTACACAAAATATTTGAAGTCAAAAGACCAAAAATATGATTTTTGAATATACATTTTTGAAAAATATGTTTATGCGTTTTGATTGGGACCCCTTTGCAAATTCCCATAGAGACTTTTTGTAAACAAGAGGGCCTACTGACATTCAAAAGTTTATAACTTGAAAACCCCTTTACCTAGAAACACAAAAAAAGACCCTGGGCTTTCATGTCTGTTTGCTTGATTTGAAGTGACTCCTTCTGGCATTGAATGACAATGGGGGTGGACGTCCCACAGGGGACGGTGTGCCTGAGTCAAATATGAGGGAAATGTGAAATGTTGTTGAAATGAAACCTTGTCATTTACAAGGTTTCCTCTGGTCATGGAGTATATGGAAAGGCACAAAGTTGTATAGCCTGTTCCAAGAGAAAATGAGGGAATTTTATATTTTTGATTAGGGGTTAGCAAGGATTTATGGTAATGGAATGTAGTTGTTCCTAAAACTTATCCCTTATTCCCTTGTTGAATTGATGTGGTTAGCCTCTTAACAAAGTATTGTCCTGAAAACAAGTTAACCTCGTCCAGCTGGGATATTTTACAGTGATTGAGGTCGTAAAAATTCCTAAATTCATAAAAAGTTCGACTTGCAGTGGGAACCTTGCATTTAAGTCCAAATTAGCTCTTGTTTGTCATCTTGTAAGTCACTCACTAGCATAGATTCAATATGGACATTGTTGAAAGAAACTCCTTGAGCTATCCTACAGACATCAGAAACAGGTCCCTTTGCATCACAGGACAGCACCAGCACGCCCTCAGTGAACAAAAGCTGGGTTTAATTTGGGTATTAAGCGATAGGCCGAAGTCGCAGTGGGCTGGGCGTTTCTACCTCATTTAGCTAAAACACACATTAGCATTCCAGAGCAGTCTCTGTGAGGAGAAGATAAGGCTGGTACCCGACACACAGAGCTGTGGGGCTCTTGGCCCCAGTGCGCTCATGCTGTGGGAAACAGTGCAATCCCGATTTTACCAACGATGCACCACAGGCATTCAGGAGGCTCAGGCACAGAAGCTGAAGCTAAGCCCCCCTGTAACATCCGCTAGCGATCTGGCTCAAATCAAAAACCTCAATTCAATTTTCACACAAGTCAATGGACCACAAATCCCATGATGCTTTGAACGCAGGCCAGCAGGAGTTTGGTAGTGGCCCCATTTGAAATGAGCAGGGCAAGGAATTATCTGACCAGAGGCTTCTCTCGTGGCCTTGGGTGGATGCTAATGATGCAGTTCTGTTCTAGTGAAATGCCCCACAGCAGATTCCTTGGTCTTACTCTCAAAGCCCTTGATCAGTTAGTATGTGAATACAAAATAAAAAGTTTGGTATTTGGCAGAAGTATACACAGTGTAAAACAGGACCCTGGGAAAAATGTATGTACTGACTTGACTTCCCTGAAAAGTACCGGCTATGAAATAAAATATAAATTGGCATTACGGGAATTCTTTTCTTTTCTTTTTTTTTCCCTGTACTGTACATGTCAAAAGGTCACAATCAGATTTAACACTTTGAGACATATAACCCAGATATAAGGGTTCAGGAAGAATATTTGATCTGTATAAATCTATTCTAATTAAGCAAAAACTGTGCAAAAGAACCCATTTATTGACTCTCTCAATGAGAGCCATCTGTGAGCTTGTTTGTAGTACTGATCTTTGAAACATTACTCTAGCACTGGTAGTGCATGACTCCGTGTGAGCTCACCTACTGAATCTAGCTTCTAATCACTCTCATAAGAGTCCTTTTGGGTTACACGTCTCTACACGGCGGACACACAGGCCTGCTGTTGGTTGATATGAGAACAGCCTTTTCTTCTCCCATTTGACACACACACACACTACACACAAACACACATACACACCACATAAACACACACTCACACACAACGACTATGGTGTATACATAGCCAGTAATGCAATACAGTGAAACATGCAAATCTATAGGGATGGTGTGTCACAGAGCACTCACGCACTTATCATACACCCACATTCATTCAACTCACACACACACACATACACACACATCAACTGTCTTGCTAAATATAGCCACAGGCAGTCTCCTGTGGGCCTTATTCCTTATTAAGCGTCGATTGAACTTTTCCCCCATTTGCCCACGTAAAAACAGCCAGTGCGTGCAGACAGTGACAACACACACACACACACAATTCTTATTGCATAACACGGCAGTTTATGTAAGTGTGTCAAACACCCACACTATGTAAGTTGACTGGTTGCATAGGAGGAAGGATGAGTGTGTGTGTGTGTGTAAGAGAGAATGGCAGTGGAGAGTCTGTGGGTGTGTGGGAGTGCTACGGTAACGGACGAGAGGATCCTTCCTGTTTCGATCACACCGCAGGTGAATTCAGCATTCAGTGATTCAGCATTCCATCTGCTTTTGGAAACTTTACATAATGATGTACACACACAAACACGGGAGTTGTGCCCCTCTGTCACTCTCTCTCTTCACCCATCACCCTGTCAGCAGTATCTTATAAACGAAAGCCTACCAGGCAGGGGTTAAACCCAATAGTGTTTCCATGAAGCCAAGGCCTCACTTTACTCCTGAGGCAAAAGTCAATGCAGAGACGCGGGGGGTTATTTGTTTGAAAAGGTCACGCCCAAACTCAGACTCTCTTTTTCTTCAGCCTCAATCTTTTTGTTCCCTTTGCTTTTGCATCTGCTTTGCTTCCTTGTCCATGAGCTGGCTGGCTGGCTGGTAGTGAAATTCAATTCAATGGAAGTATTCAATCCCCACCCCCACCCCCCCCCCCCACACACACACACACACACACACACACACACTCCCACACACATGCACTATTGGTAGTTGTTGTTGCCAAGAACAGAGAGAGATAGAGGGTGATGGGTGGACGAATGCAGAAAGAAAGGGAGAGATAGAAAGAGAACGCGTGATGTAAGATCAGCGTGGCAGTGCAAAGGTGACAAGCTCCCGTTCTGCGTGAGCTATTTATAAAGAAAAGCCAGCCGTGGCTCCGTGATTGTTCGCTCGTCCGTCTGTTCGCTCGACTCGCATTTGCAGATCAGATCCATGTGGCCGTATCGTCTGTGTTGCGTAGCCAGCCAACCCCCGGCCCTTTAGACCGCCCTGCCATAGGGGCTCAAAGGGGATCTCCACATAGATAAATAAGTATCGCTACATAATCTGTATTCAGGAGCACACCGACCTGCTCACATAAATCAGACTTATGGCTCAGTGCAGGGTGGAGCGGGTGAGTGAGTGAGTGGTGTGGGAGGGAGGGTGTTTTAGAACATAGTGCCCCCCGCCAGTATTCCCTGGGCCCCCCCTTTAAGCATGGGCACTAATGGACCCCATTTCCCATATCTGTCAGGCTTGTGTTGTAGGCCGATACTCCCCAATCTCAAATCCTATTAACTTGAGACTTTGGACTGTCGACAACATTTTTGGTGGATGTGTACGTCCGACTTGATCTGTGACACGAATGAAAGCACGAGCTGTGTGATAGCTATTCATAGCCATCCACCGCTAGGTGCGAAAGCCCGAACAGCAGAGACCGTTGGATCTGCCCTTTGTTAGACCTTCAAGGTGGAGCCACAGTAAAAAGCAACTGGTGCTGGTAACCGGAGATAAGATTGTTCATTTAAAGGCCCACTATGCAACATTTTTCATTTAATTAATCCGTTTCATACTGTTTAGGATGCTAAAATTAGTCATTACACGGCGAACTAACGGTGTAGAATGCGCCACCGTGGCCAATAGCGGTAGATACAGCACTTGCAATGTTCAGCAGCGCGGACCGCCTCCAATAGAATGCAGTGCAATACAATGCAATACAGCGGGCTTTAGAGGGAGCTCGTGAAAGAGAAAAACAGAATGTTGCTTAGTGCCGGTTTAAGATATCAGATTTAACTCCAAAGTTTCTCTAAAAGTCTGTCATCAGTTTGTCTCCCTCAGCTTCACTTGCAATCTGATCTGACTTCTTGGACAGGCGAACACAGAGCCAACAGAGTCTAACATCAGCTAATAAGGTTTGTTGCTGTGCGTGCAATACGTATTCTATTCTATTCTAAAATACCTCTGGCCTAGTAGATGTCCTCTAGTGTGCTCTGCTGATATGGTATTGTGTAATGAAGTCTGTTTAAGGCTTGAAGGGGCAGAATAATGCTGCTTTTAAAGCAAATTTGATTTTAGAAAATTTTCATTAACAGGGATATTGCAATGGACAAGAACAGGAAAGGCAGAATGAGGTGTGTGTGTGTGTGTGTGTGTGTGTGTTATTTGCAAGAAACTTAAGAATAAAGCGAGGGGCATAAACAAAGAGATCAGCACTCTTGCACATACACACACACACACACACCAAGCCCCCTCCAGCTCAATCCTGTGTGTAGGCGAAACAGAAAATCATTGCTTCCAGGACAAATTAAAGCGACGGTGTATATCAAAGGCCTGCTGCTGTCTGCACCTGCTGCTGCTCAGCTTACCCCCCACCAAACACACGCACACACACACACCTTCTGACCCCTCCTCTGGCTCTTCCCTATTCATCTCTTCACCTCTTGTTTCTCTGTGCCCGCCCGGTGTCACCAGATGTTGTGCTCTTCATCAGTTACGACAAAAGGGTAAGCAGGAAAAAAAAACTTCGAGCCATTCCCATTCCCTTGTTCCTTTTGCCTTTCATTTCAGCGGTTCACCATCGCTTTTGCATTTCCTTTCCACCCTCTCTAGTAGGATTGTTCACCCAGTTCATTTATGTGAACGTGCCTGACAGAGAAAGGGAGCGAGAGAGTATGTGTGTGTGCGTGTGTGTTGTTTGGGGGGTGGGGCGTCGGACTAGAAGGTCATCGAACTCGCATCTCCTCTGAAAGGCAAGAAGTTAAAAGAAAACAGATCTAATAACTTCTGCCTCTGGAGATGAATTCATTCCACTTTATTATGCTCTTTTCTTGTATTCAACCAACGTCTCCATAAGGCAGTCTGCACACGCCCATAATGACGAGGCCGGGGCCCTTACTCCTGTGCTACTCCCTTCAAGGGCCTGTTTAGAAGATGAAGGAGTCGGAAGCCAATCTTGTCTCGTCAGTCGAGGGTGCTTGGCGATAACTAGCTGTGACTGATAAGGGTCCCTGTTGAATATTCAGTGGCGTGTGCGTGTGGTTAATAACTGCAGGCATCCCTGTGGAGTGAACTGCAGGCATCCCTTTGGAGTTTAAAAATGCATTCTGGCCAACAAGGAAAGGGGCCCATGCAATCTTTAAAGGAGAGGCCATTAGCCAGGCATAAGGCAATTAGCGTCCTGACTGGTACATAATTGCACCATAAAACTTAGATGGCTGAAGACATGGCACACAGGAGAGAGAGGGAGAAGGAGCGAGTAGGACAAAGTTTCAGTGGTTATTGATAGTTAAAGGAGTTATGAGTTATTGTTTTTTTTCTGCACTTTATTATTATTTTGAGCCAGTCCCTTAATACTGTATAGCGATTTACAGGCGTTTGTCAATGGCTCGTTTATCCTTGCAATGTAACAGTTACTGTTTCCCGCACAAATAAAACACGGTTGTTTATGTTTAGATGTAAACACTTCCACAATGACGTCAATTTCACGGCTGCAACCAACTCATTAAATACTTACCCGCAGTTGCATGCACTGCATATCCTTCAGGTGTATACTAATATCAAGTTGTAACTGATGTACCAACTGCACGCTTGCATGGCACCCACCCCTATTATAGAAGGGTTAGATCTGCATCGCCTTTCCTCCAACACGTGATTATCAGGCTGCATGTCTTTGAGCCACCCACACATGACTGATGGTTATCATGGTTATCAGGTTATCAGGTTATCAGCTACTATGTCTCTAAGACAGCTACACATGACCCATTATATCCTGGAACACGCTCCATACACTACTAAGTGGAAGTGGAAGAGGGGTAATGATTTAAAGAAAAAAGCTCTAGCTCTAGAATCTTTGGTCCAATCAAAATGGTTTGTAACAGTCTCTTGTGCAGCCCCCTGTTGCTTCGGAGGTAGGCTATAAACGCACTGTAGTAGTCTATGTAATAGCTAGCTAACATTGAGAACGGCTAACGGCGCTAAGAAAAATAAGTGCATGTTGAATTTCTGTTTGAAATAAGTGCATGTTGAATTTCTGTTTAAATGGAGAACATACGAAAAAAATTACAGCACACGCCTGTAACGTACCAGGATGTAGGGCTGGGGTTGTCCGGAATTTGCACTACCTTCCTCAAGAACCTCGCATTCAACGGGAGTAGTTGATTTTTTATCTGCAACCACAAGATTGGTTGTTTGCTCTGGTCAATTAACCCTCATATTGTTTCGCCAACCTCGGACTGTATAAATCCGGCTTTTCACGAACACTACGCCTGAAACCAGGATCTATTTCAACTGTTCTCCAACACAACCGATTCTGCCGGTAGGTAACCACGCTAGAATTCAGTGTTTTTTGGTCGCCATAACCATAGAATTATAGACTGGTATTTCTATGGCCTTAACAGTTTGCCTACTTGATGCTACTTGGATATCCAGATTATTGCGAAGCAAAAAAAACTCGGTCACTAAAGTGTTGGTAGGCTAGCAAGCATAACATCAGATACTAATGTCGCATTTCCCCCAGGCTTCTGTGCTTATATAGCCCCAGTGTTGCATTTCCATTACCAAGTTTTAACACAGGGGTTTTAGGTAAACTTGGAATGTTTACTATACAAACATAATAGCCTACGTTAATTTCCCGGTAAAGATGCATATCGCCGTCTATTATAGCATTTCATAACCTCAGACATTAGTGCTGAAACTAAAACGTAGCCTATGCCTACATAATATTAAATGGTAACTGGTTTTGCATAACGTTGTCATAAAGGCTGACATCCTATTGCGTGTTTATTTAGCTCAGATAGTTAGATCTAACCGATTTTCTGCTGAGAAACAGACCTGCTGCATGCTTGTAGTGTAGGTGCAAACACAGCGCGGTATAAAATAAAACGGTTATGTTAAAAGGGGAGCGATTAAACTGTAATCTGCATACAGTCTATATAGCCAGTTGGGGTCAGACTTGGATTTTTTTGTAGCGGTAGCAGTACCTTCAAGCTAAATTTCCCCTTCACCTAAGATTCACTGACCTATCCTTGTGCGTCCTGTGATTCCTTGATGAAGTTAGAAGTTGTTGAGTTGCCAGCATCGTTTATCTTTGGGCCAGTGTTCTTGCAAGTGGCTGTTCACGTCTTTAGTCTGCGTTAAGTTCTTAAAAACAAATGTCATTATGCTACAAATTGAGCAGCTCTAATTTGACGTTAGGCTCCATCTGGGGCTACCGTTGCAGCATATTGACCTGCTACTTAGGCGCAAACGTAGCGCGATAAAATAAAACGGTAATGTTAAAAGGGGAGCAATAAAACGTTTACGGACACTATCGTGTCCTCGGTTCTCTGAACTTGAGAAGATAATATAGTCTGTATAGCCTACAGTTGGGGTCACACATAGTTGAATTTGTTTTCTAGCAGTACCGTTAAGAGTATCAATGAAACTTGGGAGCCAATCTGCTTCAGAAAAACACCCAATAGGCCTCACAATGAACTAGCCAATCAGCGCCAGGGGGCGGGAAACTGGCCAAAGGGTGGGAAATTCGAAAATTTTTAATGAGTATACATTTCTGAGCATGGAATAGACAGCCTAGAAATGCTCCTGGGTCTTTTTCAGCCGCACAAATTCGCATACACAATTATTGAGGCTCAAAGAACATTTTATGATGGTCAAAAAATGCATTCTATGGGCTCTTTAATTAACCTTTGAAATTAACTGGGAGCGTTACACATTCCAAAGGCCATAACCCTATAGGATAGGAAATCGCCTGGGGTGACAAACGCAGATATCTCCTTGGCCCTGGACGTAAGCAGTATTTGCCAGTAACCCTGAAGCAAGTCGAACTTACTGACAAACACAGCGGAACCAACATGATCAACGCAGTCATCGAGCCTCGGAAGCGGATAACAGTCCGGCTTCGTGACAGCATTAACACGTCGGTAATCAGTACAAAACCGAAAAGAACCATCTGACTTTCCAACATTACAGTATGACTGTATATCTTAGTTTCTGTAATTGCAATGTGCGCATCTGTTACTGTGGGTGTGGCGCAATGTATTCTGGATTCTGAATTTTTGGAGACTACAGTCACCATTTTGGGGTGGAGGTGTTACGTCCTCCTGCCTCCAGGGGCTATACTATCCTTTCTGTTTTGCTGCCTTGTTTTCCTATTACCTCCTGTCTGGCCTGGGCAACAACAGTATGTAGCAAAAGCTCCCACAAACACACCCCTGCATATGTAAGCTACATCACCAATAATTTCATTTCATCACCACAATCATATAGTGTTTTAACATAACCATTCTGTTGTGTTAATTTAGCTATATTCTGAAAATAGCTAGCTAAAAAAGGCAAACGGTTATAGTTGTTGATGTAGTTTGTTGAAGTTTTTGAGGAGGCGCCAATTCCATGCTTATCCCGGACTACAAAAGAACTACTTCTTTTTTCTCATCCATCCTTCAAATGGAAAAAGGACTGCATTTATATAGCGCTTTTCTACTCCTACGAGCACTCAAAGTGTTTTACAACATATGCCTCTCATTCACCTATTCATACTCTGGGGGCAGAGGCTGCCATGCAAGGTGCCATCCCACCACTGGGAGCAATTGGGGTTCAGTATCTTGCTCAAGGACGCTTCGATAGGGTCAGATGGAGTGGGGCTAAAACCTGCAACCCTTCAGTTGCCAAACATGACGCAAACATTACCCAAATGCTCAGTCTGTTACTGTGTTACTGAACAACTGCGTTTTTTGTACAGTAATGCAATATTTTGTGTCCAAAACAGTGCATTGTGCAGTACAATGCATTGTTTTGAAGTATCTTTGTTATATGTCCAAAAATATTGCATTTCAGCTACGGCATTACTACTGTAGGAAAATATCTGCAGTTTTTAAACAATAATTTCAGCACAGCACAGCATTTCTCTCTGAAATTCAGATGCCACTGTAGTTGATGCAGAAACCCAATAATTCAGCAAAGCAAAAGTGCTGTCAGTGAGAATAAGATTTACAAAGCTAAACTGAAAACAGCATTGACAACGTCATATTCCTTAAAAATAAACAAAGTGGTGGGCGATTTTTTTCCATTGTGATCAGGCCATAACTTATGCAAGCAGTTGGTTAATCCATCTGTGCACCATTCGTTTAGTGTGTTATCAACATGCTAATTGATTATGTGCCCCTCTTGTGTCTCATGCCTGAGTTTTAATGTGCTTGTGGACAGGCCGTGCATTGGCCCTTAACGGCCGTGCTGCTGTCTGGGGACTCCTCTGTAATTGCAGCATGAAACGCAAAGGAGGAAGATGTTGACGGTGACACGCTGAGATATGACTGAGATATGGCTGCTCACTAGAAGGATGGAACTGTACTAAACAGAACTGAAAATCATTTGAGCACATAGGAAAAACACAACAAAAATAGGATACATACATTTCAGAGCACTTAAAACTATAGTAAACTTTATGTCATTACAGAGTTCTACTGGTTAATTTTATAGTGTGCTACTGTTGTGAAGGTTATATTTTCCACTTACTCATTTTGTTTTCCCCAAGAGACGCACCAAATTGGGTTCCTAAGACTAGCCCACTCCTGCTACCTCCACTCCACACACACTCATGGGCAATGTTCCCTCTAATTTTTTATGTGTCTGGGCTCTGAGCATGCCGAAGTTAGAAGCCACCAAGCAAAACCCTTCGCCGTCGGCACAGTAATATCCTCACTCCTGATAAGTCTTCTCCCCGATGGACTGCAAAGGGCTCCCAAGTATTCTTCCGCCATACATACGTAGTTCTCCTTGATATCTGCTTAGAAAACGTTTTATCTTAAATAACTATAGTATTAGAGTATCTGCATGTAAATAGGAAAGAAGGGGATTTGCTTGGTGGCTTCTAACTTCAAGGCTGTTTGGTGTACATTGAAAGAACTGGGTTAAGCTAAATGCTAAGAAAGTAGCATCGCGCACCAGAATGATTGCGTGCACGCACAGAGACATAACAGGTATGTATCAACTCGTCTAAGTTAGGGGAAGAACATATTTATAACATGTTCATATACTGAAGTGTATATTCATAATACTGAAGTGCGGTGACGTTTTGCTTTAACCGCCAGTTTACAAATTTGCTCAATGTTAATTTTTGTCACATTTGTAATTGGCATGTATTTTCATGATGTTCGAACAGTTGTCTGTGAACTACCTCAGCACGCTGGAGCTGAACAGTTACTTAAGCCCTATGCATGGTTCATTTCTAGAGTTATTTCGCTAGGCTACTACAAAATAAAGGTATATCAAAAGTGTCAGGCAGTTCATCAAAGTAACAGATGATTTTCCAGGTTGGTGTCTCATATCCCGTCATTCTAATACAGTAAATATACTTGGTTTTTAAGTTCTCTATGATCCCTGTAGATGCCCAAAAATTTCATTACTGTTCACTGATTTTGTATCCATTCTCAAGGTATATGTGGACCTTAAGTCTGTTATGTACTGTGAATCTAGCACATTATGGGCTGTAGAATGTGTCTCTTCCTTAAATATAGAGTTGGGATCGACTAGTTCTATTTGGCAACTGTGGAAACGCACACATCACACAACTTCCACAACTAAGGAAACACATAGATCCCACTAGATTAACATTCAGTTAAAATGGCAGTAGAAGACAGTACAATAGTATGTTGGGAAGCCACTGTCCAAAGAGCTGTTATTGTTCTGTTGCTCAGATAGACAAACTATGTCTGACTTCTAGGTTTTAGCAGACAGACCAGTGAGGGAGGCCAGGCTTTGTGTTCCACACGCCACTTGAGTCTCAGCAGGCTGCCTTCCACAGGCCTAGCAACAGAACTTTTTTCTGTGTGTGTGTGTGTGTGTCCCTCACAGTCCATTAGCTACCACACATGAGGTTGCTTTTTCTCTCTCTCTCTCTCTATCATTCTCTCTTGCTTTTTTCAGTCATTTTTGGATGCCATGCCCTTTGGCTTCTTCCTCCTCTCTTCCACTCATTCACTGACTCTTTCATTGTATCTCCCTCCCTGAGCTAAAGCTGTCAGCCTGGGCTACTGTGGTGAGGTGTTCTCGGCTCCATCACCCCATGCTGTAGGCGGTGGGGGTTTGAGGTGCAGCCTCAAAGAAAAAGGACCACAGGCAGCCAGGGCTGGGGCTCCCCCGCCGCCTCCGAGCAATTCACGTTCCCTGGAAGTGAGCTCAACCCTCACTCAGAGAAAGACGGAAGCCTAGTGCTGTCAAAAGGACACTTTGGAGACAGTCGTCTTATGCTGCCTCCCTCAATGGATCTATTTTCTATCTTGTCTCTTAAAGGTAAGGTCTGGGGTAAGTCAACCCATTTTAACATTCTCTCTTAGAGGTAAGGTCTGGGGCAAGTGACCCTATATTTATACTTACTCTTAAAGATAAGGTCAGAGGTAAGTCAACCCTTATTTATACTGTCTCTTAAAAGTAAGATCCGGGGTAGGTCAACCCATATACTGTCTCTTAAATTTAAGGTCTACTGTAAGTCAACCCATATTTATACTTTCTCTGTAAGGGCCGCGGTAAGCCAACCCATATTTATACTTTTTTCTTAAAGGTAAGGTCCGAGGTAAGTCAACCCATATTTATACCATGTCTTGAAAGTATGGTCTGGTGTAAGTCAACTCATATCCCTGTGACATTACAAAGTAAAATGAGAGCACTTTACATAGGGGACAAATTGCAAATTACTGTAGCATCTAATGGGGAAAAAGGATACTCAGTTTTACTTTTCTGTGCTCTTTCAGTAAGTATTGGCTGTCTGGTTTCCAATTAGGCATATTTTCCTTTGTAAAGAAACTCCTGGTGCTTCAGACTTCTCACTGCTGAACTCAGTGAATGATAGTGTCGGTTAATCTGACTCATCAAATGCAAAAGGCAAAAATTGTTTTCCACTAGAGCTATCATGCTCAAAAGGGGCAAACATATGAATTCCTTGTTAATTTCCAGACGTATCTGTAGTTTTGGACTGAATTGCACTAAATGAATCCATGCATCCTTCCCATTCCAACCTACTTCAGTGGATACCCTCGTGTTCAGTGCCCTTATTATGACATCTGCCTCACAGAAAACAGAGAACTCATCTTGATGAGTGAAGTCAACATGGGACTGGTGAAAGTCTGACCATTACTCTGTTACGCCGTCGATCTAGGAGGTGGATGCTTCGGGGAATACTTGGTGTCCAGAGATAATTAGGCATCCATGTTTGCTGCTAACGCTAACTGCTCACACTAGGGATTCGACTGCCTGTTCTCTGGCTTAATGAGACATCAAGCGGCGGACCGACAGTACACCAATCGACAAATTACCACATAACGGCTCCCATTGTCCCTGACGGTCCAGATATTCCATTGGAGTGACCTGCCTATATCAGCCCAGACTGCATTCACTTTTTTCATTAGGTCAGGTTGAATAGCTGCCTTTCAGGATTCCTTTCTTGTCTCTTCCCACCTAGTTTAGTATTTCTTGGTCTCTAGTATTAGCTGATTTTCTATTGCAGGATAATGTTATTGATTTCTATTATAATAAGCCACATTACCTTTCAACCAAGTAAGGCGAGAATTTACATAAAGTACGAAATACTTTATGGCTAGAAATATGGCTAGTTCTTCACTCAATAGATCTTTAAAGCCTCCATTTTAAGTATGCTTTTGAATAGGATTTCGAAGGCATATTTTGGCTCAAGGACACGGATGAATTTTGGTGTATTTGGACGTCTGCTTTATAATCGAGCAGTATGTGAGCGGCGAACATATTGGAGTCAGACGTTTTTGGAGTCGAATTGGCGGAGGCAAAGCAGATGGAACAAACACTCGACTGCGAAAGCACAGTCCGCCTAAAAATACCCCAGTTGCACAGGCCCAAGTCTCCTCTGCTCAGCTCCGCTCTCTGTCGCGTGTGGGTGGACTGGGTTCAGATTTGTAGGGGAGGGAGACTGTCGAGGTGCTTTTCTATGAACCATGAAACACTCTTGCCAGTATGCATGCATGCAGTACCCATTTGCATTTACCAGACATCTTCATCCAGAACAACTTAAATTTTGTCAGCTATCAATTAATTGTTAGGGCCAGTATCCCCATAGAGCAACTTAGGGTTAAGTGCCTTTCTCAAGGGCACAGCAGTAGTAACCAGGATTTGAACTCACAATTATTAAACTACTCACATGCAAGCCATGTTGCCGTCCCCAACACACAAGTACAGTAATGCACACCTAAATATGCATACTGTACATTCATACCAAAGTGTGCACACAAACTATCATCATCGTTAGGTATCTGCTGTATATATACTTGGTTGGTTGGGTGGATGTAGCAGTTAAGGAATCCTCCTAGCATGCTAGCTACTGTTGTGCCCTTGAACAAGGCACTTAAACCTCAAGTTGCTGTAGGGGAGACTGGCCAAGAAATAATTAATAGTTGACAAAATGTGAGTCATTTTGGATAAAAGGTGGTATATGGTAAATGTTGGGGAATACATATTCAGCGCCAACAATGGTGTGAAGTTCTGTCTAATCTCTCTCACTTCCTCCCTCTCTCTGACTGCGGTTGAGGATGTGTCCACCTGTCTTAATTAAGTCCTCCATGTGACAGTGACAAAACAACTGCCTGTCACAGAGAGACGAAAAGCTTCACTTGAACAATACACTTGCACCCTCATACACAGTTGTGCGCACACATATACAAATAGCCACACACATACACACACACAAATCTCCACGTCTCCCACTTGACAGGCGATTAGCCAGTCCCACTTTCCCTCCTCTCTAGATTTGGCAATGAATAGAGAGAAGAGAGCAGGAAGAGGAGGAGAAGAGAGAGAGAGGGGTGGAAAATTAGCACCTGAAGATGAATTGCAGGCCCCAGAGAGGAGGTGGTGTGTGTGAGCTCTGTGTCGCATGGATAGAAAGCAGGCAGACAGCAAACAGGTGAAAAACATGCCGCATGCAGCTGCGCCGCTCTCACTCGCTCACTCGGCATCGGGGGTGGAGGTGGTGGGGGTTGCTCTGTTCCGTGCAAGACGCCAGCGTTCCGCCTCACTTGTCCTCACCTGCCAGTCAAGTCGGAGCACTGGGAATTAGCAACCACTGGTCACGCTGTGACCGACGCTGGTCTGATGAATGCTGCTTACTCACGGTCTCCCTCCCTTTCTCTCTCTCTCTGGCACTAGAAAGCATCTGAATTGCACGGATGTGTGGAATTTTGCAATTGAACCTGCCACAGCAGATGGCTATACTGTTTCAACACATGCCATCAGTATAGCCTGTGTGTATGCAAACTACAGTACCCTGTAGGTATGGATGTCAGAATGTTATATACACATAAAACTCTCCATTTCTCTGTCTTTGCCTTGTCTTCTCCAAATCCTTTCTTTCTTTCTTTTTTTCTTTTTTCTCTCTCTGCCAATACCTGCTTATGTCTCTCATGTCTCTGTTTGTAAATATGAAAGTTCTTTTCTGCCATTGCAGACAGACAGAAAGACAGATGGACAGTATTGGATGGATTACAGGAAAGCGAGTAAAAGTATAAACAAAGGTCACATGCTTTCTCTCTTTTTTCTCTCTCTCTCATCCCACCCCTACCCCCACCCCCACCCCACCCCCCCCCCCCCCCCAACACATACACTCAAGCATCCATAACAGAATATTTGATTACTCAGGGAGCTGTCGTGTGTAGAGCAGAGAAGTTCAAATGCCACATCTTACATCTAGGCAACCATCATTGTTACTTCCATAGGACAAAGTTGAAGGTGGTACAAGTGTGTGTGTGTGTGTGTGTGTGTGTTACTGCTTTATCTTCTGGTGTCTTAGGCCCAGCTATTGTTGACGGCTGGCGCCAGTTACGGGGTTCTCCACGTCCGGCTGCCAAATGGTTCTGCCCGCGTAATTGTGATAATGGTGGTTTTCCCCTAATGCCCGTTGGCACTGTCTGTAAACGATGCATGGAGTTGATCAATGCCAACAACAGTGCCAAGCTTTGATGCCAGCAATGGGTGTGTACAAGGCCATACAAAAACAAATGACAATGCACAAGATGCTACGAAATGTCAGCAGGACACATTCTGTACAAATCAAACCAAAACTCAAATGGCTTTATAGTGTAATGCATGCACACAAAACATACACACACCAGTCCATAACCACAATTACTGTTCATGTGTTTGAAATACTTCGTACACATTTCCTGTAGGCTATTTTCTTATTATGTTTGTTATTATTATTATTATGTTTTGGCCCCTGGGCCTTCTGCTCTTTATTTCTTGCAGGTGGACCTGACACCAGACGCCAGCTAATTGCTGATTGGCCACACCTGTGGGCGGTGGCCTGCTGTATAAAAGAGCTGTTTCTTCTTCTGTTTGAAAGGCCATTCTTACTTTGTTTCTAAAGATGCATCACCACACGCAGACATTCCAATCCCAACAACATGCATGCGTTGCTGATTACTGACTTGGGCACACCTCACTGTCTTTGTTTAGTTGTTTGTTGATTTGGTGTTTTGTCATTTAGTTAATAAGAAACCAACCTCTCGCCTCCCTTTTTGGTTGCGGCCACTACCCCTTGGTCGTAACATCATAAATTTGAGAAAACTGAGAGATAAATTTGTATGGTCCTTATAGCACGGCTGAAATAAAATGTGGGGAGCATGTACATTTTGACAGTACTAGAGCTTCAAAAAGCTCTTAAAGACCCAACTATTCAGAGAACATCTTCTATCCTAGCACTAAAATGAACTGAAGCACTATTCCCTAGCACTATGCTCCTTAAGGTTTCTGCTATGTAGCTTGATTGTTATCCTCTTTTTGTAAGTCGCTTTGGATAAAAGCATCTGCTAAATGCATAAATGTAAATGTACTATTCATATACACACACACCATAAAGGTTTCACACAAGATAGCTGCAAGCTCATGTATACCATACAAACACACAATAAATCAATGACAATGGTAAACACAGAGCTTTACAAACACAAAACAGTTGTTGGTATGGTAATTAGTTGCTGTACCAACAACTGTTTGGTGTGTTACTTTTCTTACACTGTAGGGGTAGTATCACTCATAACAGCCATGTACTGCAGTATGAAAGACCCTGAAATTTCACAATAGTAAACTGTGAACATAAAGAGTAAGTTCAATAAGAAGGGACTTGGTGTTTGTTGGTGCATCCCTTTTGGTTATTTTTGCATAATATTGTGTGTGTGTGTGTGTGTGTGTGTGTGCAGGGAAGGAGGGGATATGGGGGTTTAGGGAATGGTAGTTTGCAAGTGATTTTGGTTAAATCTGTATAATGTGGATTTTTTATAACAAGTGTATATTCCTCTGAATTCGTGCTTCAGTTGTACAATTGTGTAAACGTGTGTGCCTGTGTGTATGTGTGTGTTTGCAAACAGGCAAGAAAAAGAGTGACTGGTGTGTGTGTGTGTGTGTTTGCCCCACATAAAGCCCCTCCTCTGGCAGGTGGCCAGTGATTTAAAGGCAGGGTCACAGACCAGAGTTATGGGGCCATATTGATCTGGGCAGCCTTGGTATGTAGCCACTATGAGCCACAGTGATTGAGCTTTTCAAAATGTATAAAGGAGCAAACATGGCAGACACCACACAAGATATCACACACCAGCCACCCACACACACAGATACACATACTGAGACGTTCAGCTAAAACCCCACACACACACCACATACTGCTTAACCTCCAACTGAAACCCACTGCCACTGCCACATATCCTCATGGAAGAGAGTCGACCACATTTTAGTGTTTGTGCTATATGGCTCTGTACTAAATGTTTATCTTTGGAATGGGGCTAAGCATCTTGTCTGAAAATGTAGTCTTAATAATTGTTAGCCTAATTGCTTTCTGAATAGAACGTTTATCCCGCTCATCATTTTTATTTCTTTTGTAGCATTTTTGATATTATGATCTGCAAATATGGATTACAGGGAATGTAGGGACTATTAGAGAAACTGTGGTTTCTGTGTCTTTAACAGCGCCCACCTCATCACTTCCTATGAACCTCCCTGTTCACCGATCCTGAGACCTCGGGCATTCTGCACAAGTTTTGGCTTTGTTTGAGCAGTCTCTTTTAATCATAATTCCGGGAATTCACAGACTCATAAGGTTCATGACCCATTGCACCCTTTGTCAATATAGCTCCAGCCCAGCACAGAACATTATTCCTTTACCCAATAGCGATCCGTTCAAACAGGCAGTCCAGCCACCAGACCCTTATCTATTTACCCAACACTGTGCTAACACTGACCCCGTCTCCCTAAATTATGACTGCTGGCCAACCCATCACCTGTGCTGATTGTTTCATGTATTCTCTCTGTCCAGAGCGGACTTCGCCCGTGGGACCTGGTAGTGCTGAGGGCAACTCAAGGAATTCACAAAGACTGGTTATGATGTTTTGTGAGAGATGTAAGATTTTTAGTTTAGAAAGTAGGCTAACTGTTTTTTGTATTTCACGTGTAAGATTTGAGGAGGACCTTAAAACGAATTCTTTAGTTGATGGGAATCTGAAATCTGCTTTAGGATCCATCTGGGCTGCATGCCAATAACTGTAGGAAAGGAAGTAATTACAGTAGTTTGAATCGCCCATATAGGGTTCGGGCACACACCTTGCATTCTAAGAATTTTGCCGCCATGTTGGCAGCGCACCGAACGTAATATCCATTCATTCAAATGCAGAAGACAGAAGCAGAAATATAATATTAGCGATTATTTTCCTCTTGCGATCGTGGGTTGCGCTGTTACACACCACTGTACAGCAACATACGACCAAGACGGCAAAAACTAAGTAACAACAACACACTAATAGGCGGGAGTAAATCCATAGCAATCCACAGTAAACTAAGGAGTTAGGCTGCCAATATGGCGGTGCTCACAAAAGTTTTTACGTCATGATCCCGAGCCCTATTGATTGCTGGTCATGGTGGGATTAGAACACGGGCAGAAGATGACTAAAAAGGCCTAAACTATCATGTTTTCAATTTGACAACTATACTAGAGAAATAACTACTCTAGGAACGTCTATGTGTGACGTTTATACGTCTAGGTGGGGTATTTATCTTCTACCATTCTATCATTTGTTAATGTAATAATAATTGTAGCATTAGGCTATATGAAGTAATATTCGTTCTTGTCTTCCAGTTGGTCAAGACTGATGTGGTTTTATTCGCTGTTTATCTGCCGTTTAAATTACATCTTTAGAGTAATTAGAAAGTTTGTCAATGTGGAAAATGAAACGCATATGATACGATGTCATCTTCAGTGCAACAAACGAGAAATCAGCAACATATAGTGCGAGTGTACTTGCTTCTGAAGGCGCAGATAAAAATAGCCACAGAGCATACCCCATCATCAATAGAACTCGCGCGTAGGCTCAAACTCATGAAGATGTAGGCTACACTTGATGAATCTCCTGTAATACAAGCACTGATTTCCATGGATACAGCACACTCTTTCGGCGATGACGGTAAAAGCAAGTGGAATTCTCAGTGCGCCTTAACTGGAGAGCGTTATACACCGTTTATCGATGGTCTGCGGGTATGTATGAGGGCAGAAAATCGATAGATGGAGCAGATATGTAATCGTGAAATATGTAATAACATTTAGCTTACAGTCGAATTGTTGACCCATTAGAGAAATAGTGATTTGTGAAACAACACTTCTCATGAATATAAAGATGGGTTACAAGGCTTTGCATGTAAACTCGTTCAATTAAAATACTTCACGCTGACGCTGAATCTCTCTTTGAATTTGGTTAGGCGCGCTTTAATTTCTGAGAGACCCTGCCATTCGAAAAAAATATCCAGTGTTATCCAAAGATAGTCGTAGGCAACATTTAAGTTGAATCCTATGGTTGAATCGTGTATAAAGACCGTATAATCCTAGAAAACCTCAGTCGAACACAAGTCTTTCAGTGGAAAAGTAACCCTGTTCATATAGTTTGGGTGGTTGTCTGATGATTTTCAGTTTTTTTTCTGTCACAGAGAAGCAAAAACGGTATACATTCCCTGGGAGATGGTCAACTTTGAACAGTGTGTATAGAGAATGGATGCGTATGGCAAGGAACATTTTGACAAAATCAGATCTGAAGACGGCGTGTAATTCTACAGCTCTGTAGAACTGAGTTAACAGATCTTTGTTCAACCATTATGGTTTGACTGAAATATTTGGCTGCTAATCGTGATGACACGTTGAATCAACCAAAGTGCCCTTTTCTGGGGGAACGGCTTGAGGTATCGGTGAAAAGCTTATAAATAGTTAATAATGAACATCTGTGGAGAAAGAGTGCCAGGGTAAATCGGAGAGTTTTTTTATTTTATTTTATCTTGATGCGGTCTTAACAGGAACTATTCCACGCCTAGAAAAGAGTTACACGTTATTACAAACTGACCAGTTTCTTACCTTGTCTGACATGAAAGAAGAGTGCGTCACTATTCACTGGAAAGAGACTAAGCCGAGTCTCGTGTCTTTGTTTTTCTTTCCTCTCAGACTCTACCTTTCAGATTTCACTTTTAATATCCAATAGCACATAGCACGAACAACAATCAGTTAGTGCATTCAGGTGAAAAAAAAAGACGTGTGTTGTCTAGAGCCTTGTTGTACAGTACGTCCAGTGCGGAAAAAAACTGTTTTCAAGATGTTAAAATCACCTGCGCTGAAAACGGTAGCGCTGACATATCCACATCCGATCGTGACAGAACAGAAACATTTCAGGTTGTTTGGAAATTCCCATGTTCTACGTCGCAGATAAATCGGGAAGATATTTTTTTCCAGGTAGATAAAAGATCCAACCCGCTGGCGACTGCGCACCTTTGGATCAGAGGAGCGCCTGTGGAATCTACAGGCTAAAATAAGGATGGAGCGCCTATTCTTGTGCCCGGGCAATCGATTGATGATGTTTTTCGATAGAAACGCATCTCCGTTCCAGTCGTATCACGAAATCCTTTCTGAGATGCATCAGTTATTTTTGTCAAATACCCTTTTAAAAGATTCAAGCCGATAAAACGAGCTCGAGCTTGAGAAGACAACACAGATCAATTTTGTAACTGCGTTGAGCACCCAGGACTTCATAGCAGCTTACGGCATGTTACTCAGAGGCCGTACTGTCACTTCATTGTTGCCTTAATATGATCGCACCTGGGTGTCGGCTGTGCTCTCAAACACACCGTGTGCGTAAAGCTTCGCCAAAACAGCGCGACAAAGCGAGACTGACGCGCGCTGATGCCTGCTGGAGTGAGCGCGAGTCACTCCCACACCCCTATAGCAGAGTGCGCCTCGGTTTAGAAGGAAACATGCTGCTCACCCATCAGTCGGGAAACGACGTCGAAGGGATACCTGGACTACGAACCTAATTCTTATTGGCGGTTTTGATTCCAACAAACGTTTACTTGCTCACATCAATCACATGCAAACACTCCCAAAGCGCATAATTAAGACAGATATGGCTACAGAGGCAGAAACCATGCATCTGTAACCACTTTGCTCCATTTAACTTCCTTTTAGTTAAGAATGGTTAATTAGTAGTTTTACGTAAAGCATAGTCTTTTTGTTCGAGCAATGCTGCCTAGAGGATATAGACCTAGACAGATCTGTAAAGCAGATTTGGTCGACCACTACGACCATTAGGATATATTCACACTGTAAGTTGTATAAGTGTTAATTGTAATGTTAAACTATATTTAACACATAAATATTAAAAGAAACACGCTCCCAAACTGACAAACAATTGCTCTCAAACAGTTCCCAGACTATTTCAGCACCACGGACAACGACCGTGCAGCCCCCAAACCGGGAAAACCTCTTGTCGTTCGAACCATAGAACCCTGTTATTAACAGGGAAATAAACTCGACATTGTGTTGGTCGAACAGAATACTTCTCTGAAACATTTGATAAGTGACGTAGGCCAATATAAATTGTTTGAAATTATTGCCGAAGCCAATTTAACCAACATTTTATCAGATTAATTCACCACAGCAACCGCAAATCACTGAGTCGATAACAGCAATTCTGGCCCTTTCATTGCCTTCTCTCCTCTTCACTTTTACAATGCTTGCCGGGTTCTGCCCCGCGGGCCACTGTGCTCGAGAGATCCGATATGAAGTACCTCTCTTGTTCTGTGGCAGCCTAATTGTATTAACGCTATTTGTGGTATTGATATTCGATATGAGCGTCATAGTCAAGACCTGACAGGAAAGGGGAGAGCGCTTTTTACACAGGTCAATAAGGAAAATAGACTCATATGTGCTTTTTAAACTGTAAGGTCCACAAAATGCTCTGTGTGTTGAAAAGTCCACCCCCATTTTTTTTTATCAGCCTGTTTATGTCCATTATAAATTCATTGGTGGTTTCATGACAGGCAAACATGGTAAAAGCCTAACTAACATATCCCCTCATAACTTTACATAAACATAAACTATTGCACGTTTTCTGAAATGTAGCCTACTGTATGAGACATCAATCATACACCTCAATATGCAGAAACTATCAGCATTTTCTTCTGTACTGTGTTTAATCAACTAACATAGGCCTATATATTTTCGTGAAGCTTACGCCCCTAGATGTGTTTTAATATGCACTGATTCTAAAGTCCTATTTTCTTCCACATCATAGTCCTCTATTGAATTTGCATTGTATTGGAACACATTCAATGTACACCTATAGGTCTGTGTTAACATTTAGGTTTATGTTCACCACGGACTGTCCTTTCACCTTAGGCCTTACACAATATGGCTTGACTGATGTGGGACCATATCTTGGGATTCTTATGGGACTATTAAAGTAAAAAATGGAAGGCTTTAATGCTGCAAAGCTCTATATATACATACAGTCTTACACATATTTAGTTCAAATAAAATTAAAGTGATAAGATCTAAACGAAAACAAAATAAATAAACAAGACCAAATTGCATGGTAGCTTTAACACAACACAGTAGGATTTGCTGCACACCAATGAGCTGGCTTTGTTATGTTTTTCATTTCATATCTATAGTCTGGTGCTATTCCAGCAAGTCAAGTCCACCACCGTATAAAATATAGCTCGACTTGCAAAATATGTCACTTCAGATGAGTCATTGTGCATTCAGCTCCAAACACTCACCCTGACTATCCTCCTCCTCTCTCTCTCTCTCTCTCTCTCTCTCTCTCTCTCTCTCTCTCTCTCTCTCTCTCTCTCTCTTTCTCTCTCTCTCTCTCCTTCTTGTGTTTTTCCTCCTCCTTTGACACATTCTCCTCTAGCACCGCAGCCATCCCTATGGGTTCACATGTGATCTTTTGAGGACCAAGGCAGAGCTCAGGTCAAATCCTAGAGGGATCACTCCTCCAATATGTGAAAGGTTACATTTAGATTTGTGTTGTGGCAGTGCAGCGCGGGTTTACGTGTTACGACATGGCCGCCGTGGCCTCCCTAATGATCGAGGCAGTGTGCGGTCGACGCTGTCTGGCTCTGGCCTGGCAGGGGGTCATTTTATGGCATGGCAGCGCAGGCTACACTGTGCTTTCCAATTACCCACCGTTGTATATTTAGTTTGTGTCTGCCTGTGACCCAAGCCTCAAGGACTGGAAATACAGTCTTCATTTAGCTACTGCCTTCTCAGCCTCTTTGCACCGCTGTCACCCTGATCTCAAAATGTATGTCTTTTTGTTCACACACACTCACACACACACACATACTCACACTAACACACACACACACAGAAAGACACACATATTTACCTGCTTTAGTTCCTGTCTGCCAGTCAGCTATTATCTGAATAATAACAAAAAAGGGGAATGGGTGGTATAGTGGTGTCAAGTTGTACCAGAGAAGATGAGCCACTTCTCGTCTGAACCAGGATTCATTTGATCCTTTCAGTGGGCCTGGCTATTCAGCAGAGGTGGTTGGATGATGAGACTGGTGGAGGAGAGGGCATGCAAACACAGACATTAAAGCAAACCAACAAGGCAGTGGGCTCTGACTCACATACCCAGGCAAGCAATCATGCACCCAGAACGCATAATAATTCACAAATACATATGCAGGTGAATGCGTATCACTCATATATACATACACATACACACACGCACGCGCGCACGCACGCACCCACCCCCCCACACACACACTCTTTAATAATATTCAGTGGAATTGTATCACTGTCTCCAACATTTAACCAGCCCATTTGCACAGCACTGTGTTAGTGGTGCGTTGACACATGGTTTCCATGGTTATTCTATAGTAATTTTAAAATTGTTTGTAAAACTGGGGTGTAAGGTTACAGAACTAAGCTGTCGGTTATCACACTTATAAACATTCCCTTAACCTTAATGTTCCAGGAATGTTTCTTGAGCATATAAAGCATTTGAAGTCTTCAGAACAATCTGGACAGACCCAACACTGAAATAAAAGCCACCCAGAGGCATTTTTATTTACGTTCAGAGAAGAGTAGGTATCCAGATCAAGATCAAGATCAATGAAAGCCAGGCTTATTGAGATTAATGCTCTGTAGACACTGTAGATTACTGTAATACTACTGTCACTTCTTAAAATGTGTTCACATCTGTCTAAACTTAAATAAATAAGGAAATAGAGCTTAAAGAAAAGAAGAAATAACTGAAAATACTTAAACTGTATTTAAGAGAAACATTTTCCTCTGGATTTCCACCCAAAAGCATTTGCAAAGGAATCTCTCTCTCTCTCTCTCTCTCTCTCTCTCTCTCTCTCACACACACACACACACACACACACTTACTTTCTTTGTTTCAAGTTTTCCTTCTTCTTCTCTTCATTGGCAAGCTCTGTAATGATGTCACTCCACAGTGCTGCGTATGGTCTTGGCAGGCGTTTGGAGAAAAACTTTCTATAATTGCTTTGTGGCCGTTCCAAACAACAGTTGCTTCCATGCCAGTTCACATAACACTAACTATGTTATAGCTCTTATTCTGAAACAGCAGTTGTGCAACAGTGAGCCATCAAAGTGAATTTGTGATTTGTGATGATGTGGTTCAGGACAAGGCTAATACAATGGCTGTCATAAAGGGAAATGGCCTGGACTCGGGTTTGAACTTTGCCATTTTGCTGGACATTTTACAGTAAAAGCCCAAATTTTTTCATTCATATTCAAGACGATTCACAGGTCTACAAAACAAAACCATCATACAACATCATGGATAGAGAAATATAGACTTACGTTCACAATTTTGCAAGCTACACTATAAGTAAGATTTCCCCAAGGCAAAAAACAGCAGCACTTGCTCCAATATAATTATCAGTAACTCCTTAGCTGAGAACCATGTTTTTTTTTACAGCCAGTGCTTTTGTTTGCTCAGGAACAGATAAGGAATGCATTAGCCAAAGTCTTCCTAAGAACTCAGAGAGCAAAGGGCAACTGTTTCGCTCTTATGTATGCATACAGTCATAATCTTCCTCTGTAAGAGCCACAGTCCTGGCCAATAATAGTGTTCAAAAGCCTTATTTTAATAACTCTGCACACCGCATATTATGTTGCATTTCAATTGAATAGCATTTCACTTAAGGTTAATTTGATTACATGCCCCCAAGCTACTTCAAACCGAACTGTATTGTAGAAATTCTCAGAGCAGCATTTGCAACGGCTCCTATTACTGACATACTGGCCAAGTGTGGTGTGTGTGTGTGTGTGTGTTGTGTGTGTGTTGTGTGTGTGTGTGTGTGTGTGTGTGTGTGTGTGTGTTGTGTGTGTGGTTCAGGTTCACTGCTTCTCTAGGTTGAATGAGTGTATCTTAAAGTGCACTCCATCCTAATGAGAAAAACTGTAGGAGTATGTAATATGCAATTTTCATTTCAATATTTGTGCAAACATGGTCAGCCACAGGCACTGTCCACAGACATTTGTTCTCTAGCCACGCTTTTATGTGTCTTATAAGTCAGTCTCTTCACCACAGCATGTGTCCGTTTTGATTTGTTTCTAGACATCAGTTTCTTGTTTGTATGAATGTTACTGCTCTCTTCTCATTTTTCATCCATGTTTGTTTGGCTTCCATCATTTCTTTGTTATTTCCAGTGGCCACATGTCTCATGTATTGCCTCAGTTCTAAAAAGTAGGGCCAGGGCCTGCGTTCCCTCTGTTCTAAGTATATGGCCTAGGGCTGGGTATTGTTGCTGATTTCCTGAATCGATCCAATTCCGATTCACAAGGTCATTATCCGATCCATTTATCGATTCGATTAAATTCATTTACAGTTTTCTTTGTGCCAATACTAGTTTCTATACTAGTTTAATTATTTAAGGGGAACATATCCCTGTGTTGAGCTGTACAATATTCTATGTGGACAGTTAACTTAGCCAATAAGTGGTTATTTTATCATTTATGTAATGCAATATTATTGTTTTGCGCGGTAGTGCATTGCCGTAGTGCGGGAAAAGATCGATCCACAAATGTTTAAATCGATATTGTATTTTTTTTTAACCCAGCCCTAATAGTCTTATGTGTTTCCTCCGTTCTAAGTGTAGGGATGTTCTCATGTGTTCACTCTGTTCTAAGTGTAGGGCCTGTCATGTGTTCCATCTGTGTGGGGTTTGTCTCATGTGTTGCCCCTGTTCTAAGTGTAGGGCCTGTCGTGAGTTCCCTCTCTTCTAAGTGTAGGCTCTGTATCTAATGTATTGGAACAGTCTGGCAGCTGCTGTGCTTGATTCTGTCTGCCGGACCACTGCTGCTTTTCTACTACAACCAGCCCCATTCACACGTGTGCACAGAGACACAAACACACACACACTCTCTCTCACACACACACACACACACACACACACACACACATGCATGCACACACACACACACAGCAGTGTCTCTCTGTTGCTTCTGATTTACGAGGGCCTTTTCTTTCCCACCCGACTCCACCTGACTCACTGGCCCACTTTGCCCTCTCCTCCCCTGGGTGTGGCGTGCAAAGACCCAGCCTAACAGCTAGACAGATCCTCCTACTTGCCTGGTCCTGCATTATGCCAATGGACAGAGAGAGAGAGAGAGAGAGAGAGAGAGAGAGAGAGAGAGAGAGAGAGAGAGAGATCAAGCAAGAGCTGAATCAAGTGCCTACTGTTTGTACAGTGTAGCTGAATGCAAGGCAAGGCAAAGTTTCTAAAGGGCTACTGCAACAAAAATGGTTTGATATGGTTTGTTTTATTTGTATATACATTGCACATATGACACAGGTACATTTCACGGGGTGAAAAAAAACGGTTTGAAATTGTAAATTGAGTTTCTTTTGCCAATGTTTAGTCCTCGGGTTGCTTTGATGCTTGAAAAACCAAACTACACGAAAGGGTGTAGAATTACTTGGAAAATCACTCATCAAACATGCCATATGCTGTACGAACAGCTCTGGGCAACGTGCTTGTGAAAGTACGGTTCATCATCCTAGGAGATGCTGCTTTTGAATGGTGTATTACTGCATGTCTCTTGCTTTCATGTGCTGATGGAAGATATGAAACAAGTCCTTTTGAACTGGTAATGCCATCTAATCCAACCAAGCAGGGGACAGATCAGACAGCCTATGAGATTCGTCCTGTTTTGGGTGTGACTATCCACCTCCTGAGAGGGCAATTCTCAGGGATGTTGTGATGCCTTCATAAAAAATAAGCCCTATAAATGAAACAGTCAAATTGCAACCGCCAGTCTTTAGCGGCAAATAAAAAATATCAATGATGTTCTATTCCTAGAAGGCACAGGTAGAAAAGAACACTCAATATATATTCAATGCATACCAGTACCTGTGGTAAACCACAACCTAGCAATTGACTTGACTTAAAACTGAAACCAAAGTCTGTATTTGTGATGAATGAATTGCCTCAGTAGATTGCCTATTGCCAAATTCACCTAATTTTTTTAAGAGAAACGTGCGTGTTGACTTTCCTGCCCTTGCCGATGTTAGCAGATCAGAGCAACCGTACTCCATGTGCATATTGGTCGCAGTCTGAACACACCCTCTGTAACTATAGCGGGCTGACGGCCAGAGCTGAGGAGTGCAGTCCTGTGACGCTCCAGTTGTGCACAGAGACGTGTGAGAGGTTCTGCCTGCCTGCTCTGAGGTCGTCTACTACTACTGGCCAAGGGCTAGCTGGTGGCCCCACTGATAGCCCATCTGCCAGGATACTACAGGATACTCCCGAAGGGTGCGCATGCCCTCTGTTGCAACCTCCAAGACCATACCCCTTCACAATACACAAAAACAGACACAAACACACACACACACTCACACTGACTCACATTTATGGTTCTCCCAGAACCACTATCTTGAGTCTAGGCATTACGCTGTACAACTTCACCCTGTCATTTGTCACACACACACACACACACACACACACAGAGACTTACATTCACACCTTTCCCAGAACCACCCTCTTGAGTCTAGGCTTTAAGCTGTGCAACTTTACCCCCTGTCTTTTGTCCGAGTGGGGATTGAATGCTGCTGATGGCAACGGCAGAGATGAGCATGGCAGTGATGATAATAACTATTATAATAATGACGCTCGTTATGAATGCCATGGGAATGAATCAGCAGGAACAACGGACAAAAGAGAATTAATAAGGATTGGCACTCCGGCGATGATGATGATGATGAGGATGAGTGACACACTGCTATTACACCAGTCAATACATGTGTGAGTTGTTTACATGTGGGGCCCTGTGCATGTATTGATGGTGTGTGAGATTAAGTATATGATTTGTGTTTTTTTATTGTTTATGTTTTGTGTGTGTGTGTGAGTGCACCTGTGTGTGTGAGAGTGAGAGTGAATTCGTACTCAATTTTTTATATGTGTGTGTCTTTGTTTGTATCTGGTTGGTATGTGTGTGTTAAGTGGTTTGTGTCTGTGTGTGTGTGTGTGTGTGTGTGTGAGAGAGAGAGAAAGAGAGAGTGGCAGGGTGTTAGAGTCTGATGAATGGAAGTGTGTGACACACAAAGCTGGGGTCCCACTGCGTCTGCATCGTCTCCCTCGCTTCGACCTTCGCTTGCACCACAGCGGGACGAGACACAGCCGTCACAATCAATCTTCATCGCCCCGGTCCCCTCCCTCAAGCCCCCCACCCCCCAAAATACTCACAACTCGGCCCTGCTGTGCCTTCCAAACTCTCTTCTCCCTCACCAAACAGCCGAGTCACATAGTTCATCACCCCGTATTTGAGCCGTGACAGAAATATTCTTTCTCAGGGCATCCAGCACAGTGAGGCAAAATGTATTTTAGATAGTGTCTCCAACCCCATCACTGAATAGATTCACCTTTGTCACTCTTTTTACCTACAGAAACATCACTGTTGAGATAACAAATAGGCTATTGCATAAAGTAGAATTGACCTGTTAAATGAGCAGACACTCTATACTAAGATCATTCAGTTATTAATAATTATATGCATAATAATGCAGTTATTAACTAATGCTGTTATTAAGTCAATTTATTAACTAAACTAAAGCAGGTTGTAAGCCTACAAATGAAAAGGAAAGCCCTGTCTGAAAAGGAAATCATTGTTTTGCTATTCTTCCTAATCATGATTGCAAACACAGTTGCCCTAAAACTTTGCGAGCATAAAACACTATTTCAATGGCGTAGAGATTTTGTGCATATACTGTACACAGACACCGTCCTTTACAGTCTATTCTAGGCAGTGCTTTGTC
Organism: Limnothrissa miodon; assembly: GCA_017657215.1. Classification (NCBI taxonomy): domain Eukaryota; kingdom Metazoa; phylum Chordata; class Actinopteri; order Clupeiformes; family Clupeidae; genus Limnothrissa; species Limnothrissa miodon. The sequence continues at coordinate 1,137,752 of JAGFZM010000027.1, forward strand.
TTTCAGTTCCTGCTTGCTTGGTGAGATGTCTGATTTTTTTTTTCTTACTAAAGTAAACAAATCTTCTTTAAATCCTCTTCTCGCTGGCTGGCCTTATCCTTCTCCAGGACTAAATTCAATACAGCAACCATCCCGCTTTGTCAGCACCTTCAGAATCTAAATGTGTTTAGTCCACAGTCTATCCCTGATTAATAAGGTATCACTTTTTTTTTTACAGCCATTCAGGAGCAGTATAGCTTTTCAATTTTACTGCATGTAATCGAGGCAGATAATTGTCTCATAATAACTGCCACCCCACACCACCACCACCACCTTCCCAGCCCAAATACGTCAGAGGGAACAACATACTACTTCATACACTCAAGAGGGCATATTCACAATTAATGATAATCTCCTCATCAGAAATCATATTGCTCCTTACCATTCACACTTTCTTCCTTACATTCTTGTATATGAAACACATACAGTATGGATATAAAGTTTCTCATGATTGTCTCTGAGGGGGATTCCTTCTAGAGCAGCCCTGGTACTACACTGACCTCTGGTGGTCCAACTGTGCACTGACGGCTTTTGGTATTTTAGGTGCGCGGTATTCAACACCCACACCACATGTTGATGCAGTCTTGCAGCGAGAAACGAGGCAGAGCCTAGAGAGGAGGAGGGAGCCATGTGCGACAGCAAGAGAAGCTTGTCGACGCAGTTGTTTACCGCCACTGAAGTAGACGCATTGGCGTACGAGGCTTCAAGAAGAGGAACTAAACACAACTGTCAATACAACACCTTCTTAAATCGTTTTTTTCTCTTATTGCAATCTGACAAAATCTTTTTCTGATACTACCTTTTTACTTTTGCTTATATTTCTTGCGTGTTTTTCTCCAGCACAGATCCACTACACCCTGCCATGGTGTTGTCCCCTGACTCGAAATGAAGTGTTCTGAAAGTGATTGTTTAGTTAATATTGTATCACAGTGAGCACGGGTCAAAACCAACTTGCCTACACAGTTTGAATGAGTTGCAGTGCTTTTCACTTGGCAACTTGTGTTTGCTTGGGTAACGTATTTGCAGTGCCTATGCATATAAACCTCTGCTCGCTGGATACTCATGCATATTTATCTGTGAATATGTTTACCTATTCATCTCATTCATCGTGGGAGAGACAGAGAAAGAGCCATGAAGAGAGAAAGAGAGAGATGGAGGTGGAGGGGAACGCATGCAGTGAGGGTGTTTATAGCAGTTGCCATGAGAGACTGAGTTCACAAGGAAAACACAACAGTAGAAAAGTGCAAATTTAGATGGAGGTCTCACTGACTGTCATAAGAGTTGCACTGATACCGCAAGAAGCACTCAGGAGCATTTGGGAGACTTATTTAGAGTCATTATACTGTATTACCAGACATAACCTGCGTTTACCCTGACAAAGCACATAATCTCCGTTTTTTATTTTAAGTTAGCAGGGGACCCCTTCAGAATGAACTGTCAGCAAAATGTAAAAGTGATAAATCAGCAATTCATTCTCTTGCTTTCCTTGTGGTTTTGGTTGGACTGGTAAAATGATAACAATGGACTGCCATCTGTTACAAAACCTCTTCAAAATCAAACATAGAATAAAAATGGCAGGAGTAAAATACCCCCCCCCCCCCCCCCCCCCCCCCACCCCCACACACACACACACA
>JAGFZM010000027.1:1139524-1172083 GCA_017657215.1 Limnothrissa miodon
ACACACACACACACACATACATCAAAATATTCAGTACATGAAATGTTTACAGTGCTTCAATAGCTGATGGCAGTGAATAGAGTCAAGTGAAATTGTGGAACCAAAGCAACTATCAGAATACCCCTTCACATTGCTCAGCATGTTCTTTTGCAGTTTGAAGGAAGTCCTCAGTATTTGTCAAAGGGCAGGCCCAATCTGCAGCTATTAAACCAGTATGTTCAGTGTGATCGATGGACCACATTCTCCATGGTTACAGTTGTGATAGACAGCCATGGCAAACCTCGTATATCCTGCACTGATGGACTGCAAGATAAACTGCCCCCCATAATTTTTTTACCACACAATTTCACTTTGCATTGATGATAATGTTGCCAGCCACCATCTTGTCATGCACACTCTAAGCCCATAAATCATCCATGAAGAGGATGGTGGAAAATCAAATGCAAATTTGGCCGTGAGTAAAAGTTCTAAAGCACAGCGTGTATCTGAGAACCTGTGCTTACCAACTCTCTTTTCATATATCTTCAAGTCTCTTTCCTCCTGTTACTCTTTCTGTCTCTCGAATGAAAAAGAAAACAAAGAAAGACAGGAAAAGAAAGAAAAAAGAAATTGGTGAAGTAAATGATACCCAGACAATATAGGTGGTGGTTAAGACAGACAGAAGCAAGCTGCTTCATCCTCACTTTGATGTGAAATACACGGCTTGGCTGGAACAGATGGCTTCCTCTGAGTGGGTCCACGCACTTCACACTTCCTCTGTGACAATGCAACACATGCAAAACATGTTGCACAGATAAATCAATATGGTAAAAGACAGGCACTAGGCAGATTCACAGCAAAGCATGCGCGCACACACACACACACAAACAAGGGAGATTTCATACATATTAATACATGCTTGAAAACAAATGCAAATACGAGTGAGTTAAAATTATCCCTACTTTGCCCTCTCTCTCTCTCTCTCTCTCTCTCCCTCTCTCTCTCTCACACACACACACACAGACACACACAAACAAATAGTGAGTTTATGTATTAGTGTTCTTCCTTCTTTTTTCACTGTTACTCAATACATATTCATTCTCTGATTTCTGGGATATATATTTGGCAAAATGTTGGGTATTATTTTTAAACTCTGTTTCTAGGCTGCTATTTGTATCAGAGAGAGAGAGGGAGAGAGAGAGAGAAAGAGAAAGAGAGACAGAAAGAAACCACCTGCCCCATTCTGATGGTTTAATAATGGACTGATAGAAATCGAAAGAGTGTCTGATAACACTGGAACCACAAAGGTTCACAGTTAATAAATCCCAATACAGAGAGAAATAGAGTGTTTTTAATGACAAGAAACAGACCTGATAATGTCCAAATGGAAATATGTAGGAACCATTGGGATGTGTCGAAAGAACACAACTAATAATTCCCACTCTTGTCCCCCTATCTATGTTCTTTTGTGTGCCTGGATTTCTGGGGCTTGGCAATGCAGCTAAAAGATGGCAAAGGCTTTCTCAAAGTATACTACAGAATGCTTGTCTCAAGACATGTTCCTGTGCTCTGCCCTATATATCTGTGTGTGTGTGTGTGTGTGTGTGTGTGTGTGTGCCATCTAAATATTTCCATTCGTTGTCAAATACATACAAATCAGCATTTATGGCCTGTGTTACACAATCCTGCCTTCTTTTGTACAGTTCACTTCAGCATGAGTACAGTTGTCTGTGTAGGTGGCAAGATATTTGTGTGTGTGTGTTATTGGGGGTGGGGGGTGTTAGAGGAAGACATGTAATACCCAAAAATGTGACTCATATGGTCATTAGAATTCTATTCTTTGACTCACTGGGTCGTTATCATTCTATTCTTTGAATCAATGGGTTATTATCATTAACTATTATTCTGTTATTCTATGTGTGATAAACTTTGCTGTCTAGTTTACTGTGTAGACTGTCATACATTGTATCTCTGAGGATATTCAGTGGGTTGTCTTACTTCCAATAACATCAGTGGAGACCTACAATTGCATACAGTGTTTTTCATTGTGAGGAACCATAAGGCCAGACATGAACCATAAGGCCAGACATGATGAGATAGAGAGAGAGTAGTCCAGTGAGAGTTGTCATTATGACAGTAGTCTAGTTTGCTTTTGTAAAAGACAAGGCTGTCGTCTACAACACTGGCACACAGACAGTGGCTTGGGACCCATAGGACCTACATATTTATAAGTCTGCAAAACCTCTGGCCAGGCTACCCAATGAACAAAATTATGTAATGTAGGCATATAAATAATAAATATTCTATAGGTATGTAGTAAATACATATATGCACCATCCCTTTGTACAGGTCATAAATTCCAAATGGTTTGAAAAAGAAAAACTTATTAAAAAAACATATGAATGGGAGTTCTCCAGTGTGCGCATCAACACCTTATTACACATTTTACACTTGTGGATGCTCTACCCGACTTGCACGGATGTTTGAACTTGTAGAAGACACATATGCAGAGATGAGCTTAAGGCACCACCAAAACACCCTATTCGTTTGGGGACAAAGGAAGTGATAGCCTACTCAGAGTGTTAGGACACTCTAACACAAAGTGTTAAAATAAGTTTCAGGGCAAGACCCTAAGCTTGGTTTTGTGCAGACAGCCATGTCATTAAAGCAGATAACAGAGAAAGTCACACATGTCCCAGTGTAATCACTACATCATGGTTTCACAACTTTCAAAAAGGCCAAGATGTGGGTATAGGTATAAGTATATCCCGTTTTGATCCTGTGAGGGAAATTTGGTCTCTGTGTTTATCCGTGTCAAAAATTAGATAAATACACACAGTGACCACACAACACTAACCTGAAGCAGTAGGCTGTCTGCTAGAGATTTCTGGAGAGCTGTGAGTAGTTAGGTGCTTGTCTACTGGTCAGGGATTGAATCAACAGACCTTCGCCTTCGGTCTGAGGTAGGGTCTGGCTATGACTGATTTGGGTATTGGAATAGGAATTGAATTGGAATAGTTTTTATTTGTTTTTCCTCAAATGTCGAAGCTATTTTTATTTCAGATTATTATTATTATTATTATTATTATTATTATTATTATTATTATTATTATTACTATTACTGTTTAGTTCATCAGTGCTCCATTGTCCCCACAATAATTTATGGAACTCCAAAAAGGCTGGAAAAGCCACTTAAAATTTTCAGGTTTTCCAGGTTTTTCAGGATGCGTGAAAACCCTGGCTCTATCGGGCTACCTCACACGGAACAGCAGCGTGCTTGAAGCAGCGTTTGTTTCATTACAGGTTCAATGCAAAACATTACTGTAAGCAGGATGCACTCAGTAACAACGGGAAGCAACTCAGAGATGACTAAGTTGTTATCATTTTGCTTCGTCGCCTTCCGTCTGAGAGACTCCACCTGCTGTCTCCAAACATGAGAATCACGGATGACTCCATGAACGAAAAGAAATAAAATTTCAGTTAGACTGCTTTCATACATGTTCATACGTCCATTACATATCTGTTTCCGCATTATACGTGAAGGAAGACGACTGTGAAGACTCCTGTTGAAGTGGTAACTTCGTAATCTACGCGTTTGGTAAGTAGCCTAACTAGGCTACATTCAACCTTCATAATCAACAATGGCATGTTAAATTTAAAACATTTACTGTACCACAAAGCGCGTGGTTAACATAGACCAATCTGACGTAGGAATCATCGTCATAGACATATATCAGCCTTATTTGAAAGATTGAAAATAAATTATTCTCGAGTGCTTACTTAAATTCACTTTCGTACATGAAAAAAAGAATAAGTTTCATCATTAGACCCTATATATCAGCCATTGTTGCGTAAATGTTGCTTTTTTGAAACGTAATCCATGTATAAGGTTAGTGTAGGCCTATGATCAGGTTTGTGCGTGCATGTCAGTTCTGCGATCGTGAAAACTGAAATCGGAGTGAAGAACTATGTCGATTCTCGACCCATGCAGCCAAGCGTGCGAGCTTATCTGCTGCAAAATAAATGCTCACAAATTTGAAAAGGTTCAACTGAGCAAAGCAACGATCGGCATGGGGCTCTTTCTCAAGGGCAGGCAGACAACTTCCCCGTTCTCAGACTGTGCTCAGCGGTTTACCTGCAAACCTGCTTCAAGCTTAAAAAGACCAGTTGCCTTAACTAAACACTATGACACAATTGTCATTTAGTTTAAAATCTGAAATGTGTTTAGTTTGACAGGGATATTGAACCTGGTAAATATAGGGAAAACCAGCATCTAAATAAATATCTAACCTACTAAATCTACAACTAAATAACCAACATATTGTCTTCCTCCCTGTATCATGTCTTGTGTCATTCCATCGTTGATTTTTCACTGGAAACAGTGAGGCGGAGAACTGGGCACGGTTTTTCTGGCAAAAAAAAAAAAGTTCACTGGCACATAGTGTTAATCGTAAAGTTTAGCTCCATGGAAACACCTGTGATTTCCTGTGTAGCTGTGTTACAAGTGCTCCTCAGTCAACATGTCCCAATTTACAAACTGCCGCAGGGGTGGGGGGTTGGTGGATTCAACCGTCATTTTGTTACATTCTGACATTTTTATCCCAGCCATTTCTTCCTGCACAACATGGCACAAGAAACACCAGACAGCGGTAGAGACAAGACTTGTTAATCCTCTGACTGAATGTGTCTGTGTCAGACAGAAAAAGAACAAAATAACAGAGCAGGGCCTTCAACACAATCATGAAGGGGGTTAACATGAAGGGGGTTCACAACTACAGGTAGGAAAAGAAAAAAGGTTTTATTTGGGGTTTGCTTTTACACACTCTCGCACACAGAAAAAGAGAGAGGAACAGAGGAGGTCTAATTATCACATGGGTTCCCATTGTCATTTCCGCCATCTCCTCCTCCCTGTCTCTTTCTTTTTCTGTTTCTCTCTCTGCCGGTTTCTGTGTCTCTGCTTTATCTCTCCTCAGCATAAAGGGAGCAGTGCTTCCGTGCTGCCTCTACAATGGAGGCTAAAGGCAAGTTTGACTTCAGTGCTTCTGCTGAGGATGAGCTGAGCTTCAGGAAAGGAGACACACTCAAGGTGATGCCATGAGTTTAACACGCATGCATGCGCACACACAGTCACACCTACAAGTGTACACACACACACACATGTACAGTACATGTATTAAAGACTCACATGCAGACACAATCACCTTTACAATCATGCAATTACACTGCAGATACACACACACATAAAGAAACACACGCACAAAGACATTCGAGTACAGGGAATTTAAACTTTAGGAAAAGGAAGTGAATCTACCACGCTTGTTGTAAACAAGCAACTAAAACAGTAATCAGTGGGCTATCAGTGGAGCCGGTTTGTGACGGTGCTATCATTGTTTAATGTCAATACCAGATCTTAGAGACTAACGATGACTGGTTCAAAGCAGAAATGCATGGCCAGGAAGGCTTTGTGCCCAAGAATTACCTCAGCATCGACCTGCCAAGGTAAGACAATGCTGAACGTGTGTGAAGTCTGTTGTTGTTCAGTCCCTTGTATGCATTGTACCTGCCTCAAAGACCTGCCTCACAGGTATGGAATCAAATCAATGCCAAAAAGATTTTGTACCCTTAAAAATATTTTGTTATTTGTAATATCATTTGGTAGTTGTATAAATCTGTGGCTTGTGTAAGTAAATTATGTACTTGTAGAAATGTTTTGCTTGTACGAAAAAGATTGGTATTCATCAATATGTTTTGCACATGTGTAGAATAGTTTTGTCATAGTGAAATTTCTTTGTGTGTGTGTGTAAAAAATAAGTCTGCTCTGCACTGTACTGCACTGCTCTACACATGTGAAAAACATATCCCCAAAGAAAAATCGCAGGTGCAAAATACAAAGTACAAATTCTTTTTGGCTTTAATTTGATTCCATACGAAAGTAACTTCCTTGGTCGAGTATGGCAATCAGTTTGTGTGTGTAAGTGTGAGCATCATTTTTGTGTCCATGTGTGTGTGAGCGTGTACATCAATTTTGTATGTGTGTGCGTGTGAGTACTACAAGAGACAGGAAGGGCCCAAATTATGTGAGATGTACTTCCTTTTATCTCAACATCTGGTGTGTGTGTGTGTGTGTGTGTTTGTATGTTGGTCCTTCCTTTCAGCTGGTACCAGGAGAACACAGGTCGGCACGAGGCCCAGGAGGCCCTCCTCTCCAGACCGTTGGGCACCTTCATTATCCGCAGCAGCCAGAGCTCCCCAGGGGAATTCTCCATCTCTGTCAGGTGAGCAACGAATCGTCATGGCCAAAGTCAGGAGTTCAATTCAGGTTAGTGTAGTCTCCAATGAATGTCTGATGGCTGTCATCTACCATCTTGTTTGCGGCCGTTGTCACATGTTGAATCGGCAGCAGAGACATTAGTCTGACGCAATTGGTATGGTCGGTATCGTGCTCGGTTTTCTATATCGGCTTGGTGTGGGGTTGGGTCTTATACCATTCATGGATTATAATCTTGTAAAACTAACTTAGTTTTGCAAACTCAACAAAATTCAATTCAATTAAATTTTATTTATATAGCGTATTTTTACAAAAGGCATGTCTCAAATAGCCTCGCCCTCGCCAGCCCCACTTTGTACTTTAATTTCATTTCGTACAGAGGGTCTGGACCGCTAAACTAACGGAGCAAACTTTTCCCGAAACCTGTGGGTAGTAGGGCCACGACATCTTTTCCGCAGATAAAATTAAATAAACATTGTTCTTGTTCAGACTTCAGTTCCTGTATGTTCCGAAGAGTTCCCACAACGGACTGAATAGCCTCCTGTACTACGTTCACTGTCGCCATTGTTATTGTGCACAATGCACAGCCAGACAACGTAACACACAAAACCGACGTCACCGCTCACTATAACACTCCCACTTTTCGCTGATTGGGTAGGCAGAATTAGCCTGATATGATCAGCCACTTTCACTTTGTTTCACTTTGTGCAAAGCGTCTGAGAACCAGCCATAGGAATTAGTTTTCATGACGGTGGGTGGGATACTTTCTGCTTCAACCAATGGCTACTGCTTGGTCATGACGTATGCTATTTCAGATTGGGCGCTAGAGTTCAATGTCATCGCCTTTAGCCCCCGATCTGTTCGCTGATTCGCGACACGATTTCTTGTCGGAGAAAACGAAAGCTTATCGTTAGTTCCCTGACTAGTTTGGAGGGAAATGAAATTGACCGGAACCACTAGGAGGTGTTAGCCTGGCTAAGGCAGAATGCTGTCCTGGAGAGAACGATTGTCAATGCAGACAAACCTTGGGCAGTTCAGACGGCTCAAGGGGCTAGCCCAACTGCCTAGGGCAGGTTTTCAAACAAAACCCTGTATTGATGTTCAGTCCTGACATTTTAGCAAGTTTCTTACTCAGTCTTGAGGATCAAATGGTAAATTTGTTGGCTGTAAAAGGCCAACTATCTTCTATCATCAACCCTCACTACAACAATTGTATGTTTTTTGTATGTGTGGTGTAGGTGTAGACTGTATAGACCATATAGACTTTTTCCTGGTCTAAGTGACTCCTGATTGTGAATATTCTGTTTAAACTGTAGCTTTTCTGCAGTGTTGGCTCTACTGACCACCTCTACTAGGCCTCTTCTTGTGTTTGCATGATATAGCATTTACAAATGGTGCAGAGTTGTGGGTAATTTGGGTAAAAAATGTATAGCTTGCAAAAGACATATGCAGACAAAGACACAGACACACACACAAATATAAGCCAAAGTATTGAAAAGTATCCATAACCACTAAAGGCCATAGCCACTAAATCAAGGCAAGTTTTCCATTTGCACGCTTAAACACACCTTGTGTGATGTTTGACGTCACACCACTTAATGTCAATCATTTACAGGATGTTGGTATTGGTGTAGGCAGATGTGGTTCCATTGGCAACTAAAAGAACATTAATAATGCGGCATTACAGACCGTTCTTTGCTCATTTTATTTAAAAACACAAGTGGGAACTCAAGTAGAGTTTAATTTTAATCCTGACAGACCAAGGATGTTTGGCAACATGTATTGAGAGAAGCACTTAGCAGCTATGTGGCAACTCCATTTAGAAAATGAAAGTTATTAGTAGCTCTTTTAGTTCCTATTACTACATTTGATAGAATTTAAGGCCTATTAGATTCAAATTTATTTTTAGTCATTGTTGCTGTATTATCCGCCAGTTGTATGCCTGCCAAGAACTCATAAACATTGACATAATTAGAAGTCATGATATTCGAGGAGAATATTCCAAGTAGGCCTACTAAACAATTAAACACCTTCTTCCTAGTTATAAGTGCCCCCTGGTGGCTATAAAGAATATTGCAAATCTGTTTTACCAGGGTCAATTGGTGTTGCCAGACTGTTAGAGTGCTGATCCCTTTCATAATCATGTGCATTCTAATATCTCTAATATATTCTAAACACTGTCATGGTCATATAATAAAATCATATAGCAGCAAATAAATCATGCAAGTTACCAGTGACAGTTACTCTATTGTAAGCAACTATTTCGCTTGCTCTAGTTCTTGTACTAGTGTTGAGTGACAACGGATTATTGTCTAACAGCAATAAAGTTGAATCAAATCCAAATCAGATTTGTGTAACAACAGCACTAGTCTTCTCCTGTGAAGGTGTTTGTGTGTGTTCTGTGTCAACCTCCCAGGCATGAGCAGGACATACAGCACTTTAAAGTGATGAGAGACTGTCAAGGTCAGTACTATCTGTGGACTGAGAAGTTCACGTCCCTCAACAAAATGGTGGAGTACTACACTCACAACTCCATCTCCAAGCTCAGTCGAATACTTCTGCGGGACACAGACCAGCAGGTACTGTGTGTGTGTGTGTGTGTGTGTGTGTGTGTTGTGTGTGTGAGAGAGAGAGCCAGAGAGAGAGAGTGAAGGAAAGAGAGAATGAATGAAATGCTATATAAGGAAGGCAATATACAGTGGCTTGCAAAAGTATTCGGCCCCCTTGAACTTTTCCACATTTTGTCATATTACAGCCACAAACATTAATCAATTTTATTGGAATTCCACATGAAAGACCAAATCAAAGTGGTGTACACTTGAGAAGTGGAACAAAAATCATACATGATTCCAAACATTTTTTACAAATAAATAACTGCAAAGTGAGGTGTGCATAATTATTCAGCCCCCTGAGTCAATACTTTGTAGAACCTCCTTTTGCTGCAATTACAGCTGCCAGTCTTTTAGGGTTTGTCTCTACCAGCTTTGCACATCTAGAGACTGAAATTCTTGCCCATTCTTCTTTGCAAAACAGCTCCAGCTCAGTCAGATTAGATGGGCACCGTTTGTGAACAGCAGTTTTCAGATCTTGCCACAGATTCTCAATTGGATTTAGATCTGGACTTTGACTGGGCCATTCTAACACATGGATATGTTTTGTTTTAAACCATTCCATTGTTGCCCTGGCTTTATGTTTAGGGTCGTTGTCCTGCTGGAAGGTGAATCTCCGACCCAGTCTCAAGTCTTTTGCAGACTCCAGGAGGTTTTCTTCTAAGATTGCCCTGTATTTGGCTCCATCCATCTTCCCATCAACTCTGACCAGCTTCCCTGTCCCTGCTGAAGAGAAGCACCCCCAGAACATGATGCTGCCACCACCATGTTTGACAGTGGGGATGGTGTGTTCAGAGTGATGTGCAGTGTTAGTTTTCCTCCACACATAGCGTTTTGCATTTTGGCCAAAAAGTTCCATTTTGGTCTCATCTGACCAGAGCACCTTCTTCCACATGTTTGCTGTGTCCCCCACATGGCTTGTGGCAAACTGCAAACGGGACTTCTTATGGTTTGCTTTTAACAATGGCTTTCTTCTTGCCACTCTTCCATAAAGGCCAACTTTGTGCAGTGTACGACTAATAGTTGTCCTATGGACAGATTCCCCCACCTGAGCTGTAGATCTCTGCAGCTCCTCCAGAGTCGCCATGGGCCTCTTGGCTGCATTTCTGATCAGCGCTCTTCTTGTTCGGCCTGTGAGCTTAGGTGGACGGCGTGTCTTGGTAGGTTTACAGTTGTCCCATACTCCTTCCATTTCTGAATGACTCCGTGGGATGTTCAAAGCTTTGGAAATCGTTTTGTATCCTAAGCCTGCTTTAAATTTCTCAATAACTTTATCTCTGACCTGTCTGGTGTGTTCTTTGGACTTCATGGTCCTATTCTCTTAGACAACCTCTGAGGCCGTCACAGAGCAGCTGTATTTGTACTGACATTAGATTACACACAGGTATACTCTATTTAGTCATTAGCACTCATCAGGCAATGTCTGTGGTCAACTGACTGCACTCAGACCAAAAGGGGCTGAATAATTATGCACACCCCACTTTGCAGTTATTTATTTGTAAAAAATGTTTGGAATCATGTATCATTTTCGTTCCATTCTCAAATGTACACCACTTTGTATTGGTCTTTCACTTTCACTTTCACATTCCAATAAAATTGATTCATGTTTGTGGCTGTAATGTGACAAAATGTGGAAAAGTTCAAGGGGGCCGAATACTTTTGCAAGCCACTGTATGCACTTCTTGACTGAATGGAAGGTGTGCTCAGTTACTAAAACTTGCTTTATACCTGAATGAAAGATTAGAGCTTGCCAATAGAGAAAGTATGCAGATAGAGTAGCAAGCAGTTTATACCTTTTTGTGCAGCGCCACTTACTCCAATTCTCATCTCTTCCTTCTCTTTTCTGGCGTTCGCTCTTCAGTCCCATGGTTTCAGAAGTCCTCCTGAACCAGTGCCACCTCAGAAGGTAGTTCACATAATCCAATTCAATCTGACTAAAGGATTTTGATTGTCTTATTGATCAAGTATTTGCTCTGATTGGTTTTATACTGTATTTCTCTAAAAGTTACAACAAAAGTATAGAATACTAAACTTGACTATGTTTAGTTCCAAAATTAAAGCCCTATTGTTTAGCCTTTTTTTTTGGAGAGGCCCAATTATTCTTGACGCTATTATTTTAGCAATAATAAAGGAAGATAAAATATGCCACAAAATCAAATGTATCTTCTTTGTTTTCATTGTTCTTGTTGCTGACAGGGTTGCAAAGGATTTACTGAGCCGTCTGCAACTCAACAGGTAGAGTATAACTACATTGTCTGTTTTTGCACCAGCATAAACCTGTGTGAATGTCAGATTGATAGTTCCCTCTTGAAAACCTCTAGGTCTTCTTCACATGAAGCGGCCCGGAGCACAGTTCTGAGATGAATAATATGCTAACAGCATTTGTCTCTCGAGCAGTCAAAGTGACAGTTCAAGGAGACGTCTCAGTAATTATAAAATGTTAATCCCTCTTTCCAATCAGGAGCGAGGACGCAGCACAACGAGAACTGGTGCTCTACCCCCCCGCCCTTCAGAACCCCTTCCACCACCTCAGGTAACTCCAGGTACCAACAGTCACACACAGCTACGTCGCTCCACTCACAATTGACCTATGGCTAAACCACGCCCCCGAACGAAATGAGCCAATCACAGTGCGTATAACTAACCCAATACACTCGGACATTCTTGGCTTCCATGACCATTCAAATGCATTGGAGGTGGTCTGTTTTCGCTTGTTTTTCAATATTTTTTCTTAGAATTTTATGTTTAAAATGGTCAAACGTTGTGCATGGGGTACATGCAACTCTGACACAAGATACCCCAAGAGGTTGGGCGACAGTATTTATTTTTTACCCTTTCCAAAGCCACATCTTAACTGAGATAAGTGTCTGCTCTGAATAAAATTATGCGATAGACGACCTGTTAAACGTGGAGAAAATCAACAAGGATGTGTGCGTCGGTTCTAAGGTCCTAAGTCAACAATGTATTATCTTTAACATGTCTAACGTAACGTTAGCTTAAAATAAGAAAATGTCAGCCTAATGTTAGCTTAATCGTGTCACTTTGTTTACATGGTAGTTTATTGACTGGTTATAGCATAGTTATGCTAGTTTTTGTACTGTTATCAATCGTGCATAATGGTTAATAATGTTATCAATGTTGTGTTGAATGATTCATGTAGTACTAATACTGTAGCGCCAGGAGAGCTAGCTGCTAGTCTTGGTAAAGAAGAAGATACATTGAAAGTAATTATAACTGAATACATTTAAAGTAAATTAAACTTCTTACCCTGCAGTGCATGAACAGTGCTGATCCGCTATCTTGTTGTCCGCGATGGTGATAGCAACGAGATGCGTTTTTTCGCGTTTACTGTGACCTGTACACTTTTGCCTGGAGCTGAAGTTATGTACCAAATGTTTCATCAACAACGTCATTAACATACCCATACCCCTCCATTGAATAAGTCAGACCCTTTTGGTGACTATGAGATGAAATTTGATCTTTCTGACTCCAACAATCATCTATTGCCTCCTGAGAAATGTCAGCCACAGTGACAGCTGCCATAACGCCGGTTACCGAATGTTGATTGTTTGTCCGAGTGAGTGGAAGGGGTGTGGCTTAGCCATAGATCAATTAGGCAACACACATACCATTCATCTGTGCCACGTTGGGAGTCTGGTCTGTTTGGGATGAAATCATTGGCTAAAACCAGTCTACTTTACGTACTTAATGTCTGAAGATTCTTAGGTCATTCACCCAGGTTATGGTAGTCAGTTATAGGCAACTGGACTTCTTTTGGAGCTGGAAGATGTTTTACTTTCTATCCAGAAATCGTTATCATTCTAACTGGAGATGGGAATATCAGGACTTTATATCTCCTGACCTGTGGGTGTGATTATTTATATAATAGGCTGTAGGATTTCAATATGATCTTTAAATCATTAAATATGTTTGTAAGTTAAGTAAATTAAAGAGGGGCTAAGCAACGTTCTGTTTTTCTCTCTCACGAGCTCCCTCTAAAGACCGCTGTATTGCATTGTATTGCACTGCATTCTATTGGAGGCGGTCCGCGCTGCTGAACATTGCAAGTGCTGTATCTACCGCTATAGGCCACGGTGGCGCATTCTACACCGTTCGTTCACAGTGTAATGACTCATTTTAGCATCCTAAACAGTATGAAACGGATTAATTAAATGAAAAATGTTTCATAGTGGGCCTTTAAATAAAGCAGAGGTCCTTATTAGCCCTCCACAAAGTTTTATCAGTTTTAACTGGAGGAGGGAATATCAGGAGTTTTAATCTCCTGGTGTTTGGATGTTCTTGCTTTATTTATTTTTTTAAGGGGGGGTGGGGGGTAAAAGCTTTAGCTAAAACCAGTCTACTTCACTTACTTTTTTCTTATTTAACGGTGAGGCCCTCAGTGGTCGTCATCAGCTCCCTGTGGCACCCAAGGGCCTTCACTCCCTCCAGACATGCTGTACTGTGTGCGACACCTGACACAGCAGCCAGCAGGCAGGTGAAGCCTAGTGCTGTGTGCTTCCCCCCTAAGAGAAGCCCTTAGGAGTCAGGTTTCCCCACAGGATTTTCATGTTCCTCCACTAAGGCACATTCACTTTGTCACCCTAATGGACATTTTGTTGGGGATTGTTACTGATAATTGTTTTTTTAATTATAGTTTTTTTTATTAGTTTATGAAGAATTCCAATGATACATGATAAAATGTTATCTATATGTTATCTGTGTGTGTGCGTGAGAGAGAGAGAGAGGGAGAGAGAGAGAGTGTGTGTGTGTGTACTTGTTGAGGCAGTGACTTTTCAATTCTGACTGTATTTGGTCTGTGTGTCTTTAGCCGGCCACACTGAGGGTGAAAGCCATGTACGATTTCTCAGCAGAGGAGAAGGACGAGCTAGACTTCAGCAGCGGAGACATAATTGAGGTAGTGGACCAATCGGACCCATCCTGGTGGAGAGGAAGACTTAAGGGTCGAGAGGGCTTCTTTCCCTCCAATTACACCAGCCCTGTATGACCCCATAAAGGGTCTCACCATGCTTTTTCCAGAGGAGCACTGTTATGTTCTGCCTGATTTTAGTACCCTCTCTAATTGATGTTGTTTGTTGTTTTCCATGCCTATTTCAAAGTTGTTACAACAGTCCAGGATTTTTCATCCATTTGCTTACTTCCTTTGTATCTCTGTTGCTTTATAGGGTATTCTATTGTCTCAGTAAAATTTGTTTTTTTTCTGAGAGGATCTGTTGTTTTGATTGTTTACATTGTTTGGATACATTGTGTGTGTGTGTGTGTGTGTGTGTGTGATTCAGTTTATCGGCTAAGTAACCAATAATAAGCTGGGAAGGAGCCTACCACTTTACTGAATAAAGAAGTGCGTTCAGACCATAGGTCATAGGATAACACCCTCCTGAAGGGTGAATGTGGGTTAAACGTAGGCCTACATGTTGGCTATTATTCGGGAATCCCCATTAACTCCGCCCACTTCAGTGAGTTTGAGGGGCATTACCTGAAGGCAGCCTGGCAGTTTCACAGGTAAAGCAAACCTGACAGACCTCTTCCCTTTCTTAAGACTCAGACTGGTCTATTGCACGCTCCTGCGTCGCAGTCATGGCGGAGTCCCAGCTGGCGTGTATGGAAGACGGTCACATTAATGACAAAATCCCGGAATCCAAGCCAGAGTTTGTGTACAGCGAGGAGCAACGCGTTGCCCTGGAGCTTTTACTGAAAGAAGGCGATGGCGCCTTCAAAATGCAACTGAAGACAGAGGATAAAAAGGACTTTTTATCTGCCCGTGAGGTAAAGTGGATAATGAAAACAGTAAAAGAATATCAAACCAACGAAGAGGATGAATCGACTTCACCAGAAATATTTGAAAGTAAAAAGAAAGAGGATTCATCTAGTGTACATTCAACATACTGGCCCCAGCTTTCTGACACAGAGGTACCGCCGCTGGATCTCGGCTGGCCGACAGGAGGTTTCTTTAAAGGGGTCACGCGAGTGGCAGTTTACACGCACCCACCAAAACAGAACTCCCCCCACATCAGAGAGGTCGTTCGCAGACTCATTCAAGAAGCAAACAAGGTTTGGTTTGTCCTATAGGCATGCACAGTGTAGCCTAAACATACCGACTTATTTACTTACTCATGTCTCTTCAGCATTCTTAAATTTAACTAAATGCTACGATTTGTAACGTTAGTAAAGAAAATTATTTGGGTCTTTAAGAGTGTTGGCTGTTGTTTTCTAGTTGTATTTAGGCATTTTTGAATAGATGACGGTAGATCTATAGTCCATGTGACCATAAATTGGCAGGGGTTTATGAAGCCTAACCTGTGCGGGGCATGTCGCGTGTCCCTAGCTGACAGATTCGTTTTATTAGGCTACCTTGAAAAGTCTTTCAAAGTTTTCGTAGTTTTCATAATTAGTAGCCTATTGTTTAACTGCCGTTTTGCCACAGGTTTGCCAATTAATTTGGCCAACTGACACATCCAAGTGGGTTAAGGGTTAAGTTCGGATAAGTGTGAATGATGCATTGCCTCGTCAGCGGAACACTGTGTGTCACAAACGTCATGTGTAGGCCTATGTTTTCCTACAGCTGGCCATCTGTAGCCTAATGAATTAGCCTACACACCTTTACTTCAGTGCGTTTGCTTTAGTGACTCATAGCCTACTTTACTATCGCATAGCGTTGGTCTTCTCGACGTAGGCCTACTTAACAGTGGAGACATACAGTGGCATTATTTGCTTTCAGCACAAGTTACTGTGAAACACCACAATTTTTCTGCCTTTGGTAAGCCTATTTGTTTTAGGGCTATCTGAATAAGCGGTTTAACCTCAACCCCTTAACCTTTATACTCGCTCAACCAGTTGTTAACAAAAAAAAAGTCCTACCCAGGTGATTTCCGAAATCCCACCTGTAATTGCTTTCAGTTTGCTTTTCTTTCAGACCTATATGCTATTTCAAACCTCCAATCATACACCTGTTTTCTGTTTATTAAGTGCTGCTGGCACTCATATAATGCAAAGTCACCTGGTATGTGAGTAAACAAGGAAGTGAGCGCTGCGTTCAACTTTAGTTGTTGTGTGCTGTTCATGTTTGTATGTGGGTCACGCCATTTATAGCCAAGACGATATTTGTCTTGAGTTTCTGTATAAGACTTGAGATGCAAAAGCCTCGAAGTCAATTTGCCATGAATTTACAGGAATTTAGCCTATATCATTTTTATTAGCTTTATTATCAGCCCAGCTTGAATTGGATTGTTTTAAGATGGACTAGGTTTGCATCTTTAGACATTTTGTTTTGCTTTGGTTGAATGAGACCAGAATTTGAGGACAGAAATTAAAGCTGTAATTCAATATCCAGGTTTCTTTGCTGTGTTTTGGGTACTGTTTTGATTTGCGACTGGTGAACGTTTCCTTAACTGTTTACCTCCCTCACATTTTTGTGGGAGCCTAGTAACAATGACAGAAATGTGTCCCAAAGCTATAGCTCACGTCTCTTGATTGTTTAGGGCTTTTGACAGGTCCCAGCTAGGCTTGGCACATCATAACAGATATGTTTCCTTGGAACATGGGGGTGTACAGCAGTGTGCTACTTCCTTTTGGATTCAAGTCTGAGTCAGATTATAGAACTAGATTCATAGGGACAATTTATTTATGCAGAATGAAAATAAAGGTCTTCAGTAGTATATGCACTACATAGTATATAAACACACAGTAGGCAAAAGTAAAAGACTTGAGAGATGAAAGTTGAAGTTAAAAACGGACCATCTGCCAAAAAAGGCTCATGTAGCCAGTACAGTTTAACTTCCTGGTATCCTAAGTCCTCTCCTGTCCAGGGGACGTACTACAGTATGTGTATGTTTCAAGGCACCCAGATGAAGTCATGGTATAAAGTGCAATGTGTAGAGCAGCCCATGAATTGGAATTGAAATTGAAAGTATTTGGGTAATGGGTGCACACCAATGTGTGTGTTTGTGTGTGTGTGTGTGTGTGTGTGTGTGTGTGTGTCTATGTCAAAGAATTATTTGTGGATGTGACAGGAAGAACTTGTATATGTTATGAGATGTTAGCTATTGTCATCCTTAATAAAGATGACTGTAGCCTTATGTGTGTGTGTATGTATGTATATCTATATAATAATTATTATTATTACTATGATTATTATTATTATTATTATTATTATTATTATTATTAATAATAATAATAATAATAATAATAATAATAATAACAATAAGAGATTTTATATATATAGAGAGATATTATTAGAGATTTGTGTCCTCAAATGGCCTTTAGATGTATTTTTAGCCAACATTACCAAAGGTGGCAATATTTGCAGTCTACCTAGTGGGTTTTCAGTCTTTTGCTGTGAGAGATAATTTTGGTTCTAATGGCACACCTAATATCACTTAATTGAATACAAACAGTACACACAGTCAAGTACCAAGTACCAAGACCACAAGTCAATCCACACAATACCAAGACTTACAGTTTTGAACACACACCAGTGTGTGTGTGTGTGTGTGTGTGTATGTGTATGTGTATGTATACTGGTGGACTGCTGAAAGAAACAAAACAGCTTGAACTCCCAACCAACCCTCACTTCTTGTTATTGCTTATGCACATTTGTGAGCCCAGTTGAGCATCTTATTGCTAAGGAAACTCACATGTTAAAGCTAGCTCACAGGGGGTAGTGGCACGCATCTTTTACTGCTGACACTGGCGCACGCTTTGACTGCTGACCACAACCTCATTCAGCCCACCTCCAGAGTCTTTGAAGGGCAAGTGGCACTGCATTTTCGTGACATAACTGACTGGATTTGTTCAGGGGGGTGTCCCAGTCGTCTGAACACATCTGAAAACCTCTTTAGTGAAGCATCCATGCACAGAGTTGTCTGGGTGCGGCTTTGCTCACAGTCAGATTGAGTGTCACAGCAGGATTCGCTCTAGGTTACTCAAGCTTGTCAGAAAACTAGTGCCAATATCCAAATTCTCAGCCGCATTCTAGTGGAGCCAGTTTTTCTACCTAAGCCCCCCCCATAGAAGAAGCACTGGAGTGGTTGAGTGGAGTGTATTGTTGAATTGAAGGCAGCATGAGGAGAAGTTGAGTTCTGTCTCGAGTTTTGAAACTTTGTAATGAATCAGTGGCCTGTTTCGTAGTCAGGTCTGAAATGGCAGCTTTTGTTCACAGCTTAAGGAAACAGCAGCCTACTTTTTAAAATTAATTCTGGTAGATGCTGCACTGTATTTAATTGTCCCAGTCTCTGGATCTCAAAATGTTTAACGCACATGTACACGCTGCACCCCTGTCTGTATGTAACAGAAATAAAATTTTAGCACTCAACCACCCTGGACGACAGTCACTCAGACCGATGAATTGCTTCTCCTATTAAGCATGTCACTGAAGTTGAGCCAAAGTGGTCATTCATTAAGAAAGTGGAGTAGAAATCTTACTTTGCTTTGGTGCAATAGAGAGTTGGATGAACTTAAACAGAAACAATAACCAGGTGATGAGAGGTGACGAATCTCAATGCAGATTTAAAGGTATGTACGGCAAGTCCTCCTCTTTCAATCCCGAGCCTGTTGTACTCTTCCACCCCTCAGGTGGTGGCCATAGTGATGGACCTCCTCACAGACCTGCACATTCTGCAGGATCTCCTGGATGCTGCCGCCAAGCGAGCCGTGGCCATCTATATCGTCTTGGACATCCGCGGGGCCCCTCACTTCCTGGACATGTGCAACAGGATACAGGTCGGCCCACAGCACCTCAGGGTGAGTCAGGAACTCTGTCACTGCAGTACCAC
This sequence comes from Limnothrissa miodon, assembly GCA_017657215.1. Classification (NCBI taxonomy): domain Eukaryota; kingdom Metazoa; phylum Chordata; class Actinopteri; order Clupeiformes; family Clupeidae; genus Limnothrissa; species Limnothrissa miodon. The sequence continues at coordinate 1,158,169 of JAGFZM010000027.1, forward strand.
TTTCTCCTCAAGTAGCTGCTTCCTCTTTTTTTCCTCATTCTTTGCATTATTTATTTTTTGTTTTGTTTTATGTTACCATTGCATTCTTGGAGATTTGTAAATGCAGTGACACTGAAATCAAAATGATCGGTTGATATCTTAAAGTATAATTTTTTTGGGGGGAAAATCAGATCCAAGACATTTAGATGTTTTCTCTACATTAATGAGCTGGGAGAAATTACTGAAAAAACTGCCACTGTCATTGTCGTTGCTGTTGCTGTTGTCTACCCCATTGAGAGACATGGAGTCTTCAGCCAAAGAATTATTTGTGGATGTGCCAGGAAGAACTTGTTCTTTATAGTTACCAATCCACTCTGCCCCCCACCCCGCCCACTTAGCTTATAGTGGAATAAAATATATTTATATAAATTTTTCTATCTTTTTAAAATCTAGTCTTAAAATAAAAATGACAGAGATTAAAGAGATTTATGGCCTCGTAAAATGGCCTTAAGATGTGTTTTAGCCAACATCACCAAAGGTGGCAATATTATTTGCGGAGGGTGCTGCAGGTTCTGCAGCCTACCTAGTGGGTTTTCAGTCTTTTGCTGTAAGAGATCATTTGGGTTCTGTGTTCTAATGGCGAAAGGACACCTAATTAAATACACAAAGTACACACAGTCAAGTACCAAGACCACAAGTGGTATTATTTGAAAACATCCAAATAAAATGTAATTTAGGTTTTGAAGAAAGAATGCTTTATACGTGTAAATGTACTGGTGATTTTTTTTTTTGTTAGGCTGTGTTAGGCAGGTATGTACACTGCACAGTAGGAGCACATAGTCTTGCTAGTCTTGAGGGTTTCATGTGGTGAATGTTTTTCAGAAACTGCGGGTGAGAACAGTGAGTGGCACTGGATTCCACCTGTCCTTTGGGACGATTCCTGGGGTCCTGTGCAGCAAGTACATGCTGGTGGATGGAGATAAAGTCATGTTCGGCTCCTACAGGTAAGTGCCAAAACATGATGCTGCTGTAGCGCGACTGTTAGCACAAGCTACAGTATGAACGCTCGCTATCATACTGTATGTCACAAATATCAGAGGTCATGTTGAAAGATATCTATTGTAAGCCACAAACTACCTGAAATGTGAATCGACATGGCCTGTTTGAAAGACTAGTTTGGTGTACCCTGTTAGACAGCAGATGGCTATGCACCCTCACAGGTGTGTCAGCTAAAGCAAGAGTTGTGCTCCCGCACAAATTGTATAGTCTGCTAGTCCTGGTGTTTGGCTGACTGGGACAAACCTCGTTGGAAGTCAGTGGAGCATTACTAGAATACTACTTTCAGTTATCTTCATGTGGGACCCAAAGCACATCCAAGATTAATTAAGCAACACAGGGCCAATCTGTTTGAATGACCACATCCTGGGAGAGCTCCCAAACCATAGTACGCTGGCTGTGGAGGACAGTGCACATCTGACTGTGTATATAGCACCTCTGCTGTATATGCTGTATGCATTTCCACAAAGTTTGTAACCGTTTTGTCTTGTTGTCCCAGCTTCTCATGGAGTTCGTTCCGCATGGACCGGAACATGATCACAGTGCTCTCAGGCCAGGTGGTGGACTTCTTCGACAACGACTTTCGCGAGCTCTACGCCATCTCCGAGAGGCTTGACCTCTATAAGGAGTTTCACATCGACCTCCCAACCAAGGCTGTCCATGGAACCACTGCCAGTACCGAGCCGAAGCGTCCGTCTGCCGTGATTCCCGCCGCCACCTCACGCTTCCAGGTCAGTCTGGGTGACGCCAAAGGCATCCAGGCAGGGGAGGACCTGAAGGTGCCTGCACACAAATACTACAACCCCAAGTACCAGCTGGCGTTTGGTGGCCTCAGCCCCCCTGGACACACAGGCTCCCTCCAGAATGTGTCCACCTGGCAAGGGTTGTCCCCACCGACCCCAGACAACTCTGAAGACAAGGCCAGCAGCGAGCGGTTGGACAAGGTCCCCCCGCTGGGCCTCAAGTCAAAGGGCACCAAGAAGTTCTCGCTGAAGAACGCTTTCAAGAAGCAGACCAATCAGGGAACCACAACTAAGGATGGGGGTGTTGTCAGCACTCCAGGCTCCTCCCCTCTGAGTAAAACAGCCAATGGGAAGGTGGATCAGCAGAGCAGCTTTGAGGACCTGAGTTCGGAGGTGTCCACTACACCCAAAGGGAAAAGTAAAAAACTGTCCAAAATGGGTACAAAGACACAGTCCTTAATGACACTCAAGACGGATGAAAATGGTGAGCTACACTTAGAACTTAGGTATATCACATAAAGGATCATTCTTGTAGTGTTTATGGTTTTGTTCTTTGATTAATTTTGTCATTGATTGATTTATAGTTCATGTATTAATTTATAATTACTTTGCCAATGTTTTGTTTGACAATTTATTTTTTCTTCTTCTCAGGCCTCCAAAAAAGAAAAAAACAAAGCTGTGTACAATCTTAGAAGATCATTTCTTTAAAGGACTTTTCTCACTCCTCTCCTTTCATTTGGAACAAACTCTTTAATGAGAACACATTTGTACATTGTACAATGGACGTTATTGGACACCGGAAATGTATGTCACAGACATACAGTACTGTGACTTCTGTGGTCTGGAGATTACCCGGGTGTGTGGGCTCATAAGAGAAGCAAAAGAAGAGGCCTTTCTTTCCAGACACTTCAGGTTTACATTGGTGGTGCATCATGCAGAAATATTATGGGTTTGTTTTCTCATAATAATATTTCTCATAATATTGAGTGTGGGGCTGGCTGTTGATTGACTGTGGACTGCTAGACCTTGAGTGTAGCCAACCAGATTGTATGTCTCTTATCTCAACAGGATGTGCCACAGCCTTAGTCTGTTGTTTTTTTGTTATTGGAATATCTTGGGTTGATTGACCCCAAGAGGTGTTTTTGTGCCACTGTGACATAAACTGCCATCTAGTGGATGATAGAGAAACAGCACAGGCAAGGCAGCGCAGTCTTGCGCAAGCACATGCCCATACAAGTCTTTCCTTCCTCTACCCAGTATCTCCCTCTTTCTGCCTCGTTTTCTCTTCCTCTTTATGGTTTTTCTCCCTCTCCCCCTCCTCCCCTTTCATATGTCACCATCCATGAAAGACATATGGCAAGAATGCTGGGTGTGATGTTAGTGTTTGTCATTAATGCAGAACCATAGACATTCACTCACACGCTAAATCAGGAAGAAGAGCGCACACACAGGAAACAAAACACTCAGAGGAAATGAAAGGTGTGAGTTCCCAGTAGTGAGACTAGAGGAGCACTTTGTTTAGACCTGTTAGTTACAATGTTGCACATGTTTAGTATAGACAGATTTGGGGCTGGGCGATTTGGCCTAAAATCCAAATCTCAATTAATTGAAAATTTTAACTCTATTACGATTAATGAACCATTTTTTTTTATGCCCTCATAGTTCACTGACACTTACTTTGTACAGTAAATATGCTCACAGATTACAAGTGAGAGATTTTTGAATGAAGGGTGCATTACTTGATTTTAAAATAATTGGAGGAAACAAACTATCTACTATCTACAGTATGATTATTTATTGAACATCAGTGTTTTCTTTGCTACAAGCTGCTTTAGTTGCCCAGTTGTCTCAGTGTTTAAGCTCTCCATGCTCAACATGTCGTAACGTAACAGAGCTGAGTCACGTGACTCCACACGCAGCCCTAGACAGAAATATTTGTTTTCTATATATTTAAAAAAAATCCTGGTTTAGAGGGTTGGCTAAAACAGTTGAACTTTTGAAAGTATTCAATATTGATGTCATCTCCCCAGCAAGGCTTTAAGAGGATGCCATAGATCTGTGTCTAAGTCTGTGATACTAAGTGATACTTTCCTCACTGTTCAGACCTCAGGTAATAAAGATGTGAACCTTAGCTCCCTAATCCATCCTTCTCTACTGTTAAGACAGGTAGAGGATCAGAAGTCATGTCCCTGCCTTGTGCTGTGATGGTTGATGTGGCTCAGAAAGCTTCCTGTTCCAGAAATGGAACTGTGGGGTTAGGGGAGGAGATGTGGCTTCTGGGGTTATTAGTGTCATGGTTTGTGAGAATTATGCCACCGAACTGCTCTTGTGGTCAGTTGAACTTTTACAGATGCCAATGCCCAACAAGTGGATGAAATGACTAGGGCCCAGTTTCTTCTTAAACAGAACCCACCACCCCTCACCCCCACCCCTGATGATATGCAGTCTTATGCATGCATGCAGTAGCCTACTGCATGACAGTAGAATAGGGAGTTACTGCTGAAGTAGTCACTATATCAAACAAAAACAAGGACATTTCAATATGATATGCATGCTGTAAGCCACAGGGTGTGTTCTGATGAGAAAGAGGAAGCACACAAGCTGCACATGACATGACTGTGTGTGCGTGTGTGTGTGTCTGCTTAACTGTTAGCAGGGCTTGAGGTCTGCGGTGAAGGAGTGCCTCTCTAAAAGCTAGTGCTGATATTTGTTTTGAATGCAACATATGTCCAATGTCACAGGGAGAAAAGCGTAATGTGTCAACAGATCTTCTCTGTAACTTGTGCAAAAAGAGAGACAAAGGGCTCTTCACTCAAATGCTTATTTTGTAAAAACAAAAGTAAAACATTCCTTTTGGCTTCTCACACCATGTTATTTACAACCCAAATGCAGAAGCACTTGGTCATCTCATTACTGATATTTTACAGGGCGCTTTCTCAACAATGGAAATTTGAGGAAAATATCTGTGATTACACACTCAAAAATATAACCATGCATTTAGAGCTTTTATGATGACTTTCTATACTGAATGCTTCATTAAACCACTTTGCACAGTGCACACCATTAGGCTAGACAATATATTAATAACAGTACATAACTCATTGCAATATACAAAAGATCTGTCAAGCCAGCAAACATTATAGATCTCATGTGGATCTAATGTGAAATATCTTCATATAGTATATCCTGGTATGTGTATCTGTGAGTCCTCATTGGAGTACACCCATACCCCTACCATTGCAATTCAATGCAATTGAGCCATGATGATTTGCTTATTAGCATAGTCAGCTAATAAACTGTGTTAGCAACAAAAATGCTAACAGACTAACAGTCACAAGGTACCCCTGCTGAGGGAAAAAAAATGTATAACAGTATCTGTTTGAAGAATAGTGTCTTCATATTAATATAATATATAATCATATAAACTTCTCATGGTATGTTGGTAATAAAATAATAAATGTTATGTCCAGACCTGTGCTTCCAGATGACATAGTCTCTGTGCACAGACTTCCCTCTAGAACAGGAAACCGTGCAGTCCAGTTCATTTCAAAATAGGCCAGAGCAGTGAGTGAGTCAGTGGCCACCGCAGTGCTGACGATCATATCTATGAAAACACATCCCCTGTGCCACTTCCTCGTAAGTAAACCCAACAAACGAAGGTCTTCTTGTAGCAATGGTGACAATTCTCTGTAAAACCGTTTTGTGTCAGACTAGGGCCTGTAAAGGTGTTCCTCCTGTTGTGTGTCACATCATCGATTGCATCATTGGCCGGTGACCATGAGCTGTTCATTCGAAGTTTCATTTCAGTTTGTTTTGTTTGTTTGTCGTTTTCCATTTCCCTGTTTGATGAGTAGACCGAGCACCCAGGCAAACTGCATTTCCCATGTTGCACTGCCACTGCAGATCGGTCAGTCCAGAGGGGCCTGATTTATGACTTTCTTCTTGCGCACAGCGACCAGGTCGTAGAACGGGTCCTTGGTTATACTGGCCCTGAAAGAGAGCATGCAGAAAACCGATGAAGTATATGTGTGTGCACACATCCCCAATAACAACTGCAACATGTCATTCCAAATGCATAACACATCACTGTGGGGCACTCTGTGCATGTGTGTTTAGGCCTATATATCTATGCTTGACCTTGAACCTTGAGCTAAGCGTGTGTGTATGGCTGTATTTGTGATGTATGTGTGTGTGTGTGTGTGTGTGTGTGACAAGACTGCCAACACCATGGTTGAGCCTGGTGCTATGGCGTTGCAGTCAAGTCCGGCGGGGTGGTATCGCTGCTCCCTCTCTGTGTGCGTGGACCTATGCATGTACTGAGTGTCTGTGTGTACTGAGGAGCACAGACTGACCTGATGGACTCGATCCATTCATCTCTCTCCTCGGCTGTGGCTGCAGAGATCGTATAAGACTGGTGCTTCCCCTCCACTACACGCCCATCTGTCTCTGTCTTGCATGCCTTGATCTTCTGCCCTTTGCTGTTGGGGTTGTACAGCTCGAGACAGTACTACACACACACACACACACACACACAGATTGTTTCTGTTTACTGCCAAGTTGGTTTCTATAGCTACATACAATAGTACATGAATTGCAATAATAGCTATGAAAGTGGTGTTAAGTTACAGATTTGTATTCTTTTCACAACAATGGCCAATTTCCTCTTTCTAAAAAAAATGGTAATTACGAAACAGGAAACTCGGAAATGAGCTCTTACACTAAAAAAAAAGCCTATACAATAAAATTAAACTAAATTACGAGCAAAGCCCCAGGGCCAAAAATCTCTCAAGTCGCTTTTGACTGGAGATGGTTTACCGGTTTGCGTGGGCACACCACTTCTCTGACACACAGATTCTCCAGTGGGATGATGCCTCTTGGCTCCTTATCCTGTATGGGAACATAAAGAGTGGCAGTCACTGCAAAAACTGTTAGCATGTCCGTGTAGGCATCTCCGTGTAGGCAGTGCATGATAAAATACCATAATGCCTTTCCAAAACCTTCTGACCTTTTTTAGTTATGTTCTGGATTCTCTCCTATTCAACTGCTAGCAAGATCCATCAATGCCTGCAGTGATTATATCAGATATGCTGAGCGTGTGTGTGTGTGTGTGTGTGTGTGTGTGTGTGTGTGTTTGTCACGCTCATGCTACAGTATGACGGCAGGTCATCTTGGTTGTCTGAAATTAAATTGGGAAGTGGCTCACTAACTCACTACCAGCCCATCTGTGAAGCTGTGACATTCATCAGAAATGGCTCTGTTTACTCATCCTCCAGTATCCTTGTGTCACCTAGTTTTCTCTTTCTCTCTTCCTTACCCTCCCTCTCTCTGTCATAATGTGTCATGTGCGGGCATGCATGCTTTTGTAATTGTGTGCTTGTATACAGGATGAGTGAGAATGTGTTCAAATCTATAGGTGTGTGTGTGTATATGTATGTGCAACAGAACTTACAGTGGTGTACTTAAAGTAAATACAGGCAGGTGTGTGTGTGTGCATTAGAGCATGGAAACCCGACCAAAGCCTGACGGAAACCGACGGGTTCGCTCGGACTCGGACAAATATTTAAAAGTTATGTTCGGACTCGGGTCGGACGCAGACACATCAGCACGATAAGACACACGAAATGTAAAATGAAAAACAACTTATTACACTTGATGTTCGTTTTAGTCATAGGTTTGTGAACGATTATCCTAATTCAAAAAATAATTAATAGCATAACATATTTCTTCCTGGCACAAGATTTTCTATTGCTGCAAAACCGAAACACGTGCAGCCCTAGAGAGCGATACTTCAGCGCTGCAGGCAGAACAGTCGAGCAGAGGAGGACTGCCTTGAAGCCATCCACTGTCGACTCAATCCTTTTTCTCCACAAGAACATGGATTAGCCTACATTTTGAACGGATTCTGTGAATAATTCCTTTGTTTCATAGTAAAAGTGATTTTGTAAATTATTTCAATAAACTAGTTAATGTTGTTGCAGCATTGGGAGCACTCCTGAAGTGTCAATTTCATTTACAGACATGGACCCATACAACCTCTTGTTATTTACTTCTATTTCTATTTTGTTATATGTTAATTTAATTTAATTTAAATTGGTTAGCTGACATAACTGTGCCCGGCCTCTTGTTTTAACGTGCACTTCTTGCTCCGTGTGTGCGCTCATGCTCCGCTAATCTGTGCTGATTCTGAATGCCTGTCAATTGATTAACAAAATCGGACTTTCCACACAAGCAATATCAACGCGTCATTAGTATGCCTTTGAAAATAGTGTGATTTTAAGTGTGTCGGGTTCAGTCGGACTCGGACACAAATATCTTAATGCCTATCGGGCTCGGGTCGGATTCGATCACTGCGGTGTCGGGTGCGGGTCGGTCGTGGACAAAAAAAATCCGCCCGATCCACACTCTAGTGTGCATGTGTGTGTGTGTGTGCAACAGAACTTACAGTAGTGTACTCAAAGTAATAGAGGCAGCTATCAGTCAGGATGAACCACCGTCTCTTCCACGTCTTCACTCTTCCACCTGCCCCCCAAGAACAAGCCAGTGAGAAAACACACAAACGCACACACACAGACAGATTAAAGGCCAGCCTGGAGTGTCATCTAAATCTCAGTTCCTGTATCTAACTCTCACCTAGTTTCAGAAGCCAGCCCTCTCTGTCAGGGTTGAAGAAGGTGTGTGTGAGGTCATTGCCATCATCTTCTGGGATTTTAAAGGGCTCGTTCCGTATACTTTCGTACAATTTCTGTTAGGTGAAAGGACATTTGGCCTTTAAATAATTACAGATTTAGTATATCAGATGACTGGATGAAAAAAGTCTGTTTTACAGAGAGTTCATGTATGAGTAAGACATACAATACTGTGATAAAGTTAAAAGCACCCCACTGTTTGCGCCTTGGTCAGAAAAGGCATGGTCAAAGGGTGATATCCAAAGAGTGTCAGTGACGCATTATGTGTTCTTAAATACTATTAATTATAAATTAAAATATTTTCTACAAAAAGTTAGATAAATATGATAGATACATATGTATGTACTTCACAGCCCTGCAGAACTAAAAAATGTGTCTATAACTTTAGCACAGTACTGTATGTGAAGATACATGTATGGTAAGTTATGGGGGACTATTAAAATCTACTTGTTTAATTATATGATTCACACAAAGCTGAGCTGAAAACTAATTGGAATCCAGAGCAGGCACAATGAACCATTAAATCACCTTGTTCAGACCAGGCACAATGATACAAATATTGGTAATTAATTAATGACACCTCACAGCTGGCAATCAAGCAAAAATCAGTCAAGTAATTACTCTAGCCTTTTCTAACATTTAGAAAAACATGATGAAGGTTCATTTAAAATGATATATATTTTTATTCAATATTTCTCGATAAAGGTTAGACAGAACTTAGGAAGGAAAATATTTGACTTGTCTGCTAACCCCTTTATGTTTGCATGCACAATCATGACAAGGTATCAGATTAAATATCAAACTCATTCTTCTCTTCAGTGATTAAATTGATATTATTTTGTGACATAAACACATCTTCTTACACACATCTGTTATTACCCGTTATACTAATCTGAGCACATACAATAAATCCTTTTTTGTTTTCATCGTACTGTTTTAACTCAATGCTCATCATGAAAAAAGACATGAAAAAAGACATTCCCAAATGGCCCCAGCTGGGCCTCAGGGATGGCCTGTGATTGGCCGTCTGTCTCGTACCGTGAGCAGCTCATTTGGCAGATCCTCTCCATTGTTGATGCCACGGTTCATGGAGATGAAACGCTCCAGAGTGGTCTTGTCCTTCACGTTGGGGTTGTGCAGGCTGGTGTTGAGCATGATGATGGCGAAGGACAGGATGTAGCATGTGTCTGTCGTCAGGCCAGATAGAGAGCAGAGCATGAGGCTAGAAACATTACCAAACCCGGGATGCAGAATGCACCAGAATGCAGGGGATTGTTGTTCCATTTAAGCTGACAATAGCCACAACATTCTGGTGCAATGACACGTTTTTGTTAGGTTCCAATAGCTCAAAAAATCAATATCAAAAGCAACTGAATGTGAAGAAACACACATGTTGTTTGACATTATGAAATGTTATAAAAGTAGAGACCAGTGGACTGAAAGACATCTGCGTTGCAGTCGCAGTAACGCGTGGCAAAAGCTTCCATCATACGGTCAATCTTCTGCGCTTCACCCGGGAGACGGAAGCTCCACAGGAACTGCCTAATGTGGTTGGAGAGAAAACGGGCCATAGTTAATTTGCCATGCATCCTGTGCCTCACCTAAACGAAGCAACATTAAATGTTGTGTATTATGTTTCTGTGTGAATGGTATGAGAATGTTTCAACGTTCACCTTAGAGCCTGCACAAGATTCAGGTCGGAAAACTCATGGAGTTCAACAAAGGCTTTCAGAATCTGTAGGTGCATGTCCTCCCTACAGTGAATTAAAATGCAGAACAAAATGGTGAAAAATGTACAAGAAGTTCTAATCACCACACTAAACCATCAGCCAGACAGCTGATGTCAGACCTAAGATGACAAGCAGAAGAGAAGAAACAGCATCTGTAGACTGGTTTCAATATGGGTAACAATTATTCTCAGTTTTAATCATCCTTCCATACTCAGGTTTGTGGTCAACACCACACGATGGACACCCACACCCCGATGAGTACAATCTAAAGCTTCATCCTCAAAATAAGCCTCTAAACATCATCCACCCACTTAAAGGGATTATGCAGAGTGAATCAACCCGTAGCTCTGTTGGCTGAGGCTGTCGAATGGTGTCTATAGGTATCAGAATAGGTACAACGTAGACCGAATTCACAAACTGGCCGCTAACGCTAAGCATATTGGGCATATGAAAACAAAACTTGCCCTAATCAGTTAGCGCTGGCTGCCGTTTCGTTACTCGGTCTACCGTGCATGAAAATCTGTCGTTCTTATACCTATGGATTGCACTTAGCAACGTGAATCAACAGAGCTCCCCTCCCTTTTTAATGCACAATAGACATATACGTAATTACACAGCATTTTTTACACCCGTAAAACATATCTATGTGACAAAAAAATCCTTGATTCCATAATTCAGATATGATTGCATTCATCAGAGCGCCGTCTCATCTGCCCACCTTTCGCCGAGGAAGTCTCCGATGGCAGTTTTATTGAGCCCTTCTTCCTTGTACAAGAACTCGGCCACATTTTGAGCAGTCCACTCTATCAGCTTATTTTCCACAAGATAGTTAACACCCTGAAACAGAGAGCCCAGCTCAACACATGTCAAACAGCAAACAGTAAAACCTTTCAGTTTTAGTCTTGACAGGGATGTAGTACTCAGACTGTTTAGGTCATTTTTGTTTCATTTTTGTATTTATTTAAGTTGTTTTTGTTACCATAGCATCTATCTGCAAATTTCCATTTCGCCACTCCCACATGTATTACTTAATTGGCATGCAGTTAACACAACTGTTTATTTGATCTTATCCTTTAATGTTATGGTATGTACGTGTGTGTATGTAGACCATGGGAATGTGTACATATATCACTTGTATGTCTTCAGGCATGCTAAGGGATGTTTACATTTCCTGTAGTAATAATATCTAATCTAATCTAACATAATCAAATCTAATTTCTAATATCACAAATTAAATTGAAATGTTGCCATGGGAATATCCTTTATAGTGCCACAGCCTTTCAAAGAAGAGGTGGTTTATAATGACATAATACCATGTCCTGACTATGAATTGTAGCACCATAAACTGACCCCATCTGTACGGCAGATATCCAGGGCCTACACCAAAATTGAACTGTGGATGAACTTTTTGCTAGACCCTTAAGCTTTTATAACGAAATGAATCTTGGTCTGTGTAAACTACAGTGTGCACAGTGCAAAACTGGCATTACTACATAAAAACCTTTACAGCTTCCACCCACATCCATAAAGGTGGAAAAGTGGCACCTTGAAAAGTTTGAGACATTTTTGTTTGGTTCTTTCCTTTTGTACTAAAAACATAAAAAATTAACCAAAATAAATGTATAAAACGTATAATCACAAGTGCCTGGCTCAGAGCAGTCCTTTGCAACAGTCCTGTGTATCAAGCCAAAGCAAGGAGTGTGCTTTTTGTCGCTAAGCTTCGTGAATTCATTTGCCTGTTTGAAGTTAGCTGAAACCACGAAGGCTAAAGCTGTGAAAACCGCAGGGCATCTGTTTTTTAAAGAAGGTGGGGGCGAGTGTAAGACATGTCTTCCGCTTCTGTTACACTTTAAGGAAGTCCAGGACCTATCTCTACAGCCACTCGCATCCCCCACCCCCTCCCCCGTACACCGACTCTTTCCAGCACTGACGCCAGACAAGAGGAGTCTGTCCACCTCTGTGTCTGCTCCATGACAGCCATTATGACTTCCTTCAAACACTAACATTACAGATATACTGTAACTAAACAGTCTGATCAGACAATAAGGTTTCACATCGTGCTGGTTGGAACTCATAGTCTGAGCTAAAGGCCTTAAGAGCTGTTCTCTGAACAGCGGATGGTGCATGCCAAATGTGTGTGCATGTAACGTGCATCCATGTAGAGAGATAAAGACTGAGTGTCTCTCTAAGTGAGACGTCTATGTTTGTGCATGTTGTTTGTCTACAGTACGTGTGTGAAAGTGTCACTCACTTAAGAATCACTTATTAAATTGTCAGTGTGTGAGATTGGGGTTGAATGGGTCATGATAATCACAGGGTCCTGGTGACTGTTGCTGTTACATGATGAGGGGCGTGGTCTACAGATCACAGTTCTACCCACAGTCCAGGAATATATCTCCTGACATTACCATCTCCAGTTTAGAACGGATGAAACTTTAAGGATGAAAAATTAAAAGGCTCTTTGACCTCCATGACCTGGATAATCACAGGCATTGTACGGATTCCATGTCTTTTATTATTATTTTATTATTTTTTGCCATTAGTTCCTGTTTCCTCTTCAGTCCTTTGTCTACTTCTTCTCTCACTTCATTTTAGTTCGCTCACTCACTCACTTACTCATCGCATCCACTCACTACATTAAACTACATCATCACTACCCTCAATCATTCAGTTCACCATACTCACTTACACTTTCCGATTCACTTACTCACCTAACCACTTACTTTATCCTAATTTATTGACATTCTCTCTCTCTCTCTCTCTCTCTCTCTCTCTTTCTCTCTCTTTATATTCCATATAAATATATCACACAGTTGTACCATTGCTACATTGCTTTCCCCACCTTGTGAAACTTTTCTGTGTGACACCAATTATGTATAAAGTTACTCTCAATAACAAGCCCAAGAGTAAACTCACCTTTTTGGGGTCCATGTTGAATTTCTTCTTCCCTCTTGACAGCTGCTTTCCCCTCTCTAACAATTTGCTATGAAGTGAACAGAAAGGTAACATTACACAACTAAATGGCTAATATACACTCTAAGCTACCTAAAGTCTCAATGCTAATAGCTATGGCAAAGTGCTAAGGTCTCAATGCTAATAGCTATGGCAAAGTGCTAAGGTCTCAATGCTAATAGCTGTGGCAAAGTGCTAAGGTCTCAATGCTAATAGCTGTGGCAAAGTGCTAAGTAAGGTCTCAATGCTAATAGCTTAGCTAAGTGCTAAGTATGATAGACTTTTTAGTTTTTCTGTTGGAGTTTTTTTATTTTCTGTACAACTCACTTTTCCTCCATAGACTCAAAGTCCTGAATGTCTGCCATCACATTCTCAATGGCCATCTTCAACTTCTGCAAAAGAGAGGGACAGGGTGCAGGAACAATTGACTCACCATGGTGTGAATGACAGTGGAAGTAAGTAGTCTAGAACAAGTGTTGGTAACTTCTCAGCTTTTTTTTTCTGTTCTGCCTGTATTCCGACACAGAAAGCCTCATCAGGCGACCACACAGGTTAACAAAACTAAGGTAACTTAATGGAGGGCATCAGCACTAGCATGTCAACTACAGAGCAAATTAATGGTATAACACTAACCTGTTTCCTGTTCCAAGTGTAACATAGGTGCATTTTGTCTCTAGCACATTTGAAGTCAACGAATTTGGAAGAAGGGGCAATATATCCTGTCACTGATCCATAATAAAGAAGGGGCAATATATCCTGTCACTGATCC
>JAGFZM010000027.1:1181070-1192240 GCA_017657215.1 Limnothrissa miodon
ACACACACACACACACACACACACACACACACACACACACACACACATAGTGTCAAAGTAAATATTCTTTCTGAAAGTCAATATAGCAATTTCCTTTTAATCAGCCTTGAGATGACAGTTTTCTGATTCAGAAATGCACAGCCCTTGCTAACACACTGCACAGCCACTCAACATGCTAAGCCTTTAGGTGGTTATATGCCAGACCACCTTACAACCTGCAATTGAAAATGATGAATAGCAAGTCGTGATTTCATTTATTATTCATATTTCAGCTGTATTGATCATTCAAAAATGATTTGATGCTTGTTTTTATCACTCTCATAGTGCCTGTATATCTTCTTACGACTTCCCCTCCCCGACCTTCTATTTTCCAACAACATGGTGGCTCGGTCGTCCCGCCCCTTCATCTGTAACCTACGAGCCCCTTTTAGCTTAAGAATTCTGTCTCTGTCTGGCTGCAGCCACATAGTGCAAACACTGCAGGAGTGGATATCTATGGCTGCCTAATGCATGTTTGCTACCTTCTGACCTTTAGCAAGTGCATTGCGCAGGACCAAATGAACGCAGACTTGTCTTGTTCTGACACTCACTGTGTGTGGATCCTTAGCAAAAGAAATTATGTCATGACTTTGTCCGACAAGTGCTGCTGCCATAAACATAGCCAGTGGACATTGTATTCTCAAGACGTTTGAATGTCAAAATCGGCCAAGAACTTAAAGAAAAACTGTGTTTACAGCATTTAATTGTTGAGATCAACTGTCTGAACTATGGAATACATCAGTTGTATAGTCAGGAAAGAAAGACCAATTAAGTATGAGTCAGAACACAACAGCCAGGAACAAGCATGCATTTTAGACTGACTGTGACTGTGGGGACACATACAGTATAGACAAGCTATAACGACCCCTTAAGGAAATGGTCATGTAGGTGGTAAAAATGAGTTTGACAAGAACACTTCATCTTGACATGTCACTGATTCTGTACCGATTACTGCTCTGATCAACCCAGCAATTTAGTAGCACAAAAGTACCTGTTGCCGTGCATTATCTGACCTATATTGGCCTAGAGTAGATCCTAAGAGATAGCCACATGCTTGCTTATAGATATAGCCTAAGTTGAATTAAGGAACTGAAACGTATGACTTACTAGCAGGATAGATGGATGGATGGATGGATGGATAGATGATAGATAGATGGATGATTTGCCTGTATTGTATTTATTACCTACAGCTGGCGATTCAACAAAATTAATTAACATCATTTCAGCGGATCACAAGTGTAGTAACTGTGGAACATCTGTAGAGGAAGAGCCTCGTAATTATCATTTTACAATCAAAGTGACTATAAAGCTGATGAATAAACCCCAAAATGTTGCCAGAGCTACACAGCAATATATTTTCATGTTTTTTTTTTTTAACGTACAACTACTATCTCAAATTTTCAATCAATTTTAGTCACCCACAAACCTGCTGAAAATTGCCTTAACCTCCGGGGTCTTCCTTTGGTCTTCGGAGCGGAAATGACTGACAGCTCTTGAGTGTTTGGAAATCAGAAATAAGTAAATAAGAGAGACGCAAATTACTCTAGCCTTGGCATGATGCCATTAAGCCCCCCGCTGTCCCGTGATAGAATTTGTTCCTCCTCTGCTCTGCCTTTTTTCCCTTCACTTTCCATCTTACTCCCCTTGTTTATTAGTGCAGATCACACACATCAAACCACATGTGTGAAATGTGTGTGTGTGTGTGTGTTTGTGTGTGTGCAAGGAGGGCAGATTTTTTTACTGTCTTGTATCTTGGAATGCACATCAGTGCTCAGCATGCCGTAGTGGTTCCCCAGGCAGGGAGATTAGCCATTCTTGTGAAGAGAGCTCTTCCACACTGACTGCTGCATGGATGATTCTGTGTCAGAATCCCAACGCCTGTGTGTTGGAATCCCCCCACCTTTGGGGAACCAGGAACCATCTGGTTTTATCTCCCAAACCCCCTAACCACCCACCCCAATCCTGATCAGATAGCTATCGTGCTGGAGTCATTCTCTGAGAGATAAACCGAGATAAACCCTCACCCCATATCTGAAACACTAACTCACATTGACTGGCAGGAGTTGGCAACGAGCTGGAGAACAGGTGCCTTGGTCCGCTCTGAAGCATTTACATACAGTGTGATGTTTTATCTGGCTCTCATTTGAACTTACTTGGCATTCATATAGAGTACATAGCATCTAGATGGCAGCAAGCCAATGAAATAGATAGTAGCTGTAGGCTATGTTACCATACGTGCAAGCTCTGTTTAGCCCCATACATTAACATTTGCATCTACTGCCACCAGATTTACTCTGATATTATTGTACTGTATGTTTTAAAGGCATTTTTGGGTCTTTTTGCCCTATTTCCAAAGGACAGTGGAGAATAACAGGAAATGAGTGGGAGAGAGTGATGGGGGAGGATCAGGGAAAGGCCCTAGGGGTTGGATGCCTTAGCCATTGTACTGTATTTTTCTACATTGTCGTAGCCTATTATTTTATGCCAATCACACTGTTCATGAAGTCAACTAAATTACTACGGGAAAAGCTCCCTCACAGGCACACAATGGCAATACCGTCAGCGGTGTTAGTGTTAAGGCTTTTTGCTTTATTATATTCTACCTCTAATACTCACCATGCATCTGAATAGCACTTGTTACAGTCTTCATTTCACTTCATAATTCATTTGGAAAATGGTACTAAAATGAATAATCTGATTGGAAAAAAAAGATACCTTAAATAATGGTGAAAAGGTTACATTGTGTTACTTTAAAAAATCCTTCAATCCTTTTCCAGTAGATGTAATGTTATTCCAGCGAAATAGCATTAATATGTAGCATTAATATTACTTATTTACATTAATTTGTAGCCTTAATATTACTTATTAGCATTAATATGTAGCATTAATATTAGTCACTTGGGCCCTATTGTTGCACTGGATTAGTGTGGAGTGTGTGTGTTGGTATGTGTGCGTATGTGTGTTGGTTAGCTTGTGGGAGGTATGTGCAGGGACGAGTATATTTCTGTCTCTGTGTTTGCAGAGGAAATGTGTCAGAACTCTTATGCCTCTGTTCCATTTGCTGTCTTATTGTAATTTGTCTCCAGTCAATCAGTCAAAGTACTGTTGCAACAAAAGAAACAAAAACACTAGACTGGCATTGTAAAGTCTGGCATGCTATATGTTTGTAAACAAAAGCTATTTGTTTCTGTGTATAATGAATGTGCTTTGTGCCTTGCAGTTGTAGAGAAGACTGTGAGAAACCCAGCATGCATACGTACCTGTAAAAAAATCCTATAATTATTGTCATTATGTCAAACTTGAAATTTTCCATCTGACATAAGTGAAATACAGAGGCCGTTTACCTAAAAATTCCCTATAGGCAACGAGCAGAATGAAGCAAATTCTGATGTTAAACTACAGGTCTGCTAAAAGCACCTCTTCCACACCAGGCCCTTGACTACTTCCAAGGCCTCGTTGACATGTGCACAAGATGGGCCGACTTGGAGAATAATAAATATAGTGGTAAAAGTTTATAGTCACATGATGACATTCCATAAATCATCCTGTAAACCATGGCTGACAAAAATAGAAATGATAGAGTTTTGAGTAAGAGAAATTTTAGACCGGCCTCCACAGTGGGGCCGAAGGGCGCACTGGCCAGGCCGCGTAAAACGGTGGCCAGGTCACAAGTAGGGACCGAACGTGTGGAGCAGGGGCAAAACCGCCTGACGCCCTTCATGACACGCGGAGATGGCTGCCAAATAAACCCTCAAAGTGGAGGGGGAGCACCCTAAGTCAAACATATGCTGCAAAAAAGTGAGCACAGCCCTTGTCTGTACACCACAAACTGAATACGCGCCACTTAAGCGTGTAGAGAGATCTAGAGATCTAGTAGAAGAGGCCCTAGTGCTCTGAATAGTCTCTATCACAGCCGTGGATAAACCGTGAGCTAAGAGGTGTGCGCGTTCAGGTGCCAAGCTGTTAGTCGCCAAGCCTCCGGGTGCGGGTGCCAAACGGTCCCCTGCGCCTGGGAGAGCAGGTCGGGCCTCACTGGTAGGGGCCATGGTCGCTCATCCGTCATGGAGATGAGGTCCGCGAACCAGCTCTGTGACGGCCAATAAGGAGCGATCAGAATCAGAATATGCGCGCCCGCTCTGATCCTGGCCAGAACCTGACGCAGGAGAGGGAGAGGGGGAAACGCGTAAAGGATGCGCGCGGGGAGCCCCTGGAGAGGTGAGCTGCTCTGACTGACAGGAAGTGCCGCGAAGCCCACCTGAAGATATTGGTCGCCACCCGTGAGAGGTCGACTGATCTCACGGCCCTTGGCGATTGACGTACACTACCACCGTAGTGTTGTCTGTGCGCACTAAAATGTGTTCTCCTCTGAGAAGAGGGAGAAACGCCTTCAGCGCGCAAAAGACCACTGTGAGCTCCAGAAAGTTGATGTGTCGTTTCCATAGAGACGCACACCACGAGCCCCTGGGGCTCATGTGGCCAAGAGTAGAAGGCCACATGAGCTTATCCTTCTCGCTCATCTCCACAAGGTTGAGCCAGAGATGCCTCTTCACAGCCACGAGGACTGATGGACAGACAAGTGCAAGGTCGCCATGATGTCTATCGCTAGCTTCTCAGTGTAGCTCGTCAGGAGGAGCGTTGTGTTGAGCGCCCGCATGCTCTGAGTGCCGCAGATGTAAGCTTTCACAGCCAGGCGTTCCGTTCGCTGACAAGCTACCAGGGGGATGGGGGCTAGTGAGCTAGGATGACTAGCGGTTAGCTGGCTAACTCTTGAAGGTCTGGAAAAATCCATTGGTGTAGAACACACAGGGGGAAGACGACCAGCAGAGGTGGAAGGGTCCACAGACGAGGCCGCTCGTCCCTCAAGCAAGCGTCCCTCGAAGAAGGCTGCCCTTTTAGCCACCGTGGCGGGGGAGAGGAGCAAGAACGCCGGGCAGAGCTCTGGAGCGGACAGTACGAGAAAGGCGTAATCCGGCCCCAGGCAGACCAGGCATGCACCGTGCCTATCAGAGAACGCCATCACCCTGGCGCAGGTCGGACAACATTGAAGAGTAGAAGCCAGTGGCGTAAAGTTCACCCCCGCCCTCAGGGGGCCCCACCCATAGGTGACTCCACCCACATCTATCAATGTGAAAGTCAAACAGCAGTCAACATATTAACATTAAGACCGTTGCATCAGTGTCAGAAGTGTGCATCAACTCGAAATGTATCTTATTCTCTGCACCCGTAAAAACTGATTAATATCTATTAACCTTTTAACTGATTTAGTGCTGGCCAGCGTTCTCCTCCTCACGCCTGTCAAGCTTTTTTTGAAACAGAGATTCAGTGTACCGGTAGCCTAACCATAACGTTAGAAGTGGATACACTCGGTGGTTTCGTTCAAGTCTGGTGTTTGGCAACACTTTTACAAACGTGAATGACTGATGGAGAAATCCAATGCAACATGTAAAATGTGCCGCGATTAAACATACAAGGAACACAACCTATTTTCTCCTCTGAAGCGGCGACATGGTGTGAATAGAACACTAACGTTAATGCTACTAAAACACCTGCTAAGTGAACTAACGGTATCCCACATTTGTTTGGGCCCGGTTTCCCGATAACGCACACTCTTTATCTTAGTATATTTGAAGTAGTTTATATGTGTCAAACCATTTTTCATGAGTCTTCTTAACTCATGTTTACATTACATAGTTGTAACTGCCAAAAGCTACCACTGCTTCCAGTAAATGTCCCTGTTAAAAGTGTGATTCACACCGCAGGCCAAGAAATTAAGAACAAGTCCCAATAGAAGTAATTTGCAATAGTAGCCTATACTATTCTTCTGCATTGCATTGTATTGTATCGTATCGCACTGTATCGCATTGTGTTAAATCCATATGTACTGTGTCGCACTGCATTGCAGTAGGTGGGAAAATCTTATTGCTGATTGTGCTGATTGCTCATGTGAATCGTTAATGCATCGAATCGAGTGTATCGAGATATGTATCGTATCGCTTCTGTTATGAAGATTCACACCCCTTCTGTTTGGTTGGGGTGTGTGTGGGGGGGCCCACTCTTGGTGGCTGCAGGGGGGCCTCAAGTATTTACGCCATTGGTAGAAGCCATCTCCGAGCAAGTCACTTGCGGCAACTCCGGTGCAGCGACAGACGTGGAGGAGCTCGAAGAACTAAGGTAGGAGCTTTTAAGGTAGGAGCTGTTTTGGGGGGCTTTGAGAAAAGCCGTTTTGGTAGATAGTAGATAGTGAAGAAAATTAGCGAACTCTAGAGTGGCATGAATTTTTGCAAAGGAACTGAGCTGAACGTAAGCAGAGGTTTTATCACCCTCTTGACGTCACGTTTCGTGGGCTACCCCCGGGCCACGGGGCTTTGCAAGGGTTGGTTTTATAGGAAGTTCAGCCGAATTACGAATTAACATGCATAATCCATTCACGCTTTCGGCTTCGAAAAGTGGATAGAGAACATCGATACACTGATCTGGAGATCACCAATGTATTTTTAGGAAAAAAGCTAGGAAAAAAGCTCTGAACCATTGATGTTGAAGTGAAAATGATTGCTGTTTCCGTAAAAATGACTGGCACGTCTTTTGTCTGGGGGAAAGAAGCCAAGGAGCCTCTTATTCAGCACCCCCTCCTCTCCACAATCACAAACATTACCAAGGACACCTGATACCCCTGTCCGCCTCTCATTCTCTCAGTCACGGCTGATATGAACACAACACAGTCAAACAAAAAGGGAAAGAAACTCCAGGCAATCTATTAGGGCCAGATGACAATCAATGTTAAATTGCTACCTACTGCTACATATAAATTAGGGCTATTTGGTGCAGTTTGCCATACACCTTTTTGTTCTAAAAAAAACTGTAGTGTGTGTGTGTGTGTGTGTGTGTGTGTGTATTTGTGTGTCTGAGAGAACTTGAGAGAACTTGAGTGAGTGCGTTTGTAAGTCAGACTGAGCTCCTAATGTTCCACAAACTGGTTACAGTTTTGGCAGGTAAGGAAAAAGGGATTAGTGCAAAAATCAATTATCTTTTTGCTGCTTCCCTGCCTCCAAACTATAAGCTCCCACACCCACACACAGTACTTCTGCATTTTAAATGTGGTTTAAATATGGGCAAATTAAAAGAGTTGCATCTCAAAAGGTCAAAGAAGCTTCTGGAAAATTAGCCACAAGATCACATATCACAAAGTTGTTGTTTGGGGATGGACCCAGTGGACCCTCTTTATCAACCATTCCTACCAACAACTTGTTCCTTAAACCTACATGTACATTCGGTTATCAATAACTTCACATTGTGCAGTTTGTCTCCTCCAATCAGTAGAAATATTTTTCAAAATCTGCATTATCCAATTAAAACTAAAACAACGTTACTTGAAGGTTACTAGAATACTTCTGCTAAGTTGACATAACATTCGGAGTATTATGAGATATAAAGAAATCTCTGTGGAAACAGCTAACTGACCTCTTGAAAATGTCGGCTGAGCTGTACTGTTGGGAGTGACAGACTGTCTTCCCTACTAATTCCAACACTCAATGTTTGTTTCAAGTGTATATTTACTGAGAACCTGTCTTGAGAAGTGACTGTGGAGAAAGTCCATTAAATTCATTGAAGAACACAGTCGTTACTAAGGTTTTATTCACGTAACAATGCTCTCTTTAGGAATGTAGCTGCCTCTTCTAGTTTGAAAATTTTGACATGACACACAGCATGTTGACCTCAAAGTCAGAGGACTACCGGGTGTTACTTAGTTGGCCTCACTTCTTACCAGTGCTGTCACGAGCCAGCGTTCATGGAGAGCTCCTAAGCTGTTGGGCTGGGACTGTCTGCTCCCAAGACACAGTGCTTCTGACAAGGCCAGTTGTATTGGGCAGGCTCCAGATTGTATTCCTCAGAGAAGGAGAGACCGGCTAATGAGGCCAGCTCTCTGGATAAGGAGTTAGGACAAGCTCCAGGGCTTACAGTAGGCTTACATTTGACATATTAAGACCATGTCAGCAGCAGGGCCCACATCTGTCAGCCTGACTCTTTTGCATAGAAAGTCTTCCCCTACCAAGGGAATCCCCTAACCAAATACATGTAAGTCACAGTGAGATGACGACCTAAAATTGAGATTGTAATGCATTTATTTTCTACTCTTTAAATGCAGTTCAGACATAAGACGTGTCTAGGCTGCAACAAATGAGATGTCTCAGTCTAAATGGAAACTGGAAAGGAAACACTATGGCTGAGACTATTTAAATAGCCAACTAAACTGACCACCTCTGCAGCATGGAAATGAGTCATTTAAAATTCTCACCCAAGTTTTTCATTTCTTCATGTGATATTTCTTTTTCTTTCTTTTTTTTCATTCTCTCCAATCTTGTTTTTTTTTTAGGCTAAGCGCTTTAATGAGGGTGAGACTGATTGCCTTCGCCACTAAAGCCCACTTGCAGCGACTGTAGCCGGGGGTGGTAAGGTGCTGGTCCACCCCTCGTCCCTCATCTCCAGACGTGCTGCCAGCTGCTGCGGTGGCATTCATCTCTATTGATCTGACTTAGGGAAGACTGACAGGAGGGGAGGCGCGGATTGAGAGTGATGTGGACCAACGTTAACGGATGTTTTACAGATGTGGCTCAGGAGACACTCATGCCTGCAAAGGCCAGATGCTTCTTTTAATTATGAATTTATTTGTCTCCAGTTGGAGCTGATGACACCCATCATCCCCGCCCACAAGCCTATTAGGAATTCAGTATTTAGGCACCATGTTAAGTGACTGTGACTGTAAGTGAATAAGTGATGTGAACGACTCTATTGGCACTTGTAGGCGACTCCCTCCACTTCAGTTTAACATCTGTTGGACGTGAAACGCTGATAATAGTCACCTTTAAAATGGTCAGCAGAAAAAAAAGGCAGGCACAGGCACTTTAACAGAAGCGTTTTTAGACAGCTGAGCAGCTCTCTGTGAACGACCAGAGAGCTTTCCGAGCTCTCCTTTATTTTTGCGACACATCATATGTCCGCATAAAAGGCCTTGATTACAGTTCATGAATAGGCTTCAAATTGAGTTAATTTGGGTAAATCAAGCCACTGTGACTATAGAGCACAGGAGACCCATATAGCAAAGTGCTTTTCTCCTGTAACGACTGCTGTCAGACATTCTGTGGTTACAGGCAGTGATATAATCATATGGAGGGGTGGGGGTGATTTAATGTAGTTTAGAAAACTGGGATAAAGGTGTCAAAGCCGACAAGACAGCTTCTTCAAACTAAACAAACAAGGATTCACACACACACATGAAATCGCACACAAACCTGTCAGCTAGGCTGACACAAAGCAACATGACATGAACTCTGACAAATTTCAAACAGAGCGTTGGATCTCTCAAACGAATGCCCTCTCTTAGCCTACAACACAATTGCCAGACACAGGAAGAGAGAGAGATAGAAAGTGAGGGAACGAATGCAAAGATGAAAATATGAGAACGGTGCCAGCAAACAAGCAGTCAATTACACTGGAAAGTAGAGTTTTTCTCCCTGAGCGACCTTTGGATATAATGTCAACATGTAGAGGTTGGAAAGTGCAAAGATATTGTATGCAGGAATATGGCTGAGAAGAGAGGTCTGTGATTGCACAGGATGGACTTCATGCTATCCAGCACCCATGTTGCCATCGTTCCAGACTCAACGAGTGACCATGAACCATTTCTATCTCCGGACTGAAAGGAAAGTGTCTGCGTATTCAGTGCAAACAAACAGCACACTCCACTAGCCAAGTTTCTGATGGGAATTATCGATGTGAAGAAGCTTCTGCTGCTGTAGCTGTCCAACCACATGCGAGGCTACCGAAGCGTTCATACGCTACCAAACAATTTACATGCGCATGTTGTCCACATGCCTGGCTTCCGAACTGTTGTGCATATGCATGTTGTTCATCTGTGAGGATACCTAACCATTCACAAACACATACGAAGCTACCAAAAGATCATCTCACAACCCTATTACCTAAACCTATTGCCACAGACCGCCATAGCCCTTAACCCTCTGAGGTACTCCTCCGAGGTTGACCTGACCCCCCTCAGTTTATAAGAGAGGTGATGGAGCTCAAATACGTAGAGACAACAGTCTCCCTTCAAAGACCCAAAACACCTTGAGAGGCAAACCAGAGATGTTTGTTACCAAACTCTCGAGGGAGAAGTGGAGTTGGATCTTCAGAAAAGTCAAAATATTACCACATACAAACTTGAACAAACAGAACAGTGTTCAGTATCCTGTATTTCAACCAATCATAGGCTGTATAAGGGAGCCAAAGCCAATCAAGTGTAAACAAGGAGCCCTAGCACTAACCTGGGTAGCTGAAGTGTCACATTGAAGCTTCCACAGCTGAGAACACTCAATGGTGGAGGGTTTTAGGCAGCGTTAGTCATACTAAGGCATCTCCCGTGGCGTCACAGCAAGACATTGCTCAGAGACCAGTTGAAATTGGAGGCAGCCGATGTTCAGATTTTAATGAGGGTGATCAGGAGCTATCTTTGGGATATAATGGCAGATTGCTTGAAAAATATAGACAAGCTCAAAAGCCTTGTAGGAGGTAGTGGTGCGAGTGCTGTGTAAGTGCCTGTGTGTGTGTGTGTGTGTGTGTGTGTGTGCATTTGTGTATATGTGTGTGTGTGTAAGGTGGTAGTGGTGGTGGTGTGTTTGTTTTCTGGGGGTGGGTGGGAGGCCGATTTGTCGCAGTTGTGATGGTGTAATGGGCTATTGATTTCCTGTCCAGCCGTTTTCATAGCGCTTTGACGAGTTACCTCTGTTCCTTCCTCACCTGCAGGGGATTATAGGGTTTCTGTTAAAGATTATTACAAAAATATACTCTTTTTGGAGTCTCTTTCACTCACACACTGCTTCCCCTTCACTCTTTCACTACAACGCACACACCACACTTACACACACACACACACACACACATTCTCTGTATCCTTCAGATAACAGAACTTGACAGACTGAAACCATGTTTAATGTGACTGCGCATGTGTGTGTGTGTGTATGTGTGTGTCAGCGTGTTTGTCTGAGCTTATATGTGCATTGGTTTGTTGCTTTAGTGCATTTGTTTTGTTTGTGTGTGTGTGTGTGTGTGTGTGTGTGTGTGTGTGTGTGTGTGTGTG
>JAGFZM010000027.1:1192250-1202790 GCA_017657215.1 Limnothrissa miodon
GTGTGTGTGTGTGTGTGTGTGTGTGTGTGTGTGTGTGTGTGTGTGTGAGAGAGAGAGATAGTGGTCCACAACTATTGGATAGGCCCATGGATTGTCTGCTGAAAACTAAATGGCACATTTTTTGAACCATCACAGATTTGCTCTTTGAAATCAGCTCTGCTGCATTCATGCTTCATGACCAACAAAGAAAGGAGAAAGACAAAAAGACCAGGTGGCTAAGGAAATACAAAAAAAAAAACATTAAAAACTACCCATACTACCTGTAACACTGGGTCTGAATGGTTTAGGGCTATGGACATTGGTGTTTAGGGTTTAGGGGTTATGGGGTTCAGTATTTGGGGCAGGTCTTAGGGCTCTTATAGAGAGGGTACAGAGAAGCTGAAAAGAAGCACACTTCATTCACAACTCAACTGACTGCAGAAAGATTTCTCCCTCTCTGATACACACACACACACACACAAGCACACACCTAATTCCATCTATAAAATACATCATAAATGGGCTACAGCATCACGCATCACTGATTTTCATTCATTAGTCTTGCCTGTCTGTTTCATTGCCTGCCGTTTATGTGGCACACACAGCCATTTATTTCCTCATCATTTCAAATGGCGATACTACACATAAAATCACACAACAGTGATGCACCTGGCTCACAAAGTCTTCAAGTAAATTTATATCCTCATTAAAAAGCACATACCATTTAGAAATGTTACGAGCTGGTCTAAAAAACGCCATGGCTACAGTGACAAGAGCTCAGCTGAACTTTCTCAGCAGGGCTTTCTCAGAACTACATTATGAGTGACCCACACAAGCTTTCCAGTGGCCCTGTGTATCAGTGAGAAACTGCTTATAATAATGTATGCGTTATTCGTGAGAAAATGCTTATAATGAGTTGACTTGATGCTGGACCAGACACCAGCAGCCTCATGGGATGGGTATTTACTTACAGCTAATCGAACCCAGGGGCCAAGACCAAATATTAAACCAAGCACCATCCAAAATAGCCTAGAACATATTTACACATTAATTAAAATAAGAGGACTGTCATAAATCAGTCATAAATCAGTTTAAAAGTAATACTAAAGGTTTAAATGTACAGTGAGGTTTAATGACAAGTGGACTCTTACAAAATTTAATGTGGCCAAAGAAAAATAGTAAAACAATAATGTTTAAATACAAGGCCAATTTCTTTTAGAAATTGACAAAATTACACATCTATAAATATAGATATATGGAAATGTTTAGAGACAGGGTCTAGAGGGGCATGTAAAGCACACAACCAGTAAACACAAAGAGTGTCTGATTGGTGTGTCTTCAGGGTAGGCCAAGTTTACAGGGAATTGTAAGCAATTCAAGAAGAGAGCCATCACCCTAGCCATCACCCAGAGAGGACAGGTAGTAGTCATTGCTCCTTTTATCAAAAAGCAGTTATTTTTGGTTATTGACATTTGGTCTGGAAAATAAAATATTACTGTGCGGCACTGTCAACCAGAGTTTTCCCTCTTTTTTTCTGGATAACTATTGGCATCAGGCTGATTGGATAAATGCAGGATATTCAATTTTTCTTTTTCTTTCTCTCTCTCTCTCTCTCTCTCTCTCTCTGTGTGTGTGTGTAGAGGAGGATTTGAGGGTGGCAGTGGAGGCTCCCATCTCTTTATCGTGTATGAAAAATCACCGGTTTCTGGCTTTCACCTAGGACAGGCTGACAATAACCCACTGGGCAGAGATTCACTAATCACTGGCGATTGCTGTGCTTTACATTCTGTGTGGCATACCACTGAGTTGCACAAATACAGCTCTCAGCTCTCCTGTAACCTAGGGTGCCTCTCAAATTCCATGCTTCCCCACACATACACACACCTCGCGTGCACACACACCAAAACACATAAAAAAAGAACTAATAAATAACCAAACAAATACAGCATGGGTCTCTGTCTTCATGTGCCCATTTCCTCTCAAGAGCAGCGGAAATTCTGCATTTGAGGGTTAATGGGGTGATGCCTTGTGTTAATGCTATGCGCTCACCCATCAGGGCGTGTAACGTGCACTAGCATAGGGTCAGATCTGGAGCCCCTGTCGGTTCAGGCCAAATAGGAGAAGGCAGCACAGGCTGTAACTACTGAACGCTTTTTGAATATAAGCGTCATCCATGCAATAGCTAGCGTTGATGTGTACTATTACATTTCTTTGCTTTGCGAAAAGAGCGGACGATGAATTGCTTTGAAATGATATCTGCTGGCTTGTCTTTTCTTTGCACTTCTCTTGCGCACAAACGCATGGCACGCACACAGAAACGAACGCCCATTAAAACACATACATACAAGCACGCACGCATTCACATCTCCTCTCTCTCCCTCTGCTCCTGTGGTCGTTCACTCCCTCTTACTGATATGACCCGCAGCAGCAGTGTGTTGGAGCGCGCAGGAACGGAGCGACACCGTTGAGTTGAGCAGAAGCTACGAAGCGCTCTTCCCCGGCATAATTCTTGGTGTGCTGTGTGGGACAGCATTGCGCACACTGAATTACGACAGCTCCGTAATTTTCGCTCTGGATTAGAGCGCTTTATGCATCGTCCGTCTCAAACAGTTATGAAAACTCA
Source organism: Limnothrissa miodon (assembly GCA_017657215.1). Lineage (NCBI taxonomy): Eukaryota > Metazoa > Chordata > Actinopteri > Clupeiformes > Clupeidae > Limnothrissa > Limnothrissa miodon. Next base: position 1,194,853 of record JAGFZM010000027.1, read on the forward strand.
TCTGAGTGCGAAAAGAGAAAAATAACGCACGCGCGTCGTACGTCACACATACGGCGAAGAGTTGTTTATGATGGTAAGTTATTTTCTCTGCGTTATAATTATTTTTTACGTTTTTTTATTTAATGTTAGTGACATATCAATATTAATGAGATACTTTTTAGTTGCACTATTAATGTGTGCGTTTGCCGGTTTGTCAGCCAGTTTATGTGTCCTGTTTATTCTTTTTAAACCATGTCACAGATGTGAAGGTCCTGTACAATTGCACCTGTCTTGCTCTAGTTTTACAGTCAAGCTTATAAAAAATCTGTTCTGCATAATGCATATTTACACGTTTTGTGGCAGTAGTTTCTTTTCATTTTCATAATAATATCTAAAACTGAGTTAGCAAATAAAATTGAGCACTAGAAATGTTGTGAAGTAGAAAGTAATGTAAAAGCTGGCATGTTTGCAAGTGTGTGTGTATATGTGTGTGTGTGTGTATGTGTGTGTCTGTCTGTCTGTCTGCGCCGACAAACAAGGAAAGATACAGGTATGAAGGGATCACTGTAACCAAGGTAACAACAACTTGTGTGTAGTACAAGACCAGTGCATGTAAAGGTGTGAAATCTTAGACACAGCTAAATGAAAGCTCTAAGCGAAAGTTCTACCACTCTAGTGTTACGTCACTAATCGCATGTCCAATCAATATCAAAATCCAATAGATCCGCCTAACGGTCTCGCTCTTGCTGATCTGATTAAATATTTGTACACTATATCATTCTCTGAGTCTTAATGGGACACACACACACACACACACACACACACACAGACACATTCTGTCACACTCTCTCACATACAGATACACACATTATTCTACTCATGCTTTTATATGCACACAAACACACACATACATATTCTCACTTTCTCCCTCTCTCTCATGTACACACAGAACACACACACACACACACACACACATAATAGAACCATGCTATTTCCGCTACATTCCTCTGACTCTCTCATTCCTGTTGTGACAACACTGACATCATTGATTCACACTTAATTCATCTAATCCTAATCAATGGGATCCAGGAGTCAACATCTGTTCACATCAGCCCCCATCTCCACACACACACACAGACACACACGTGTGCTCAGTGAAGCATTGATGAATGCTCTTGCTCTCACCGTCTCTCTCTCTTCTTCTCCTCTTCCTCTCCCCCCTCTCCTACCTTCTCCCTATCTTTCCTCCCCTCCCTCTATTCCTCCCTCTTCTTTCTACCTCCCTCTCTCCACATCCCTCTCTCCCTCCCTCCCCTCCTCTTCTCTGAGTGCAATTAGCGGTTCTTCACCCCAGCCACTCTCCCCTCTCCAGTTAACATGTTGCACCTTCAGCTGCAGCAAGAGATGGAGATGCTCTTTATTTAATTGCGCGCCAGCCGGCCTTGCCGAAGCCTCTGTAATGGCTTTCATTTGCCAACCTGCTCGTTTAGCCAATTTGGCCCAGATTTGGATGTGTTTATTTGCATTCTGACGTACGCCGCAGGGAACAAGAAGCGACATGAAAAATGGCTCACCTAGAACTGGCATTAAACCCTTGCCATGCGCTCTTACAGTAACATAACTAGCTAAATAAATAAACATTTCAACCTAACATTATGGAACAATGAAAAGATAATGCGCAGTAATATTCGTGGGCCTTTGACCCATCTTAAGTTTGTCTCTCCGGAAGAGGTCAGAGAAATGTCAGCAATAAAGGGCAGTTAAAATGCACGGACCTTCAGATACATTTTGTTCATTGTATTCATAATACAAGACTTTTATTTGAGGATAACATGCTTGATGAAATGCTTGACTTTTAGGTGGGCATTGTGATGGGTATGGCGAGTCTCACTCTGACACTCTCTCCCTCTCACCTTGGCGTGTCAATTTGCTGTCAACAGCTGCCCACATTCTCAGCACCTCTGGCTCCATGGGACACCGAGACACATACAATCATTTTCTCAGACACACACAAGCACAGTGACACACACACACACACACACACACACACACACAATCTCCACCATTTAATTTCAAATTACACATACAATCATTTTCTCAGACACACACAAGCACAGTGACTCACACACACACACACTCACAAACCACTCTGTTTCCAAGGGTAATTGGGCATTTGAAAAGGCTCCTTAGAGACACTGTTGACTCTTGAACGTTTTCCTTGAACTATGGTGTCATTTGTAAGATCAGTCCTTGGCCCCAGAGCCAAAGTGGAGAAACTTCTCACGAGGGGAAAGCATGTCAGCTAATGTTCTAGTTTTAAATGAGAGCCTAAGGTTGTGATATATTTCCATCCACAGTCACAGCAAAGGATGACATTTTGAGGTATTTTAACCCCAACCCTTAAAATATGATTTTGATTTTGCCAGCCTGTTGATCCTAATTAGGAAATCCCAAGTCAAAGAGGGAAAATCAAAGGCAACCCATATAAAGCTGGTGCTTTATATGACCCCCACCAACACCAACACCACCACCACCTGCCACTGCCTATTAGAGCTAAACAATAAGCGTTGGTACCTTAATGGCATCATGGCTGCTATGTACCTTTTGAAAAGCCACATTTTATCAACATTTTTTTGTAAAATGACAAAGCATATATTATTATGGGCAATCAGACAGGTTCTATACAAAAAGCTGTCTGGGGCTGTCTGGACCGCATGGCCGCAGGGGTCAGTGAGAGCATTCATTTGTACTGAGTGTTCTCTGACGCTCTTTACACACCAATTAACAGCCCGGCACACTCTGGACTGACATCCCCGGAGTACTTGGCCACACCGATTATAAGTGTTGCTTCTCAGTTATTTTTCAGGAAATATGTGAAGTGAAAAACAAAATCCTGCTCTGATGGTACAGCCAGGGGTGGAAATATGGGCTTTTCATAACAAAGAAACAAAACAGAGGCAATGAATTGGTGTTACATACTTCTTGTTGGTCTTATGTGCTTAGGATCTCATTTCCTAGCTGTCTAGTGCTTCCACTCAGTATGACATTCCATAACAGCACTACGTCAAGTACCTTTCCAAAGGCTTAGGGTCCTTTGGAGGACCTTACGGACCTCCGATGGATCAGTGAAAACAGAAGAAACAGAACAGAAACTGAATGGAACGAAGGCTGATGAAATGCATGCCAAATAGTTTTAGAGTTCACATGACACAGACAACACAGACAATGGCCCCCACAGTTTCTTCAGTAATAAAAATCCTACGAAAGTCAAGGAAGAAGTGCAGCCATGTAAAACACCATCTCAATATGTTTGTCTATGAAAAGCAACTGACAGATCTCACACCATCTTCTGTTTGTGATCTGACGCTAACTTTTCACATACTCTGGTGTACGCTATATAATTTGATTAGTAAATTTAGAGTTGGCCACAGGAGTAGCCAACAGGACAGACACATGAAATGCCAGCAACCAGTGGTTCCCCATCCAAGATCTGAGATTCAATAATTTCCGCTAAAATAGTCCATCAAATAATATCATTAGAAAAGAAATATTCTGATTTAGTCTCAACAGGTGTGTTGAGATGTATTGACTGCAGCTGTAGTTTGTCCCTACATATATTTAGGAAAGCATCAATCCCCCTCAATCCCCCCTCCCCCCCCCCAAAAAAAAAGATCTGTGAAAGTGTCTGGTGCAGGGATGCAGGAGGTGTTGAGAAAATATTCATTTAGTTTTGCTATTCTTACGTAGCTGGATAGAAATACAGATAACACACCAAAATAGGTGAAAAACAATAGAAGTAGAGACAGATAGATGGATGCACACACGCACACATATCCTTACCACATGCCCCACATATCCACATCAACAAAAACTGCCAAAACTTGGGATGAAATATCATACCAAGTAACCATGCATCACTCGTCTTGGGAACATGTGTTAAGGGGTTTAAGTGTCAATTGGATAAGTGGCAAGAGAATTCATTAGTTCCTTGCTCTATTACATATTGGATATTGGGGTATATAAATCTGCAACGCGAGGAGAGTGTGTGGAACTATGCTGAGGGTGGGCTACGTCAGTGCTATCTGGATCAGCCTAATCAGGTATAGATGGCACAGGTCAGACTATTTAGCTGGCTGAGGTATGGCTTGGGTATAAATGGCACAGGTCAGCCTGTCATAATTGTGTATATAGATGACACAATTATGGTCTAGATTAGCAAGTATTCTTTGATGGGGAAAATGATGTTTTCTTTTTTTCCTCCAGTCCATTGAGAAACCATGTCTTTTCGGGAGGAAGGCTACTCCTTTAGAGGTATAATTCTGTTATATTTATACAGTGCCTTATATAAGACTCATGCCTTATGGCACTTCACAGCACTCATGAGCAACATGAGCAAAGAAAAACTTATTTATTTTTTATCTATAATAACCTAGGAAGAAAACCTTGGGCAGATCCACTGCCTAGGGTCGTGCAAAAGTTTGCAATTAGCAGTCACCCATAGCAATTAGTCCATGGCATTAATTTAGCTTTAAAATAATCCCAAGTTATATCCCACAACATTAAAGGGCAGTCAAGCCATAGATTGTTGAAAGTCCTTTGTCGTAGCAGCAGCGTGACATGATGCTAAGGTCAAATGGAGGGAAGCAAGGATAGGTGAGATGTTTTCAGTCCCAGTGTGTGTTCTGTTTGCAGCATTTTGTCTTCATTTTAATTTTAAATGCAGATATTACTACATTCAGAGAACAGAATGTATAATAATAATAATATAATAATCGAGCCTAGCAGTAACAAATGCAAGTATTCATTTTTCTGCAGACTCAAAGAATAGGAACTTTCTAACCTTAGTAATGTTTCTTATGTAAAAACAATTGTTTCTGAGATATGAATCATCTACAAAAAACATAATGTACCATACAGACACATCTACTTATATATATTAACTTACAATTCGACAATGCTTTGACAATACAGTCAGTGGGGGTAAACGGTTTTAAGTAGTGTTTGTTTCCAAGTGAATTGCAATTGTGCATTATTCTAAGAATGGAGATGAGCTAAAAGAAGCCATTTGTGCTGGAGAAATGCATTAGCCATGATGTCACTTTCAGTGATAAGAACACTAGATACCCGTATTTCCAATATTCTCAGTAATATAGCCCAGTTGGTAAAGCGCTTGAGACTACCTCACATAAGCAGGGTGCAATTAACAGTGTGCTGATGCATTTAGATAATTCTGTTCAGCCCAGCGGCTAAGCCCGAGAGGTGGGTCTCTGTGTGTAGGCTACTGCGCTGTACATGGCCTAGTTTACTTGCCTGCATGCAGTCTTGTCTCCATCATGTAAGGAAGTTGATCAAGTGTTCATGTATAGGCTACCTCAGCGTCCAGCACAGTGCAAATTGATCACTCTCAAGTCAGATTTATCCACTTCTCTGAAGTTACTGAGTCTGTATGGGAAAAGGTAGTTTGCAGAAACGTAACACATTTGCCCTTCACCCCTGATTTTATACATGTAAACGTATGACAGTTGATTAACAAAATTAGTGAAATTATTCTACCTTTACCATACATAAAATTGGCAAACTAATTATCTTTGCACAGGGATCACTGTTAGAGTGTTCAAAGTAAGACAAGCGAAGGCTATTTTATTTATTTATATATTTAAATAGCATATTTTATACACAAATGAATAGTTCTGTATAAGAAAAACAAAGTACAGTAAAATTATTTAAAAAAATAAGTGATATATAGAGAGGCCAGTGAACTCAAGGGATGATGTTACTCAAAGATGTAATCCATCTGCCTGGTTCAGATGCAGGAGATCTGTGGTGACTTCACAGCCTAATTGTTGGTCTCATGTCAGCCAAACAGGACACACAATATATCAGTCCTGTCCAAACTGCCGTTCAACATCCGACCTCACCCCTCACATCTCCATCCTGGCAAACACTCCCCACCCCAAACTAATTTTGGTGGCCTTGCATAAATCAAGCTGGTCCAATCCACCCCCCCCACCCCCCACCCCCAACACCCTGGTCCCCATGGTAACGTGCCCTTGCAATCCACCGCTGGACAACGACAAAGGAAGTGGGAACAAAGGCAAAGAGGAGGTGGGTGATGGGGGAGAGTGGGAAGGAGAGGGGGTTACTTTGGCTATCTCTCTCTCTGTGCCATGGGAGATTGCACCTCTCCTTATTGTGGGCCCCGGAGATTAGGCTGGCATCCATTGTGTTCTTCATTAGAGTCTACGGCAGTGGCCGGAGAGAAGGGGGTTAGGAGGGGCCTCGCTGTATCACCGCTAACAGGCATGCCCATTGCCCGCTAGATGCAACAGCTGCTGGGAGTTTGTGAAGGTGGAGTGTGCATGTGTGTGTGTTTGTGTTGGGAGGGAGGGAATTCAGGGAACGCTAATGCTTCAAGGCAGATTTGGAGTAGATGAGGTCTGTCCTTACACACATGGCTCCCCCCTAACCAAGACTCTGTTTTACCTTTGTGTTCAGTCAACGGACCCAAGACACGCTGGCAGAACTCTGTCTGAGTGGGATGGATGAAATGTTGTCTACCTGTGTGTATGTGTGACTGGTGTATGTATGCGTGTGTATATGTGTGCATATTGGGGGCATTAATAAGATAAAGTGTGGGGGGAGGAGACGGCCTCTCCTGCATCCTCTCTGGAAGCTCTTGGCAGCTAAGCCTCCTTCGTATCCCTGGCTCTGGCGAACCTGTTGCTGAGAGACCCTTGGGGTGCACTAGACCCAACCAATAATGAAAAAGGCCACTTGGCGTGCAGGACTTGGCGGTGCATCAAGTGTGCTGGAAATAATTGCTGGTGTCTTTGAGACAGTGATGCACTGAGTTTATTCTCAGACTCTCCTTGTATAACAAGGAAGCCTCCGTATGTCTTGAGAAATTGATACCAGAGACACTACGGGCTCTGCTCCACCCTGCCATCTCCTCCACTAATGAGGAACAAGATGGTGTGGGTTGGTCAGGCTCTCCTTTATCATAATTATATGGCATGGTCAAAATGGAAGACAAAACAACATGAACATATTGTGAAGGAAACTAACAAGCTGTGGCCCACCGGTTAGCGCTTCGGACTGGTGACTGAAGGGTTGCCGGTTCAAACCACGACCAGTGGAAAGTGACTGAAGTGCCCTTGAGCAAGGCACCTAACCCCTCACTGCTCCCCGAGCGCCGCTGTTGTGCAGGCAGCTCACGGGATCAAAAAGAGTATAATTCTTCTCAACCTTTACCAATCTGAAAGGCACATGCATTTTACGGCCGTGGTGGATGTGTTGTGATGGATGACTTTTGAAAACACATTCCACATTCCAAACACATTACATGACATTTGAGGTCTGGATGATCTTTGAGCACGTCAGGGAGTCAGGATAAGTGAAAAGCTATGGGGTGTAGGAGAGAAAGTCCAATAATCCCCAACCAATTAAGATAAGGAGGTGACCAACTCATTTGGGCAATACAGTATTAAATATAGTAACTGTCAGTGAAGAGCAAAGCAATACAGAAAAGAGATTCTGGTATTTTATAAACAAACAAACAAACAGAACCCAGAGACTAAAAACACCACTCAAGCCATCAAAACCATAAAAAATTATTATCATGTCATGCCGCAACTCAGCGACTTAAATGACACCTAGCAGCCATAGCAGCATTTTATATCTGTTATTGGTTCTGTAGCAGTGTTTTTCTCAAAACTGTAGTTCTCTTTCACTTTTAGCCGAAAACGGATAGAATGGATAATGCATGCTTCATGCTTTATCCTGCTGAATTTAACTAACACCGACCCTTTGAAAAAAGGGCAGTAAGCGTCTGCGTCAGGCAAGCAAGCTGGCATTTGCCAGGCTCAGCGTGACGTGAGAGAGGTTATAATAACCCCTGCTTACTTCCGCTCTGCCTCTTTTTTGCGATTTCATATGCACACACCCCGTGTTTTGCTGATC
>JAGFZM010000027.1:1203190-1221167 GCA_017657215.1 Limnothrissa miodon
TTACCCTGCACCTGTACAGAGCTGGATGTGCGCGCACTATCTACCACCGTTAACTATTTTCAACCTGGATTTAACCCACACAAAAAGCTTTTTTCAAAATGGCTGTCTCCGACCAACACACTGGCTGTCTGGTTTGCCTCGGAGCTGACCATTCGCTCCTAGCGCTTACCACCCCGGAGCTCTGCTCGGCCTGCTCCCTCCTCCACTGCTCTGGCTGCTAGGACGGCCTTCTTTCGCTGTGGCCGATCCTACGACCGGGCTGGTCGTTAGACGTCCCCCAGCTGCGAGTTCCACTCTAGTTGGATCGCCAAAGACCAGCTCGCTAACGGCTAGCCCCTCTCCGGTTAGCCCGCTAGCTGATCCTCGGCTATCATCCCTGAGCTTAGCTCAGGCGACTATGGTCCCTGATGCAGGCTCTCCCTCCCCCAGGTCTCCTTCTCCTCCACCCAAAGATGTCGTCATCGAAGGAGTCGACGACAAAGAGATGGCGTCCTTCTTGTCGGAACCTGGGGTTGGCGAAGACATGTCACCAGAGGGACGTCCAGACTCACGTCCGTCTTTGTCTCCACACGACCGGGTGTCTGTTCACAGACCCCCCCCGTCTTCTGGAACATACACACATAATGTGCTCTCCGAGTGCAACGCTCCACGGAGCTCCACCAGCGACGCACTGGTTGAGTTGTAGTGATCTATTCTATCCGTTTTCGGCTAGAAGGGAAAGAGAACGTTTCAGGTACTTATGTACCTTTGGTTCTCTGAACGAGAAGCCAAAAACGGATAGCTTCTGGCCTCAAGTGCCAGCGCTGGTGCGCATGGCAAACGAGGCAGAGCGGAAGTAAGCAGGGGTTATTATAACCTCTCTGATGTCACGCTGAGCCTGGCAAATGCCAGCTTGCTTGTGTGACGCAGACACTTACTGCTCTTTTTTCAAAGGGTTGGTGTTAGTTAAATTCAGCAGAATAAAGCATGAAGCATTATCCATTCTATCCATTTTCGGCTTCTCGTTCAGAGAACCAAAGGTACATAAGTACCTGAAATGTTTTTTTCTACAGTCTTACTACAGTACTACAGTATTACTGCAATACATGGAATATTTTGTGCACGGAAAAAAATTAAAAAATACTGCATTGCGCTGCACAGTGCATTTATTTGGACTGAAGGTACTGCATTACTGCATAAAAACTGCCGTTTTCCTGTAACACAATGCTTTTTTTTTTCGTCGTTTGATAGACAACTGCTGTACCCGCCCCTTTGGATAGATACCGGTCTATCAGTCAGAGCCATTATATTTTCAATTTACAGTCCTGGTTTGTCAATCTACAAACAGACAGTCAGAAATGCTGTCTTTTTTTGCCTGTCTGAGTTCTATTTCTTGCCTCAATAGTGCGTGCTGCACAGAGTTCTACGGACAACCTATCCAGATGGTCCCCATGAATGGTTGACTGATTGGAGTGTGTGCAAGCATGTAGCTGACCAGCACTTGAGCTGAGTCACCCAACCACAAGCAGCCTCTTCAAAAACAACAACCTGCCAAAATGCACGGACTGGGGAGTCCTCATACTCTCCCTCTTCCGCTAGGTCAATATGCAGCCAAAAGCAAACAGTAGTTTCAAAACAACCACCCCCCACCCACCACACACCCACACACATATGAACACGCTAAAATGCTGAAAGTGTTGTCGTTGACCCTCTCTTTGTCTCTTGCGCACACAGACGCGTGACGGAAGGAGAAAGCAGCATAAAATTAGCGACAGTACTGAAAGGGCTGTCAGCTGTCATCACTCTCTTGCAGTGTTAATCAGTGCACCCATGTTTTCACCCACGTTTGGGCTTCCAGACAGCGAGCGCTCACACCGCTGCTAATCCAATCTCCGCTAATAACCAATAGCCAGCCACCAGTGTGTGAGAGCGGGAGCTCTAATTATGAGGTGTTGATAACAACGCAATTTATCCATGTACACACACACACAAACACACACACCTTAGTGTGTTGTATGCATGTGCGCGTGTGTGAGTGTGAACTCACATTAATTTGTAACCATGAACCACGTCCGGTACATTAATGCAAAGTTGTTTTTTTAGGCCAGAGTAGTTTTTAGTTGTTGTTGCTGCTTCAGGCGATCTTCCTGAGTGGGCATGGCCATTCTCAATTATTAGAAACGGCAGCGTAACTTCCACTGTATGTGGGTAATTTTGAGAGCCAGAGGTTTTTTAGGCTTGTTGTTGTGCTGGCTTTTATGGCAAATCAGAAGGGTGTGCCATACTTAAAATCATGTCAAAATAATCCACCTGTGGGTTCTTTTACCAGACACCCCTCCTTTCTCTCACACACACACAAACTCATTCTTCTCTCTCTCTCCAACTGCAGTGCTGATGTCCTATTTGTCGGCGAAGCCTCCTCTTCTGTTACCTGCATAATGCACCTGGACTTGGCCACTGGTCTCTCCATGATGCCCTCCTCTGACTTCTGGGACAACAGTTCCTCCCTCCTCGGAGCGGACCCTCACCTGCTCCTCAACAGCTCCCCCCTCAGAGAGGACACTCACCTGCTCCCCTTAAACAACTCCTTCTATGGGCAGAACTGGACGCAGGACGGAGGCGGCTTTGAGCCCAGTGTGGCAGGCATCCTCATCCCCCTGATATACGTGGCGGTGTGCGTGGTGGGACTCGGCGGCAACACGCTGGTTATCCACATTGTGTTGCACTACTCACGCCCCGAGTCCGTCACCAACATCTACATCCTGAACCTGGCCATCGCCGACGAGCTCTTCATGCTCGGCCTGCCCTTCTTGGCAGCGCAGAACGCGTTGCTGGCCTGGCCCTTCGGCTCGCTCATGTGCCGTCTGGTCATGACGGTGGATGCCATCAATCAGTTCACCAGCATCTTTTGCCTGACGGTGATGAGCATCGACCGCTACCTGGCAGTGGTGCACCCCATCCGCTCGGCACGCTGGCGCCAGCCGCGGGTGGCCAAGGCCGTCAATGCCACCGTCTGGGCCGTCTCCATGGTGACGGTGCTGCCGGTGGTGGTGTACGCCGATGTGCTGCGTGACGATGGCAACTGTAGTATTGTGTGGCCCGAGCCAGCGGAGGTGTGGAAGGCCTCATTCATCATCTATGCTTCGGCCGTGGGCTTCTTCGGCCCATTGCTGGTCATCTGTCTGTGCTACCTGCTCATTGTGGTCAAGGTGAGTAGCCAGCTGTCTCCAATAAGGTACTTGTACAGCTAGTTTTTTTTTATGTAGATCATAAAATATCAAAAATTCAGGTGGTCTGACCGCAGAGATGAAAAGGACATTTCCCTACATTTCCTACGGAAATGATAACAATCCAATTTCTATAGGCAATCACTGAAATAAGAAAAGTCTTTTTTCTTGTATTTTACTGACAAGCTGTAACTGTCACCGAAAAAAGGGGTTGCCTTGTCACCCAGACTATTATACATTTTTAACAATATAAACAGAAACAGACCGTATGAATAGGTAGGCAGCTAGCATTGTAAACAATGGGTATAAGCATAAGACATAGGTAGCTATCAAATCCATTATGTAGCAGTACTGTATATTGCAGTATCAGTATGCATTACGGACCATTATGTATTGCTGCTCATGCGCATCTTCTAGAAATAAGATCAGCCAGGTGTTCCCAGACTGGACTGACTCCAGCTGACCAGCAGCTTTCTGCCTGGAGCCACTACCAGGGTAATATCCATTAGAGTGCCACAGCAACCAGATGTCAGGTGTATAAGTGGACTATAGGGAGCAAATGGTGGCAGGCAATAAACCCAAAAATTGTTTCTGTCAGTGTTACTTGCTGTGTGGATGATTTAAATTTCATGCAGCATTCAAAATGCGAAGGCGTATAGCTACGGCAAAATACTAGTGCGTATTGACTGTTTTGCTGTTTGGCGTCTAATCATGAGATGCAGTGCAGGCAGGTCTCGTGAACGTGCTTGCCAGTCTATTCCGTCTGAGCCCTCTCTCAGCTATGTGGACTTAGTCTTGGATAGTGAGTCATGCTTTCTAATCATTGCCCGCTTGGACGACCACAATCATTATTTTCCTCTTCTATGTTGCCTTTCGGGGAGTGTTGAAATGAAGGCTCGACCCTTGTACAACTCTAATTGACATGCCTCTGTGTCCAAATGACCTCATTAGGAACTAGCATGTAGTGTTTGGAGTCCCAGAGAAAGATTTGGTGTGGCAACTGTGGTTATCAGGTACCTGGCAGGAGTTATTTGGTTTTTGATTTGATAGGATCGGTAGCTTCTACAAATTAGCCTTAAGAGGAGCAGAGTGAACGTAAGCAGTGTCAATTCATGACACATCTTATTGCACCAGTGACCTGCCATGAATACCCAGAGAGGGAGGGAATCTTGTGACTAATTTAGCAATTCTGAAATGAGGAAATAAACCAAGCATGTCACTTACGCCTACACAGACTCGTTTACTTCAGTGTTTGTGATTTAACTTGGAATTCAGTGCTGACGTGGAGAACAATGTCCTTTCTTTTTGCTAAGCCTATGAGAGCGATCTCCCGGTGGTAAATTTTGTCGAATGCCTGATTGTTCCACTTTGAGACATTCTGCAGCCCAGATAAAAATACAATAAATAACTGCAAAAGAATACTTTGCATGGCTTGACACTGAGATCAATCTTTTTTGTGTGAAACATTCTGCCTCTGACGTATGATGTATCCATTTTTTTCCAGGTGCGTAGTGCAGGGCGCAAGGCCCGGGCAGCGTCCGTACGGCGACGCAAGTCAGAGCGCAAGATCACCCGCATGGTGGTGATAGTAGTGGCCGTGTTTGTGCTGTGTTGGTTGCCCTTCTACGTGCTCAACATCGTCAACTTGCTGGTGCTCCTGCCCCCTGAGTTTCGAGGCCTCTACTATTTCGTGGTGGTCCTCTCGTATGCCAACAGCTGTGCCAACCCCATCCTCTACGGGTTCCTGTCTGACAACTTCAAGCGTGGATTCCGCAAAGCCCTGTGTCGCTCCTCACGGAGGGTGGAGAGCCAGAGAGGCGGGGCAGGTGGGGGTGGTGGTGGTGGAGGTGGAGCAGGCGGCCAGGTCAACGAACAGCAGAGGCCCCCGGGGAAGACGGCCGGTGGTGGGGACTGGCACCTGCCTGCCGAGGAGAGGCTCGGGAGAGAGCTGGACACTCTGAACAGCTTGAGAGCCACAGTGAACCCAGAAGAGGAGGACGAGGAGGCAGAGGGGGAGGAAGAGCATGAAGCAGTAACCCAAGAGGAGGAGGAGGAGGAGGAGGACACAGTCCAGATGGTGGAGATCTGCAAGATTGCTCAAAATGGCAAAGGAAAAGGCGTGGCAGAAGGACCTAGGGGCCTTTTCTCGCATAAGGGGAAGCTGGAGGCCGGTGCTGCCCCGGGTTCCGAGGCTAATAATAGGGATGTGACAGGCTCAGGGCCCACTGCAGTCATTCCGCTGGTGGTCAACGGGGCCCGGAGCAGCAATGTCAGACCTCTCACCGACATCTCTGTGGAGAACAGCTCAGTGTTAGAAATCAGCTACCTGTAACAAGCCCCTGATAGCAAAAAGAGTGCTGATTTGTCAGGTTTAAAAGTTGTGAATGGCAGCTGAAACCCTCAGGTTCATGTTAACATTAATTATTTTATGATTAAATATTTTATTTGGACCTGAGATCCTTGGACTAACAGCTATCTGTCTCTCATGACTTAATTAAATAAACGTGTTTGTATATTCTGTGGAAATCTAAAGAAGGTATTCCCTTATAAAAATAAATCCTGCATTGTACAGCAGTATCAAAACTGCTTTTGTCAATAGGAGGCGATTAGTGAAGCAAATGCAATATTTCTGCATTCACTGCATTCATAAAATATACTGCACTTTACAGCATTGTAGGTCTACTGCACAATGCAATATTGTGGACACAAAATATTGCAGCACTGTCTGCAGGAACATGCAGACTTCATTTTTTTCTGTCAGAAAATGGAATATTTTTCGTAAAAGTTGTCACAGTTGTTTGCATTTGAGCTAGTGCAGTGTTCTTTACAGATGTGTGCAACCATCACATGCTCAAAAAGTTGACCAACATATGTTTTCATCATGGTCAGTTTAGCTGTTTAGGTTATGACTGGTGTCCTTGTGATCATGGTTGGTTTTTGCTAATCCTTATGCTTTTCTCTTTGCTATTCCCAATAGAACATCTAAAGCACATCGAAAGCCTTGATATGCTGGGCTGCAGATCAATTCAGTCCACGTTCTATGAAATTACCATGGAAAATAGTGCCAGTTTTATGTATGTGGAGAGAAAATGGAGCTCATATTGCCGGCGAAGGACAACAGAGCACACAATTAAAGCCAATTTGAGCATACTGCTGGCTCCACGCGCGATTAAGAACAGCGCTTGAGCTTCTGAGAACCGCCCAGTGACTGCGCCTAATCTCCGTTCGGCAACGCTGTTGAGAGGTAGGCTAGGACCTGAGTTGCCCTACAGGGCTGCACGTCGACCAGAGCCCAGCAAAACAATTAGATAATTCAGTTCGTCAAGGCTCTGTGGAAAACAAACCATTCTGAGAAAATGGAAAAAACGTGCTGTGGCTCTGACGATTGCCACTTTTGCAATATGCTTGTGAATAGCGTGAGCAGCACCTGAGAAAAAGAATGTCATTACAGCTGAGGAAGAGGAGAGGAAGGAGAGGGAGAGAATGAGGGGTGGGGAGCCGTGTGCCATGTTAACACAATCCACCAAATAATTAGACCTGTTGGAGATAACTGCCAAAACAGTCACTCTATTGCAGGCAGAAAATCACACGTCCATTAAATCCATAATAACGAAAATGCTTATCTCAAGCACGCTAGAAAGATGTAGGCCTACGCGCAGATAAACTCGCGCGCTGATGTTGGCCTACCACAGATTCAAATTTTGAACTGAAACAAAAAAATCGTAGGCCTATTTCTTGGTCCAAAATCTGTGCCATGGTTCATGTAGGCCTATTGAAAAAAAAAATTACTCATTGGAAGGTTCAGTATGAGTCCTGTGTCAGAATCGTGTTTGTGATTATGAAGCTTGGGCATCTTGCACTCATCCTGAACAGCCATCTTGAATAAAGTAGAAGATTAAAATACGTTGTGTTAAATTATCTGTGTGGAATGCTGTTTCACAAGCCCACAACATAAACAGGAAATGCTTTTCTAAGTCTAAGTCTCACTCTGATGCGTTAACACATTACAAGAAACGTTGCCACATAAGCTTTTCAGTGATAGTTAAGTCTGAGATAAGTGACAGGCAAATTAACTTAGATTTTACGTGACGTTACGTTCATTCATGCAATTTAACAGCATACTCTTGCTTTGCTGAAGAAGAATGAACCTATCTGCACTGTAGGCAAATCATGATGAATCCCAGCAGATGACGGCATTGTCTTTTCAACTTTGGACTTATAGTTTATATTCCTTTCATAGCAATCCTTTTGAAAAGCATGCACAGATATGCATCTAGGTCACGTAACAAATAGACACATTATTCTTCAAACTGTACAGTGGGAGTGGAGTGAACACTGCAGATTATAAAGCTTTAATGAACAAAATGAAGATTTATATTATTAGATTTATATTATATTATTATAAGATTATATATATATAACACACACACACACATATACATATATATACATATAGGGGGAGAACTACATAGGATGGACCTGATTTAACACAAATCTTGATTCTTACTGTGTGGTTTCTTAGCCCTTGCACAACCAGCCAAGACCCATTATCACACAACTCAAATATGTGGTTGTGGATTGTTAATGTGCTCCATGCATTAGATGTGGAAAACAAGATAGTGTGAATTGAGGCATACCCAAGAGTATGGATTATGGATCATAGTTATGGTCGCCCGCCTTCGTCAATAGGCAGACACACAGTCAGTCAGTACAGAGAGAAAAACAACTCTCTCTCTTTCTCATTCTCTCTATTTCCTATTTAAGGCCTTAAGTTCAGTGATTCCATTCCAATATCTTTTCACTTCATCTAAATGGCAGAAATATTGAATTGCAAATTTACCAACAACCAAAAGCACAAATTAGATTTAATGGAGGGAAATTGATCAGTTACATAGGACTTGTGTGTAATCTCTGTGAGTAATCTCTCCGTGTAGTAAAAAATACACTAAAGTAAACTTTTTTTTATTTTTAAGTCTTAAGCAGCACTCAAGATGCACACAAGTGCATATTGGTGCACTCAAACACACCATTGCATTAAACTAAAAATACAATTTAAGCATGTTTGTGTTAAAAATATTCACACTTTACATGCGTTAAAAACGTTTGTTTTATAAATAACCTTATTGTAATGTAATTGTACATTTTAAATGTAATGAAGTTCAAAGCCGTACAGGTGGCTATGTCTGAGCATGTCTTTGTTAGCACTGAGAACATCCAAAGAAAGAATTGTAAAATGCCACTTGATAGCCTACCTCTTTAGATGCAGAAATGAACATAGCAATGCAAGTCCTACTGATAAACCATGATCCAAAGCCAGTGAAGAGGCTAGTATCCAGGTTACCGTGCCAACAGAAAATTAGGACAGATGCATTGGTCATTCAGGAAAAGATCATGGTTAGGTGAAAGACTGATCTGTTGTTTGCTTTGCGGTTCTGTGTATGTTTTTCCATATAAGAGGTTTTTAGACTTTTCTGTCAAACATGCAGAAAATGTGTTTTCAGCACCCAGAAGCCAACAGAGAGGATTTTAATGCATCACAGTGTCACTGAAAATACTTCACTGTCCACCTCATTGTCCCCCATTTTTCGCTGTGCAACAAAATATGGAAATAAATGTATTAAGGTCAGTATATGGATATATGATTTTCATTCTAGACCACATCCTATCTAAATATACATGCAGTGAAAGACCTGCAAAATTGTAAAAGGATACAAGATGCAAAATATTTTTTTCTAATACTAAGGCTGATGTAAGATAGATGTATGACATCAAACAGATCAGACACACTGCAGATTTGGATCTTTTGCCTTGAAAACAAACTAACAAACCATATCAAGTGTAAAGGGTCCTTGTTACTAAGAACCTAACCTCTTTTCCAGGCTAATTTTCTGGGGAAAAATTAACCAAAAATAGACCTTATAAAAGTACTTAAAGCACACACTCACACACTAATAACATGCACTAATAAAAGGTATATGAATGATTCAACATCATTTTAATTTATAGGTTACTGTTGTTTATAGTTTAACTAAACACTGAAAACTAGTATATTTACATGTACATAAATCACTCTTTAAATAAGCACAAAATAACTAAAAATGTTTATTTAAAGTAACTTTTTCCCCTGGGAGGCCAACTAGCATTTTTGTAAAATGTCTCTCCCTTGTGGTTCTATGCATACATCACACTTTATGATAATAGCAAGACATGACAAATATAAAGGGTCATGATGGTTTATTGCCTATAATCCAGATTTGCAAATGGGGATTTTTTTTTTCTTTAGAGTTTATCAAAATGAGAAGTTACAACCTTAAAATAAGTAAAAAAAATAAATAAATGAAAAGCTTTCATATCTGTGGGTGACAAATGGTTAATTTTGACAAGGTTGGGTTGTCTGTTTTTTTAGTTCTTTCTGGAGGCTCCTCATTCAGGCACAACGTCACTAATCCACTTCAGGTAAGGAGGGTTTCCTTGGTCAATGGGCAGGCTAATGACCTCAGCCACTTCATATGGATGGTTTGACCTGCACTCCACACAGAAATAGTGTCAGGTAGTAAGAAGTGGCCTGTTTGCCAGGAGGATTTGCATCGCACAGTGTCCATTTAGCTCATCTTTGCTATGTCTCAACTTACCTGACATACTCTGCAAGTTCTGAAACTTTGGAACTCCTTGTCTTGATCATCTAGAAGCAGACACAGCAATAAATACATGAACAGCAAAGGGGTGAGTTATCAATTAGTATCATTAGTCAAGAGCCCTACTTGGCTGCTGTCTGTGGAAACAAATGTATACATTTAAAAGGGAATGTGACATGCTTACATGCTACAGCAGAAAATCAAGGAATCAATCAAGGGATCAAGGAATTAAGATTAAACACATATTTAATTAAGATTAGGATTAAAAAATGCAGTCCAAGGACATATGTTGACTGCCTATTGTGCCTAAAGGTGGGAGTGTAGAATGGTTGGATGTTGAAAAAAAGAGAAAAACTCACAAGCAATACTTCACTGTCCTCCTCAATCTTCCCTTGCCATTCATATCTGCATAAATGCAATGAGTTACAATGTTACTCACCATAGTTTCACATGTATTTAGAATAGAGAATTTGGCTATTGCATATACATGAATATTTAATGTACTTCGATATATAAGCATAAGCAACTCTTCCTAGGGGATAACTTATAATCAAAACAGATCTGAACTCTTTCTCTTTTACGCAGTCTCTCTCTCTCTCTCTCTCTCTCTCTCTCTCTCTCACACACACACACACACACACACACTTTGAGAAAGAGAGGGACAATCAAAACAATCAAACAATGTACTGCTGCTTGAAAATTTTCAAAAATACCAGTCATTGACACAAATTGCAGAACAAATCCTTATACTTTAAAGTTTTTTTTCATCTTGCTTACATTGATTGACATTGCTTACATTGATGTGATCTTGGGTACTATGTTGACACAGGCAGCAATCTTCTTCTCCACAATGCCACTGTGTGAGGAGTCAAGTAGAGAGGATATTAATACCTACAATCAGTGATAAAAATCAAAGAAATAATACATATTCTGCACAGGCTAGACAGGAATAATTGTATCCCTACTTAATAACAATTTAACGTTAATATTTAACTCACATGGTGAAGTACAACTTTACATGGGTTATTTAGACAGTAATAAGATGAACTGAATGGGACAGATGATTGATATTCCCACCTACCGGGCTAGGTCTTTGGCTACAGTGTCATTGGGACATGTGACAAAGGCTGCCGAGTGAGTCCCTGATTTGTACGTTTCTGATGCCATGGAGAATGCACGCAATCCCACAATCCTCAACAGAGGGAGCATCAAACCACTTAGCAACACTGACTAAAGAGAACACAGATTGCCTGAGGTAAACACTAACATTCCAAAATGAAAAAAAAAAAAAAGATCAGGGCCACCAATATAAAGCAAATTAATAGTTTTACACAGTATTCATACAATACATAATAAGACCTCCTGTTCTATTTTGCTGTTGGTATAATTCGAAAACACAAACAAGGGCAAAATGCAGACATTTTACAAGCATTCTAAACATGGCTCTGTAAATAACAAAAAACGTTTAATCTAGGAGGGGTTTACCTAAAGAGTTTGAGTTTATCATAGAGTAATAGAAAGATTTGAGAAGATTTTTTAGACCAAGAGCTCAAACATGTTATTCAAAACATTCAAACAAGTCATAAAACTTGAGCTCACAGAATATATATTTATAATGACTTAAGCCATTGCCATTCTGGAAGAAAGCTTGAATCCTACTTTCAATAAATAAACACTCCCTACTCAACTAACTATTTATGAGGAACACTAATAAAAACCCTGGACTAGGGTGGTGGTGAGGGAATGGTTTGAAAGTGTAGATCTACATAACTCACCACAACGACGGCTTTCAAAGTACCACCCTGCAGCCCGTCGACAAATCCAAATCGCATTGCCTGACAGGCAGCTACGTGCAGCTCTAGATCATGCATACAAAAATGTAGTGAAACTCATTGTACAAAACCGGGCAGTCGAGACACGTAACATTAATCATGTTAGCACTTAGCCGACTCGCCCATGTGGGCAGGGCACACGTCTGACTGTCAGCTTGCTTAGGGTATAGGCTAACGTTACTTCACCTCCAAACACCGAATGCCTGTGCATGCTATACCAGAGACGTTTTGGCCATACTCACTGAACAGCTCATGCTAACAACTCAAAGGTTCTGAGGATAACATATTTTTGCACAACTCACTGACACACAACCTCACCTGCTTGACTGGTGTTCAGCAGCTCAACACAGAGACGTAAAGTGTTGCGTTGTGTATAGTTATTGAACCTTGATGTTTTAGCAACGACAAATAACTTATCTCAGTCTAGTTATCGTCACAACTTATTTTACCTCTACTGTCGCAAACATCCTCAGCGGAAACAGGAAGTGTAACCTTTACTTTACGTCCCAAGTTCTTCCCTTCTTCCGCCGGCAAGATCAGGATTTGTGGACTAAATTTGTGGTGGACCTTTTAATCTTCTTCCATCCGTCACGGGTTTGTGATATAAGCATATTTTATCATACTTGCTTTGGACATTATGATGCATCACGTTCATTTTATAAGATTATTTCAGTGGTGCCAGTAACGGAGTGTATTAATGTGGGAGGTGGAAGCATAGCCCTAGCTAATAGACCCATCTCTCAGCCCACAGCTGCTAACGGCGCCTATAACTTGAGTGTTTCCGATTGTACTTAGCATGTTTTTAAAGACTTATAGTATTTTTGTAATTCAAATCTTGAGTTTGTAATTGAAGGCCAGTCTGAAATGTAAACGTTGCCGGTTGACAATTGACTTTGAAGCTCTTTACCGTGTTAACACTGGAAATTATGGCCTAACATATTTATGCTAACTAGCGGTTATTCAATAATTGCGATATGTTGTCCTTTCTGGAACATTGTAATAGTTACCAGCATTTTCTTTTGTTATCAGCAACTAAACTCTTACTTTTGTTAACGTTTCTTTTTCTAATGCCAGCCTTATCTTGTTAATGGGATACCCAGCCGGTGATGGCGTCACCGTCTTATTTTGTGAAGGGTCCTGTCGTAATTTAGCATGCTTGAAACGCTAACTTTTTACTACGTTACTATGATGACTAGTCCACTGCGCAAACTGAGGTGTGCTAAAAGCAAGCAGACCAGCTTGAAGACAGCAGTGCTGAACAAAGTCTGAGTTCTAACGTTACCGTGAGTAACGTTAGTTAGGCCAGTGCAACCAGATGTAACGATATCGTTAAAACAAGCCCGTACTCAGGTGAGATTGTTGGACCGAGCGATTTTGCAGAATCATACAATTACCTCCTGGTTACCTCCTTTCTGTAGGCCATGGCCAAGTTTCTAGCCCCCGTGATCCAGGACAACCCTTCAGGGTGGGGTCCCTGTGCAGTTCCTGAGAAGTTCAAAGACATGCCATACCAACCATTCAGCAAAGGTGATCGTCTGGGGAAGGTAAGCTGTCTTACTTCATTCTGTGTCGCCTGTCTTTAGAACTTCCAGCTATACTATGTAATACAGCATGTTTCTGTCAAGTTTAATTTCTGCTGGCTAATGCTGAAGGGGTGGTAGTTTCAGCATGTTTGACATCCCAGATCCCCACAGCAGGCAAAGAAAGTGCTTACGGGTGGCCTCTTCGTTGGTATTTTTATGTAAATCGTTCAAATGTCAGAGTGTTGTTTATGTATGTGGTGAAATTTTATAAAGTGTGTCTGCCTGTCATAAAGTACATTTTAACAATGAAACTGTTACAAACTACAACAAGACTTGTGTATGTGTTGATGGACCATGTGTTGAAATTAGCCTGAGGACTTACAAGACTTGTATACAAGATGCCACCAAACACACTAGAATACAGGAAACCAAATCAAGAAACTAAATCTAATGTCATTAAGTGACATTTTGTTTGTTGTAGGTGGCTGATTGGACCGGGGCTACCTACCAGGACAAAAGATACACGAGTGAGTAGCTTGAATCTTTAGTCTTCACTGGAAAAGGTTGCCACAGAAATGAAAGTGACCTGATCTTATGTGTCTGTGCCCACAGATAAGTACTCGTCGCAGTTTGGTGGGGGTAGCCAGTATGCATACTTCCATGAGGAGGATGAGGCCAGCTTTCAGTTGGTGGACACCGCTAAAACTCAAAAGACTGCCTACCAGAGGAACCGCCTTAGGTTTGCCCAGGTAAGCAGCAGCGTTCAAGAGAGACAGAATGAACAGTCATGTTAAGGCCCCTGTAACAACTAAAGCCTTTTATGTTCTTTTTGTGTGCATTGATACACCTCTTAACACAATATTGAGGCCAAATTCGGTTGATGGCTGTTTAAATGTATTTGAGTTTAGCCTGCTTAACGGACCAATCAGTCTGATCATTGAAAAGATCAGCATTGAATATTACAGGATTGAACAAAACAGAAAAAAAGAAATCTAAATCCAAGTAAGCCAACATACCATTATCAGACAAATCATCTCATATGTTTTTTTTTTTTTTTTTTAGTTGTACCTAGTGTTAAGCAGCTTTCTCTAAATGTCAAAATGCTTCTCCACTCACCTGCATGTTAAATTGACCGCGACGACTCCTGGGTTTCCTCACATGCCAATCCCACTCACATTATGGGGTCGTAGTATCTAGTTTGCAGCAGGAGGGTAGAGATTTGAAAGGTTTATTGTCAGATACTCTGTTGTTTTAAGATGCATTCAAGGTATGTTTTGAGGTAGAGTATTTATACGTTTTAAGATAAATATTTCTTTTTTTTTTGGTTAAAGGTCTCCTTCCAAAATAAACCGTTTAAGTCTTGATGTTTTTACATTACCATAGGTCAGCCCAAGTTGTACTTCTATGCTCAACTTCAAAATGCTCTCCTACCCCTGTAGTCTGTATTCGCCTGTGATAGAAAACTACCGGGAAAAACGAGTGAATCGGAAAAGCTGTACAAATGTACGTCAATTTGAACATTAGCTATGCAGTTAACCTGCCCTCAAGAAATGTTAGGCTGCCTGCAGACAGACCCACTAGATGGAGCGTCACAGTGTTGTTAGCCAATCAGGCGATACATTTGCATATCATTAATATTCATAAGAATCTTCTCGGCTATCCCTGCTCTTGTTTTCACCTAACTAAAATAGCTTGAAACAAGACAACCACAGCATATTTTTTTGTCGAAACCAACTCTCATGACATTATTTTAGATAACAGACCATGACAAAATTAATGAAAATATGATGGAATGAGATCTTTAAAGTGTTTATGCGTTTCTTGCCTGTGTTTTACAGAGGAACCTGCGCAGGGACAAGGACCGAAGGAATATTGCTCAGTTCAACATGCAGACCCTTCCGAAGAGCGCCAAGCAGAAGGAGAGGTGAAATTGGTTTGCTTCTTCCCTGCAACCTTCCCTTTACTCAAACCAAGCTGCATCTTGGTGTTACTCCCCTTAAACGCAGGTTTTTAATCACTTATGGGTGGGATTTGGCCAATCACAGGGCTTTATCGTGGCAGTCAAGTCTCTAAGCATTCATTGTGTAATACTTGCAACATATCCAGTAGACCAAATAGCCATCCGGTGACATTAACAAAATGGAGCATAGCAAAATGAAATTCAAAACTGTTTTCCTATGCTCTGATTGGTGGTTGTTGCCTGTCGATTGTATCACATTTTTTTCAAACTTCCATTTTATTCTCGAGTAGCAGGGGTTTCATCTTTTTGCTTCGAATTATTGCCATTCAGCTCAGTCATTTTGCCTACCTGGATTCAGAGTCTGTTATCTCACCTCTGGTGCTCTTTCCTAGGGACCGCATGCGTTTGCAGAAAAAGTTCCAGAAGCAGTTTGGCGTGCGCCAGAAGTGGGACCAGAAGTCCCAGGTGAGTACGCCCTCACCCCTCCAGGGTTCCCGCGGAGTCTTAAAAAGTCTTAAAAGGTCTAAAATTCAAAAAGTGAAATTTAAGGCCTTAAAAAGTCTAAAAAATGAAGGTCTAGGTAAATTTAATTGACCGAAGTCTTAAAATTATTTCCTCCGTTCATTTAAGCATTGTTCACTGAAAAAATCAGAGAGTTTTCAGAGACAGTTGATAAGAACATGGGCAAGTGTATATTTAACGAGACCTGGCTCGATAACGGCGAGTTTCCCTCTGCTGGATAGTGGATATATGACATATGGCCAATCTGATTACCGAAGTTCAACTGATGCGCATTATTCTCCTTGACTCTTCTGTTTCCCGGCAAGCGGTGAGATCACCAGAGGTCAGGATATCTATATTTTTTGGTTAATCATGTGCATATACTTTTTCTGTTATCTATATGTTATTATCTATGGTGCTTGTGGTTACTTTTCGTACGATATCACAGAATGAAAGGCTAAGAGGCAGATAGGCTAATTTTAGTTTGTTGACAATATTGACAACTCATTGACAATATTGAGGGAAATGAAAGAAAAAGATGCACTGCTTGTGCAACAATTGTATAGAGTTTGTAAGTGCAGTTGGAAATAGTCCTGGTTGATGCTGGAGGCCACAATTGAGGTTCAGTCAGGAGACTAGGGGCTGTTGCGATTGTTTGTTGCTAAAAGCAGTGAATAAACCTGCAACATGGTGTATTACAGAGTGACTAAATCTTGTTTATGGGGGTGTGGGGGGTTGGTGGGTTATTGGTGCGATGGTTTGTAATACCTCTCTTTTTTGAGCATACATGCGTTTGCATCCCTGAATAAAAATGAAATGTTTTGAGAATATCTGGGATCATATGAATGTTTTGATCAATGTGTTGTGTTGGTCTTAATTTTCTAACATAATGGTCTAAAAAGGTCTTGAAAAGGTCTTAATTGTAACTAACTGAAACCTGCAAGAACCCTGCCCCTCACCCCTCCGCCGCTCCTTCACCTGGCCTTTGCCTTGGCCGACGTCCTTTTTAAACTCTGTAGGAGAGCGGAGTCTGTGTGTGTGTGTCTGAGTGTCTTCCTACTTGCCCATTTACTCTCTCTTCTATTAAGCTTTAGTAAACATTGTCCCATCAAATTATGATTCTGTGTCGCCTCCTTCACCTCCTCTTCTCCCTCTCTTCCTTCTCCGGCAGGCCCAGCTGAAGCCCAGGGACTCCTCAGTGGAGGTACGCAGCGACTGGGAGGTAAAAGAGGAGATGGATTTCCCCCGCCTCATGAAAATGAGATACATGGAGGTGGCTGATCCCATAGACATGTGAGTTCAACTTTTCACACAGTGCATGCGTGTGTGTGTATTTGCACTTGTTTGTTGTACTTGCTTTGTCTGACCGGAGAGACACAAATTCGACACCCCACACACTCAGGCAGGTTTACAATGGTGTACTTCAACAACATCAGCATCCATCTCTAAATCATTATAGCACCAGATGTATAGCGCACACACACAAACACAATGATGCTTGTCTTTGCCTTGAAGCTGAAGATTTCATTCCTTCAGCTTAGCAAACACATCACTGAGATAGGCCTAAGCCAGTCTCATCATTAAATTTGCCCACTGCCTCATAATGCACTCCAAAAACACAGGTATTTCCGTTCTGAACTCAAGGACACGCGACAGCATTTTGCCACAGGAGAACTACCTGGCTCCACTGTGATCAGCTCCCATCTCCTCGTAAAGAGCGGAGAACAGTCGCACATCTGCAGCTTTCACCATTTGCTTTTCCTACTAACGGTATTCTGCGGGTTTTCGTTGGAAAGAAAAAGTAATTGGCTTATCAGCGTGATTGGGGTGTGAAGTCTACAAGTGTCTGCACAATGTTAGGCCTCATACTGTGTCTGCTGCCAGTTGTCTAAGACAAATGAGTCGCTCTTCATCCCCAACTGTGGATCCAAACGCATCATCATAGTTTCTTTTTGGTTGACCTTTTTTTTTTTTTTTTTTAAGTCCGCCTGTCTTATTCTCATTCTCGCCTAATTTTGTGGCTGTGCGCCCATATACATACCCCATGCAAATACTGCATACCTCATTTTTGCACCACTGCTTGTATCAAATTCGTTCATTTTCTTTAACCATTAAACGTAATACCGGTACACACATTGTGTAGCCTATGTTGCACTTTAGACCGACATCTATTATTATTTGTCTCAATATGGTTTCAGGCAGGCTTAATTTCTCTGGTTTTCTATCTTTCTATTTCTAATGTTTTTTTTTTTAAGGTGTTTACATGCTAATTATGAATCCATTGTGAGTGGGTGTTCTTTTGTTGAGCAACTTAAATGAC
>JAGFZM010000027.1:1221267-1231622 GCA_017657215.1 Limnothrissa miodon
CCCCCCCCCCCCCCCACAGTACCTCTGCGCGCTCCACACTTTGAGAAACTCTGGTGTAGGTTTTGTGAGACGCGTGAGTGACAGAGAGACACAGGGAGAGCGGTGAAAGGAAATACAAGTTAATGAATATAATGCGTAAGCAATTTAAAAAAAAAACAACAATATGTGGCGGCCGGTGTTGAATTGATTAGTCTATGTGTGGGAAACACTGTAATGGTTTCAGGATAAACAGGAAGTGCGGCCATCGCTCTGGTTACTTTGTTGAATGTAATTTTGAATAGTTTCGTCCGTGGGTAGTCCACAGCCCTTTCACAGCCTATTGTAAAAAAAAAAAAAAAAAGGTCTGTCATTATTGTGGCATGAATACTTTAAAAAACGCGACGTCATGCATCCTGTTTCATGCTCCAGCATGGTTGGTACTCACACTATGTGTGATCGGCGTGATCTTGAGTTGAACCGAACTGTGCTCTGGTACACCTCTTACAAGCGGGCCTGGGACGATTAAACGAGCCGCGCCCACGCACAGTTCAGAGCACTCACACTAGTCAAACAAACTGTGCTTTGGTGGTCAAACGCACTCGGGCAGCGTTCAAACTGCCTAGTGTGGGAGTCTAAAACCATTAGCTTGCTTTGCACAATTGATTACTCCACTGTCCTTTGGACTAAACACGCTCCACACCCACACATGCTTAAGTGGCTGGTCGTCTTGTCAGGTCACATTTGAACATTTACGATTTTGTACATGTGATGTGTGACTATCCGAAAAAGAACCTGTGCACTACCTGTGCTCTGGTCAGCTGTAACTGCCTATTCTCCCTGTGTTCTCCCTGTGACCTGTGTTCTCCGCGTTTCTTCTCCCTGCGTCCTCTCCATGACCAGTGAGTGCTGTGGAGCACTAGAGTACTACGACAAGGCCTTCGATCGCATCACCACAAGGAATGAGAAATCGCTGAAGAGCATCAAGAGGATCTTCCACACGGTCACCACCACCGATGACCCTGTCATCCGTAAGGTGTGTGTGTGTGTGTGTGTGTGTGTGTGTGGGGTGGTGGTTTATTTGGATACCTTCTCTGCTGTAGGCACTGTATTGGCAGTGAAACCAGGTCAAAGCTTGATGTCTCGTCACAGAGAGCCCCGTATAGCAGAGTAATGAACAAAGAAGCCCTTGCTCCAAGTCTTAAGTTCTTACTCTAAGCCATGTTGTTTCAGCTGGCCAAGACCCAAGGCAACGTGTTTGCCACCGATGCCATCCTTGCCACCCTGATGTGCTGCACACGCTCAGTCAACTCCTGGGACATCATTGTGCAGCGAGTAGGGAACAAGCTGTTCTTTGACAAGAGGGACAACTCTGACTTTGGTAAGCCCAATGATGGCATTTAGATATATGGTTTCTACACTTTAAAGGCTCTTTACAGAGCAAACTGTGACTTCAGTTCTGTTAATTATTTGATTTGGCATAAAGCCATATTGTTTTTGCTACTTCTAAGCTTGTGTGTGTATGTGATGTGGTGATGTAAGACTTTTTGTTGTTTGAGACGTTACCAACCTTTACATAAGTCAAACATCTTTTTTTTTTTTAAATCTTAATTTATTAATCTCTAAAAAAACAATAGAATGAGTTATAAGTAGTAGATCTCCTCAGATCCATAAGGGAAGCAGACTTGGGCTTTACATTATCTCCTCTCTCCTCCTCTTTAGATCTGCTGACTGTGAGCGAAACGGCCAACGAGCCCCCGCAGGATGAAGGCAACTCGTTTAACTCACCACGCAACCTGGCCATGGAGGCCACCTACATCAACCACAACTTTAGCCAGCAGTGCCTCAAGATGGTGGGTTGCAACTAGAGGGGTTGTTGCCTTCATTTAATTAGAACCTGCATTTGAGTTTCAGCATTCATTTTTTTGGAAAACGGAGAGAATGTGTTTATGGAAAAAGCCGTTCATGTACAAACACCTGCAGTTAGCATCAGTGATTATGAGCTCCGTAATGGTTGTGGAGTCTTGGACACTGAACTGCCTTCCACTCTTTTCACCCAGGGAGGCGAGAGGTACAAGTTCCCCAACTCTAACCCATTCGTGGAAGAGGACATGGACAAGAGCGAGGTAGCCTCCGTAGCTTACAGGTAAAAACCGTCTGGAATCTTCAACCACACACCAATTGAACGATGTAGCACTTAATGTTAGCACACTTTGGGTGTGCTCAGAGAGCAAGAGTTCTGGGGTGAGCCCATGGGTTAAGTGCTCTTGTGGTCTGAGTGGTCCGTTGTGTTTGTGTGTGTGTGTGTGTATGTGCACATCCTAGGTATCGGCGCTGGAAGCTTGGGGATGATATTGACCTGATTGTCCGCTGTGAGCACGACGGTGTGATGACCGGAGCCAGCGGGGAGGTGTCCTTTGTCAACATCAAGACCCTCAACGAGTGGGATTCCAGAGTAAGACTGTGGGATGGCCCAAGCGGGTTTGGGAAGGGGGGTGCATCGGCTTGGCTTGTCAGTCCAGTTAGTTTTCATGTAAACCTCATAGCAGATCAGTATTTGAGAACCAGAGTCAGGTTTCACCTTCATGTCATTCAATGTAAAGGTCAGTTTGGTGGGCAGGGGAGGGGCTCTGGATCTGGCCAATGACATTTTAATTTAAATTTTGTACCCTTATCGATCATGAAAGTGACTGGACTGTGTGTGTTTGTGTGTGTGCGGTCTTCAGTATTGTAATGGAGTGGACTGGCGCCAGAAGTTGGACTCTCAAAGGGGTGCGGTTCTGGCCACCGAGTTGAAGAACAACAGCTACAAACTGGCCCGCTGGACCTGCTGTGCTATGCTGGCTGGCTCTGAGTACCTGAAACTAGGGTGAGACACACACACACACACACTCTCTCATACACTACATTGTATAATCACCTTTACATAATGTTGTGTTTTGTTTTTATTTTTTGTTTTGTGTTTTCTTTTATTTTTTCAATTCCCTTAATCATCTGTTCAGTCACTGATGGATGTATCATGTCTATAAAAACACTGTATTTACATTCACATTAATTCATTCTGGTTAGCGATGGGTGTAAAGAAAAGAACAATTGCTGGTTTTGTCCATAACAATATTTTTATAATTGATAACACAATTAACGGTAGTGATGGTAGTGTGAGTCTTGAAGAAATCCGATGAATTTCTGTGTTGCTAAAGTTAAGTATTTTGGCACCCAGGAGTACTGAGAAGTACTGAATGTATTTACAGGCTAATACATTATGCTAGTTTTGAGTTCAGATGCTTTTAACACCTGACCACTTGCACTCATTTGAGGTGCTGGCTGGCTGGCTGGCTGAGGGTGGGCTGGACATTTGCGCCTCACTAGCCAGGCACTGGCTGTTGCCATCATGTAACCATATGCACTCCTAACAGTTTGGCACTGTTAAGTAGGTAGCAAATGGAGACATGCAGTCCTTGACAGAGACCCAATAAAGGACTTTATATGACACAATGAATTGCTTTTAATATCTCTGGCGTCCTCCTTGTTCTCCAGGTACGTGTCCCGCTACCACGTAAAGGATTCAGCACGCCACGTCATCCTGGGCACGCAGCAGTTCAAGCCCAACGAGTTTGCCAGCCAGATCAACCTGAGCATGGAGAACGCCTGGGGCATTTTGCGCTGCGTCATCGACATCTGTCGCAAGCTGGATGAGGGCAAGTACCTGATCCTCAAGGACCCCAACAAGGTGAGACCTTTGCTGCTCCCTGCACCAAATTCTGGGCCCAATGCACAAGCTGTGCCACTGCCATTTTAAAGTGCCCATAGAACACATGTTTTGACCATTATAAATTGTTCTTAGAGCCTCAGTAATGACGTATGCAAATTTGTGCAGCTGAAAGTGACCCAGGAGCACTGCTAGCGCGTTGTTTACAGGCTCATTTAAAAGGCTTAGAACGAAAATATTCATATTTCCCGCCTCCCCTGGCAAATTCATGAAGTAACAGGGGATTGGACCAGAGACGTTTCCAAATGATCTTTGGTTGGACCATGCAAATATAGGAGGTGTATCTTAGTGCTGCCGGCAGCAAGAGCCACCTCATTTCAGATTGGCCTGTTTCAGCCCGGCCATTTCTAGCTTGAAATTTGTAGAATGAGGTGGAAGACGGCGGTTGAAGTTTTGCTGTGGTCCATTGGAGACCGTAAGCTACCTAAATTCAACAATAACAAGGTAAATGTGGGAGGCACTTTAAAGCTTTAAATAATATTTTAATGAAAATAAAATCCCAGACTCCTCCTAGGTACCTCCCCCTACTCAGGGCACTGGTAATGGTCCCCATTTTCCCATAACATACCTGCTCCCTGCCACTATCTTATCACCCTGTGCTTATGCTGGTGGATTGAAACAAG
Source organism: Limnothrissa miodon (assembly GCA_017657215.1). Taxonomy (NCBI): domain Eukaryota; kingdom Metazoa; phylum Chordata; class Actinopteri; order Clupeiformes; family Clupeidae; genus Limnothrissa; species Limnothrissa miodon. The sequence goes on from JAGFZM010000027.1 coordinate 1,225,636, forward strand.
CCAATTTGATTTATAAGTCTCCTTCGCATCTAGTACGTCTGAGCGGTTCTCCCATTGCACTAGACCGTTGGTTCTCTAAGTGGTGTGTGTATGAAAGGTTTGCTACAATATGTAAACTTGTTTATGTTGTCTAAAAGCACAAGTGTAACATGTATTGGGGTATAGACCAGAGAGCATCACCATACTAGAGCATCACACCAGAGAGCATCATACATATACATATACATATGGCCACTCTTGATTCTTGTATGTGAAACTGCTCATGAGAGTATCAAGTGTTATTAATGAGTGTGTGTGTGTGTGTGTGTGTGTGTGTGTGTGTGTGTGTGTGTGTGTATGTGTGTGTGTGTGTTTTTCATTACAGCAAGTAATCCGCATCTACAGCTTGCCAGATGGCACCTTCAGCTCTGATGAAGACGAGGATGAGGAAGAAGACGAGGAGGACGAGGAGGATGAAGGTGGGTCAAGGCACTGGTGTTAGTGTGTGTGTGTGTGTGTGTGTGTGTGTGTGTGTTTGTGGTGGTATTGTTTTCAGAGATATGAATGAATGCCTCGGGGCAAGAGGTTTGTGTTGCCTGTTTATTTAGGCCAGGTGCATCCTACTGTACACACTATAGCAAAATCCATTTGGCTTGCAGAGTAGCAAAATCTTGTCTTGTCATTTTTGTAGTGCACTTTTGTAAAATCTTAGCCACTGACATGAGCTTTTTCCTGCTGTTCATGTCGAGTACTATAGCAGTATGGAATTTCCCGCAAAGTAGTTCAAAGTGTATCTTAAAACACTGTTTTGATGGTGTTGGTTAGTGTTTTAAGGATGTTATCACATCCGTCTCTTATCTTTCTCATTTCCTTGCTTCCTTTTCTAGATGAGGAGAATTGAAAAGGGCAAGAAAGGAAAAATAAAACCCGAGACCAAACGGGTTGGTGCTGTCCTGGATCGTACCCGCATCTCATCTGAGTGAATTGAGCAGATGTCATCAAGTGTTGAGTCCCATTAAAGATGGAGTGATGTTGCAAACCCACAGCTTTGACCCACTGTCTTCATTAATTGTAGTCAGATTTTTATACTCGGTGAGGATGCAACACATATTTTAATAAACAACATGAATAATTTGTGTTCACAACTCTTTTATCATGTGTTCTGCCACTCAATCATTTGCAGCATGAAGCATTTAGATTTATTGGTTTATTCACATTTATGTACAAATTAATTGCCAGCATCACAAGATGGAGATGTAGACTAGTTGTTTAGGGTTAGGGGGTGTTGAGTGCGCTGATTCACATAATCTAGTTGCTATGTGCGGCCACACGAGGGCCCTAAGAGCTTTGACCAGCTGCCGCAGTAGAATTTGTTGAACGGGCTTGTAGGGCAGCCTTGTGAACCCTGACGATAGCTTATGGAGCATGGTAAGATATGTTCTTGATAGCCCCGAGAAATGAATTGCCGGTCAAGACGCTCTTTGACATCAAAGCACGAACATCGCGGATTCCAGCAACCTTGTCTTTACACCTGCTCTTGTGTGTCGTTCAGTGTGTCGTGACGAGCCATTTCCACTCAGCCATGACTTCATCTTGCTGCCCGTCGATACATCACCCTACTCCTGTAGAAAACACACCCACACAATTCCCTTAGGGTCTCTTCATCCCAGCCATTCACTTAGCAGTACAACCCCCCCCAGTCCGCTCTGTTGTCTACATCCGTCATCCTCTCCGTCTCATCCATTCATTCCTTCTCCCCCTCCCTCCCTTTCTTGTCATCTCCATCTCTCAATCTATCCAGTCAGCCAGTCAAGGTTAGGTGTGGAGCTGGTTTAAAAATAGTTCAATAAACTGAGGAGGCAGACGGAGCGCCCGTAGCATACAAAACGGCGCGCGAGTGATGGCGCTCGCGCTGCACACACGAGCAGGAGAGAAGGGTCGCAACGATCCCGAGAGAGCGAAACTGAGGAGACGAGAGCGGCTTAATTAAAAAAAAAATGGAGAGCATGAATCGAATTTCCGCCTATTGGCAGGTGAAGTGGTTAACAAAACTAAGACGGTGCGGACTAAATGTGGTTGAGTCAGAATCTAGTGCTTAATTAGATTTTGGGAAACGTGTTAATAGGCGACTCATCTTGATCCTGATCCTAAAAGTTAGTTGTACGCATATGTCCATCCTGTGATATGCCTAACCCAACACGTTATAACATGTAGCCTACATTTGACAATTGTCTTGCCTTTGTCTCACACAGGCACGGCAAGGCACAGTGTAAAAACTCGAACAGACTATTGTCAGACAATTTTATTTTTAACATATTGGCACAATACAAACTACTACTTTACACAGCTTCATTTTCTTTACTTCCTCGTGTGCCTATTATAACAGTGCAATTTGATATTCAATGTCTCTGGTACTCGACATCCTCGGGCATAGTTTCATCAAGTAGACTACATTTTAATGTACTGTTGTATGTTGGTAGAAGGTGACCACGAAATTCACGCATGTACTTGTCGGTACTGAAAAGACTATTAAGCCTTTAGGCTGAGCCTGTAATCTAGCATACCGTACCATGACCTGAGTAGTGAATTGCACACATACAATTCACAACACACAATGTTTTCTTACAGATCAGCTGGTGCAAACATGATGTTTATGATGCAAATGGTTGGGAAACCAGCAATTGAACCTTGTTGCATACCCTAACCCCAAATCACTGATATGTCACCTGCATGATTCCAGCAATCATGGACTTGATTAATGCCAGGGCTCTGGGTGTACAGGGGACATTAGGATACTGCCCCAATGTTGCTGAGGAGATACACAAGAACTGAGATGGGTTGGGACAAGGTGCGCAGGGGGAGAGGATGGGCTGTTGCCATGGAAACTGAGCACTCAGCACATCTGCACGGCACACTCTCACGGCTGTCCCTGTGTGGTAAAGGGAGAGTCTAAACCTTCCTCCTTGTTCCAGCTTTAAGAACTCTGTGGACCTCCCTCTTTACCAGAAGAGGAGGTCACTAACTTGGGCCTAACTGTATCGATCATCAGTTGAAATTTCAGTTGTTGAATGATATTGGTCATAGTGGAATGTAACATGTCAGCCCCCCCATCTCTTTAGAAATAAGATGTTGTAACTTGTAATAAACAGAGAGATGAGGCATATTGGAATACATTGATAGAATTTCGACTGTTGGTGCCATTTGGCCATTTCAGCCATTTTTGTTTCTTATTTAGAATCTGATAAAGGAGAATTAAGGAAAAAAAAACATCAAGGCCACCACCATAGTGACTATTATTCATTGCATTCTTTCTGTCTCTGAATCCGCTCAGTTTTGTATATCTATCCATCCATTCATCCAAGTTGAAAGTCCAACGTCACCTAATTATGATGCAGCGGTAGCAAGCAGCTGCTGCAAATGGAAAACATATTGATTCTCCCTACTGGCCACTCACCCAGGAGAGAGATGGAGGGATGACAAGAATAAAAAAGGAGGGCATCACAATGACTTCCAGGAAATAAAGGTCAGTCTACATAGTGTGTGAGGATATATATATATATATATATATATATATATACATAAACCTTTATTTATACATATATAAACATGTTATACTGTGTGTGTGTAGAAAGACAGAGAGATGAGGGTGCAATTGGTCCATGTTCACATGTGTCTGTGTGTGTGTCAACCCTTGAGCAGGCAGATGCCCCACAGCCGATACGATAGCCATCAGATGTCAAGGGTCACGTCCCCTATAGGCAGCGCTTGTATAAGTGTGCAGACACCACTTCAGACATCACTTCTGGCCCTGCTGCCGTTGCGGCCGCATCCTATACTAGGAAAAAGTTCAGCTGAGGTGACTCTCTTTCACACACACAAACTAGCAGATGCTGTGACCGCGGAATGCATAAAGTATATGCAACTCACCGAGTGGTTATTGGTGTTCATGGATGTTCTTACCCAAGTATCATAATGAAATACCGTTTTTTAAAACAAATGTTTAGAGTTGTTTTAAGGACATCAAAATTTCCCAACGCTAGCCATTTTGAAGCAGGCAGAGGCGATTCTGCATTTCCCAAATAGCCGAGACAGAAGCATCGTCATCATTTCAGTGTCAACGACTATTGCAATTTAGACAACCTGTGAAAGGGGCTCAAAGTGTTAAAATCCGAACTATACCTTTAACACCAAGAAGGGAAAATACTCAGCTCACTGAGAATCATGTGCTCAATATGTCCTGGGGGGGTAACAAGGTAAAGCCCCAGTATATGCAAGTATACTTGGGCAATAAAAGAATTCTGGAGTGCCTTAATACATTTTCAGTCTTTAACTTTTATACGAGTTCCCTGTATATGCAAGTATACTTGGGCAATAGAAGAATTCTGGAGTGCATTAACACATTTTCAGTCTTCAACTTTTACCACTGGACTTCTGTTCATGTTACTGTAAACAATGCTGTATACTACTCCCTTCCTCCTCCTTTGTCCTACTCCTCCTTCTCCCTCTCTTCCTTTCTTTAAGAGCTCAGAGGTAAAGAGGAAATCGCTCTGTGCTTCTCCAATCTGGGCTGCCACCTTGCTCCTCTCCGCTCGGAGAACTGTGTCATCCTCTGGAGCGTCCAACACGCTGTGCAGGTCTGCCGCACCCATCAGGGGAGGCAAATGCCTCCATGCTCTTATTTTTACACCGTCCTTGGAAGAGCTGCAGAAAAAAAAGAAAGACAGAAAGAACAAATATTTTGGGGAGGGGGAGGAGGGCAAAAGAGGGGAAGAGAGGAAACAAGACTGAATTCTGCTCCTTGTGAAACAATACAGCTGAGTAAAAGACCATGGGTACCTGGGACAGAACTGAGTGCCCCATAGGCATTGTCAGCTTGAATAGGTCTGGTATACAACCTTATAGTGGAACAGATTTACAATGCAGTTTGGTATTGTTATTAAAGTATATTCCAATTTTAATCTTGGTTTTAATTCCATTAGAGAGACCTCAGGCCACGCTGAATGCGAATTTGAATGTTCACACTGAAGCCTTAGGATGCACTATCAATCATTTATGTCTATTAAAAATCATTTAAAGCTTTTTCTTCCTTTTGAAATGCATTGGAAAACTATGCACAGTCCATAGGAGGTAGGAAGACGTGTCGATGTATGTTAACATTTTTATAGGTTTACACATATATGGAGTTTAGGTTTTAGAAAAATCAATAATAACAGTTTAACCTGTTTCCTTAAAAGGCTCGAGGCAAACATGCTTTATCTGTGCTTGGACCCATATAAGAGGAGTCATGTCTTTATTTTATTGTCAAACTATAAAGTGCATAAATTAGATACAGGGTCTTAAGGGTCTGTGCTACCCACTGCTACCCCTGCTGCTTAGATAAGACATTCCTACCTTCATTACAGGAATCATCTCTCTCTCTCTCTCTCTCTCTCTCTCTCTCTCTCTTTACACACACACACTCACACACACACACACACACCCCACAGGTGCCTGAAATGGTTAGCCTCCCATTTACAAGCTTGTAAAATGAGTATGGAGGGGAGGGGGAACCATTACCGTCGGCAGTACACTGAAAGGAGGAGGAGGAGGAGGACCGCCAGGGGATCTCCGCTTAGAACCAGAGGAAGAGGGATGAGAAGTGTGAGAAATGTGTCCACCAACAAACACAGCAGGTGGCCCGGGGAGACCAAAAGTGTGTGTGTGTGTGTGTGTGTGTGGGGGGGTGTTGTTTGTTCAGCAGGGAGAGACTGCTGTTTTATTCACACTTCGACCAAATTCAGCTTGAAGCCTCTGCTGTGGAAGGAAAGCAGACTAATCCCTTGCCCATGGGAGACCTAGGGGCAACGTGTCCATACATACTGTCTGTTAAACATACAGCCACTAGGAGACTTTGGGACTACATGTCCATACATACTGTCTGTTTTACATCCAACAGCCACTGGGAGACCTACTGTAGGGACCACATGTCCATACATACTGTCTGTTTTACATCCAACAGCCACTGGGAG
>JAGFZM010000027.1:1269065-1280552 GCA_017657215.1 Limnothrissa miodon
TCTCTCTCTCTCTCTCTCTCTCTCTCTCTCTCTCTCTCTCTCTCTCTTTTTCTCTCTCTCTCTCTCTCTCTCCATAGACATAGACTCTCTCTCATTCCTTCCCTCTTTGTCTCACTCTTTCTTTGTGCATTACATTGTACATTACACATTATATCTCACCCTGGCCCTGTATATTATGATATAGGCTCACAGTGTAATATATATTTATCACCCTGGCCCTGTATATTATGATACAGTGCAATCACACATGCAGTGCTTACAGTAGGTGGCCTCCTCCCTCTAATACAAATCTAATGGAATATGGAATAAGGTCAGTATTCTGGTTAGAGCAAGATCCCGAATAGTATAATCCGTTTACACTTGGAAGAGTTGTGTGCTCCTGCAATATTCCAACTTACAAATAAAATATTCTACAGCCTGCAAAGCGGCTACATCATTCCAATTAAATATGTGCAGTCTCTCTCTCTCTCTCTCTCTCTCTGTCTCTTTCTATTTTAATTCAACACCCATCAACTATAAGAGAGGCTCCATTTTCAGGATCACTTGTGCACTGTCAGAAGTCTTTGGGGCAATTTTCTTTGAGGGCGGTTCAAATGGGTTGTCTTATATGAGTGAATTAGTCCTGGGTGTGTTTAGGGCATAGCATGTAACAGAGTTGACATTCATTCCATTTAAAAGCCAGATGCATTGCTCCTTGGCAAAATGTTTTCATGTGAAGAAAATGTGTGCAAGGTGAAGACATGGGAAATTTACAGTATATATAACCAAAATATTATATAATATGTAGTTTCTTGTTTCTTGACAATCTACCTTGAAAAGTGTATTTATATCCCTATGTGTCCGCCACTGGTCAAATAGCCTGTCGGTTACTTGTTATTAATTCCCAGTGATTACTGCAAGTTTTCCAAATATTGTATGTTTTAATAAAATAACCATGGTGTGATGTATGGGATGTACATTTGAATTTAATATTTCGAGGACTCCATATGCGCTGCTCCTCGCTCCTGCTGATGAAAGAAGCAGCGTGTGCGTGCACTATTCCATATGAATGTTTCCTGGACTGTTTTTATCTGGTCAGTGGTGTACTGAGTACCTGTTTTTTTCGATCTTGACAACGTATATTTCTTCGGGAAAAAAAGAACAATATACTCACACAAAATAGCACTGATAGGCTGGGCAATTTGCGAAAGCACAGTACGCCATGTGCGTTATAGAACCCAATGAGTAACACATAGAGACTAAGCTTGGAAGTGTTGTGTTGATGTGTTGATGGAGTCCATCCCTTCTTCCATCCCAGACACACACCCTACAAAACAAATAATAAAAATTATAATTTCATCAATAACAACAACAACAACAATACTAAAGATAATCATCATCATCATCATCATTATCATAACCCAGTCAAGAGCTGCATAAGCCTGTGAATAGATCCCTGACCCAGTGGTGAGGCTAAATAAGCAGCTGATCGGCGCTAGTCTCGCAAGGGAAACTATAAACACGAGGCCAGAAAGATACTTTTCTGGGCACCTTATGGTCCTCTGATGGACTTTAAATAAGCAGCAAAAATCTAATCTAATCTCTCTCTCTCTCTCTATTATCTCTTTCTATATACCCCTCTCTCTCTCTCTCTCTCTCTCTCTCTCTCTCTCTCTCTCTCTCTCTCTGTCTCCCTGTCTCTCTCACTCCATCTTTGTGTTCACCTGTAGCTCTCATTCAGGCCACATTTTTGTGTTTCTGGCACTGTTTCAGAGACACACAGATTCACTCTTTGTGTGTGTGTGTATGTGTGTGTGTGTGTGTGTGTGTGTGTGTGTGTGTGTGTGTTAGCTTGCGTGCCTGTTTGGAAGGCTAATGCAGTTCCTGGCTGGCTGTCGCTGTCAGATTGTTCCAGATTTGATTTCCACACACATTGTTCCAACGTGCCTCGTGATAAAACAGACCTGAGGTTTGTGAACTCACCCTCGTGGTAGTAAAGAGAGAGGCTTTTGTTTACACGCTCAACACATGGTCAAAGGACCTCCTGGAGAATTGCTGAGATTCACCTGAGCTCTCTCTTTCATTCAGAGCCAGTTCTCTGTTACTTTTGCATCTGTTTCTCTCCATCTCTCCTTTACTCTCTTTTGATCCCCCCAATCTCTTTTTCTCTTTCTCCCTCTCTCTCTCCCTCCCTCTCTCTCTGTCTCTCTCTTAAGTTCTTTATTTTGCTCTCTCTTTCTCTCTTTTCTCTTCATCTTCCTACACACACACATACAAACATACTAAAATACATAAATGATTTCATAGAGAGGAATACAAATCGCTAGGGCTGGGTATCATTGCTGATGTCCTGAATCCGATTCCGATCCACAAGGTCATGATCCAATCCAGTTCTTGATTCGATTCGATTCAATTCAATATTGATTTATTTACAATTTTATTTGTGTTAATATTAGTTTGTATTAGTAATATTAGTAAATGGAGCATACCCCTTTGTTGGACTGTACAATACTATCTGTGGACAGTTAAACAATAAGTGGTTGTTTTATAATTTATCAAACCCAGTATTATAGTATTGCACGGCTCCAAGAAGTAATGCATTGACGACAGGAAAAGATACATTTTTTAATCGATATTGATCGGTAAATCGATTTTTTTTTGCACCCAGCCCTACAAATCGGTTTGTTTTAGGTAAAAATATGGGAATGTATCTAGTAAGTCAAGACGAGGCAAGGCAAATTTACTTATATTGCGCATTACATAAACAAAGGAGGCAGTTCAATGTGCTTTACATGGATAAAATAAAAACATAGTTGACAAAAATAAGGTAAAATAAAGTAAGAAAAGAAACAAATTAGATTGAGTAAAAGGTTAAAAAGGACAGAAAATGTAAAAAATGAAAAATAATGATAAATTAAAGGTGCTCTAAGCGATGTGACACGTTTTTAGGACTAAAACATGTGTTGTTATATACAGCAAACATCTCCTCACAATCTGCCAGCTGCCTGTCCCCTGAACACACTGTAAAAAAACGCAGTCTCTGTGGGCACACAGTGGGCAAACCTAGCATAACAAACGAAAACGAAACATAACAGTGTTCCAGCCAATAAACGACAAGGTTCATGAGTCTTTCGGGAGGCATGGGAGGGAGAGGGAGGAGTAAGCTAACTTATAACGCTTGAACCCTCTCTGGAGCTATCGTCCGTTTTGTTTGACAATACTTCGAACCTCAACAAGAAGTGACGTGAAACAGCATCTCTTAGAGCACCTTTAATCATTAAGAGTAAGCAAAGTTTTGCCACAGAAAGTGTGCATACTACAGCTGTGTGTGTGTGTGTGTGTGTGTCCGTGTCTAGACTATGCGTGCATGTGTCTGTGTTTTTGTGTGTGTGTCTGAACTGTGTGTGTGTGTGTGTGTGTGTGTGTGTGTGTGTGTGTGCCTATGTTTATGCAGCAGGTTTTGGAGTCAAACAGGAACTCGGCATGACCTCAATCAAGCGGGCACTGAGACAGGTGCCCAGGGCATTGAGTGTGCAGGCCAGGGACACACAGTGCGTGCACACACACACACACGCACACACACATAAACACACCCACATTGTCCAGTCATACTCAACACGGAAGCTTGATTCACCGCAGTCTACTGTTGCTATGTCATGCACTGTGGTCCTCATAGCCCAGCCTACCCAATAGTACACTCGCAACACATCCTAGTCAAGTATATTGCAACACTCATTACAGTATTCCGTTACTTTGAGTGTGCTTAATGGGATTATGTGGAGCGAATCGACCTGTAGCCCTGTTGTCTCACATTGCTGAAGGCTGGTATGAAAATCACAGAATATTGCCTAGTGTTAGAAATCGAGTCTGTGTTGTATAATGCTGTCATTCTTTTGCCAACAGCGCTCAGCAGGTGGATTGCCTCCAGATTTTTTTCTTTAGCAGTATGGCAGTCTGATAGAGCATAAGTATACTTGTCTGAGTTGAAAGCTTGTGGCACATCATACTCAAATAGCTCAAGCTCAAGAGGGTTCTCAACACTCACTTCTGACTCAGTGTACTCTAAAATATGAGTGTACTCAACGGCATTCTCAAATATAGCACTTGTGACCCAGCATGCCCAGACGTAATTCTTGAGACCCTGAGTACTTGAATCACACAGCACTCTCGAATGTAACATCCCTAACTGTTATAGAGGTCAGCATTGCAGTTTTTGGAAGTGAAGATCGCAGACATTTTCTCCACTGGCAGTTGTTTTTTTTAACCAAAGCTTTCATATGCACCCAAGGCAGACTTAAAAACTAGCTAGAATAGAACTAAACAACTGTATGTGTGTATGAACTTTACATGTATGTGGCCTAAACAGAACTAAATGAGTGTACGTGGTCATTGTAGTCACTACTGTAAGTTCATATGGCATCAATCTTGTTTTAGTAAAATAGTGTGTTCGTGTTGTTCACACTACTCAACATCCACACAAATGTAAAGCAGCATCTTTAGCAACATTTTTAACAGGCTTGTGTCACACTTAAAGTAAAGTCCCCTTCAAATAAAAAATACCAAAATAGTTTTAGTGCAGTGACCCAGAAGGCTGACCTGACTTCCTCTTCCTCTGTGTTTGCAAAGAGGATTTGTTTGAAAAAAATGATAGAATCTGGAGTGGGAAACATATTTTTCTCACATTAAAAGTTGAATTGGTTTGGGCTTCTTTATTGACATCCCTGTTTAACCAGAGGAAGAACCCAGCACATACAGTATTTAAGCCCTGTACTTTCTGTTTGTGTGTGTGTGTGTGTGTGTGTGTGTGTGTGTGTGTGTGTGTGTGTGTGTGTGTGTGTGCACGCGCTTATGCATTTGTGTGCTTGTGCTTTTGTGTGTGCGCGAATGCATGTTTTTGTATTTATTTGTTGTTATGGTCCAGTTGTTCAAAAAAAAAAAAAAAAACACACGGAATGTTCCAGATGGTCAAGTTTTTCAGTGAAAAAAGCACCAACAGCCTCCAGGGGTTGTGTACATTACATACTGATAACAAGCCCCTTTGTAGATGTATATGTTGCATTAGCTCAGCTCCTTAATCATTCATCAAAGCACACCTCATCTTGGGTAGATATCAAAGAGAGACGGGACTGTTTCAGACTGATTCAGACATTTTTTATTCGGTGTCTATATAAGCCCCACTTGCTAATTTCTGACGTTTGAAAAACATGAAGACACTGCCTGTTATCTGGACTCTCTACTGACACAGCAGACAATAGTTTGCTCTGATTGTCGTTGCAGTCAGGCCACTCGGAAAATTGCGATGAGTCATTTTTAGGTACAGGACTGCACACTACATAGGCAACATCCTGCTCACTCTCTGAATTATGTAATGACCTGTCTGTTTTTTTCTTTCTTTCTTTCATTTTCTTTTTTTTTTTTCTTTTTCAATGTCTTCACTGTCAGTCCGCCGCCCTCCTGAACCACACACACACACACACACACACACACACACATAATGATGCTAAAGTTTTTCTCCATCTCTGATTGCAGGTAATTTTAAAGGGCTGTGTAAACAGATAGACCACTTCCCTGAAGACACAGACTATCAAGCAGATGCTGCGGAGTATTTTCTGCGTAAGTCCACTCTCAATGTCCTCTCTCCGTCTTTGTGTATGTCTGTGCGTGCGTGTGTTTGTTTGTTTGTGTGTGTGTGTGTGTGTGTGTATGTTTCACCTTTTCTGTCTGTTCTGGCCTGAGTTTATTGCAAAGCCTTGCACTGGGACTGGGAGGTTAGGTATGGTGAAAGGATGGTTTTGGGTCAAGCAATCCCAAAGTCATTCGGTTGAAAGGAAGGGATGATAGGTGAGGGTAAATAAAGAGAATGAAAGTGAGGAGCGAAAAAGAGCTGAACAGTGAGGAGAGAAGAGAAGAACAGTGGGGAGAGAAGAGAAGAACAGTGAGGAGGGGATGAAGAGGAAAGGTGAAGACGAACGTATAGACAAAGAGCAGCACAATGAGGCAAAGAGGAGAGGTAAACCATAGAGCCGTAACATAGAACCATTAGGCCACCATAGAGCCACCCTATTGTACACAACAGCACCATATCACCACCCTGTATACCACCAGCCTGGGCCCTAAGGCATTCTACTGAGTGACTCCTAAAGGTCACCAAAGGTCATCAAAAACCAAAGAGTTTTTTGATTAATTTGAGACTTTTCTTGGTGTCATGACTATATGTTTTTGTCATGTGGCTGTAATGATTTTTTTCCAAAATGTAATGGAATGGTTTTAAAGGAATGTTTTGAAGTTACATTTTTACTGCATTGTGTACAAAGATATTTAAAAACATGTGTAGATAGATAGATAGATAGATAGATAGATAGATAGATAGATAGATCTAAATTAAAAGTAGAATTGGACTAAACCAATGGTACAGCAGGGGTCCGAAACCCTCTGGCACAAAGAGGAATTCTCACTGGCATGCCGGTGATGGTATGTAGCTCTTGGTTATGTACACTTGAAAAGCTTTGGGTGTCTCATTTGCTGTTAAACAGCCTTTATCTTCTGTAGTGTGACAGATGATACAGATGCATCTTACTGTCAGTACTCACTTTAGTTGAACATTAGTTGCTCTAGTGATTTAGCCATTTAGACTGTTAGAAGTACTGAATACTGGCCGTATTTCTGTTTGACATCCAACCTCTGGCATCCTCATAAGACTATGAAAAAGACAGGTCATAGGAGTTTTCAGAATTTACAAACCCAATTTTTAAGAACCTGACATGCTAAAATACAGTTGACCTAAAATACAGTTTGCAGGTCAGCCTAGAGTGTGCATTTTTATGCCTGAAATTTAGAACGATTCATTTGACATAGTCTTTTAGTCTGGATTTTTAAAAAGAGATTAAGTAATTGATTTTTTTTTTGCATTGCCAAAAGGGTTTCAAAATGTTTTCATGTTGAAATAAGGCCCTATATTTATGCGTAGTTAAATAAAACTGCCATACAAATGAACAAGAGCATTTGTTAATGGCATAACATGTCACTCAAGAGGTCAGCGTGTGAGTAGACCAACTGGATGGTATATGTGCACACACTTACAGAGTAAACACAAAACATGAGCACAGAAACTTGGCCAGCACTCAGTTCAGCTGTGGTCTCCACTGTGTGTGTGTGTGTGTGTGTATGTCTGTTGTGCCACACTGCTCTGTCTTGTTCTTGCTCTCCGGCTCCCGCTCACAGCCCTGCTTCCGAGAATCGCCTGACCCCCTCCGTGCCCTTTGCATTGTTTCCATGGCGACCCCGCTGCGAAGTGGGCGTCGGGTTCTGTGCTGCTGTGGCGTGCGCGTGCGTGTGTGTGTGCTCGGACAAGAGCCTTGTTGTGACTGGACTGGCCACGCTCATTAGGGCCCTGGCGTTTGTTCTGCTCCGCGCCAACGTGTTTGCCAGGCCGTCTGGCGTGATGGTGGCAGTGGCGGGCGACGGACCAACGGCTTGCAGAACAAATTAGGCGGTGTTCCATGTGTGCTCGTTTTGGTAAATAGTGTTTGTGTGCTTTTTGTAGCTCATTATTTTCAATAGGTAATTAGTCAAATGACATTTGATGAGCTGTTGCTGAGATTCAGATTGCTTCTTACACACACATTAGCATTAAATAATGTGTTGTACACATTACAAGGTATTATAATAGACAAACATAGTTCAGAAAATTCTTGTGTTCTGTTATAATACACACATTCAAATTGAATAGTGTGATTTACACATTAAAGGGATTATAGTAGTTTGTCCAGAATAACCCAGTGTTCTGTTCTTATACACACATTAGAATTGTGTGTTTTACATATTGCAGAGATTATAGTGGTTAGACTAGAATAATCTAGAATAATTTTATTTTCTCTTCAACTGAGAAAAAAGGAACAATTTGTGAACACTGTAAAATTGCATCTGTGTAGATTTAGCTCTTTGTCACTAAATGATGAGTTGTTGTTATTTTGGAACCAGATGTTTTAGAAGTCTATCACACATGGAGGTGTTGAATGTTCTTTTGAATGAATCTTTTGAGGCAGTCGGCGTGCCTCTAATGACCTGAGGAGGATTTGGGCGCACTGAAATCTTTGGGAGACTAAATCTTTTGCTCTTCTGACTTTCTGTTCTCCTACTCCCCCACACCCTTCTCTCTCTCTCTTCCTCTCTCTCTCTCTCTCTCTCTCCTTGCCTCTCTATTTTCTGTGAAAGCCTATTCACCTAGGCCTATACTCACCACCTGAAACACTCACTTCTTTGCCTTCTTCTTTCTTATGCCCTCATATGAATATGTGATTTATAGACTGCCATGCACACATCCTCGTACACACACACACACACACACATTTCTTATGTAGCCAGAGTATATGGTATTTGTGTTTGTAGTAGTGTGTGTGAATTATGCCGCCTCTGCCTCTGTGTTCTCTCTCTGGTTGTCAGTGCAGATGGCCGATGAGCTCACACATCGTCCTCTTCCTCCTCTTCTTCTTCTTCTTCTTGCTGCTGCTGCTGCTGTTGCGTAAGAGGATTTAACCATTCTTCCCCAGCGCTACAGGGCCTGGAGTTCACACCACAGCAGCACTGAGAGAGAGAGAGAGAGACTGGGGAGGGAGCGAAAGAGAGAAGAAAGGGAAAAAGAAAAAAGAAAGGAAGTGATACTACGCTTACATCTAAGGAGCGAGGAAGAAAGCGTTTGAATGTCTGAGACTGACAGAGTGGATATGAAAATGGTCAACTGAAAGAGGGGAGGAAAAGACAGATCAATAATTATGAGAGAGTGAGAGAGAGAGAGAGAGAGAAAGAGATGCATAAAATGGGAAGAGAAAGAAAAAAGAGGGAGTTGATTGGGAGTTAAAAGGAAACTCTGATGATTAGCGTTGCTCCTTAGCTGTGGGACAGCACACAGTTGTGGCTGGCAGTGAGGCAGCGCTAACAGCAGCTGCTGTGGGTGAGGGAACCCAGCCCTGCATCAGCACCTCATTAAATACTGGATGAGGGTTGCTCTAATGATCTCTGATGGCTCTGCTTTTGCATTCATTTGAACACTATTTAATACACTGACCTCACCGGGTAGAGCTTCATAATACTGGAGAGCCAGATCAACGCTAATTCACGTGCTACCTTTAGTGTTCCTCAAGGCCCATATTCACAAAGAAACTTAAAGGTGCTCTATGTTGCAGGATTTTAGCGTGATTTCATTTTCAGCTGAAATCGTAGGCATCTCCCCTTGATCGGCTAGCTTTCTGCCGATTGAATACACTATGAAAAAACACAGTCTCAAACGACATACAGGGGCTGTAATAACTCAAACCTGAGTGGTGTATTCAAACAAATGCTAGCGATAGGGGGATGTGCACTCAAACATAACAAACAATGAGAAACCAATCAGCAACAAGATGGGGTGGGAGTTAATGCGCGTCCTCTAGCAACTTTATTGACGATTGGTTGGCTGTTGTTTGTTGTGTTAAGGTTTGTTTCAGTGTTTGTTTGAGTATTACAGCCCCTGTGTTTATGTTCGAATCGAGACCGGGGTTTTTCCTAGTGTATTCAGGGGGCAGAAAGCTAGCTCAAGGTAGCTTTCAGATTTAGGAAATGTGGCATGTCAGCCCTGGCATGACAGTAACACGACAGCTTCAATACGTTTTGAACATCTGTGAACACCACTAACCACTCAACGAGTTGCACTGAAATTAACATAAATGCAGGTGAATTGTGATATTAACATGCTTTAATAGGCTTATAAAGTGCTAGTACAACCGACAATATTATACTAAGCCACAACCTAAGAGTTTAGAGTTCAGCAAAGCCCTCCATCATCAGAAACATACAATATAATAATGTCCAAAATTAATCTTTTTAGCAGGCAAAACAACCAAAACACACAAATTAGAGTTGAACTGATAGAAAAGTATTAATTTATTTCTGAAAATTAATTGCAGATGACAGGAATATACGTGTGTTACTGTTTGTTATGCATGACACTGTATTTATAGTATTTCAACATGGAATGCCACTAGAAGGTTCCACAAGTGTGTGTGTTTGTTATGTGTGTTTATGGCCAAGATCAAGTTGATGAACCTTGTAATAGGATTAGATTTGGTCAAAGCCTTTAGCATTGATGAAAACAGAGATGACCTCTAAAGATGTTACCCCTGTCTCTCTCTCACACACACAGATAGCCACACACACACACATGCTCACTTACACACTTGCATTAACATGTTCTTACAAACACACACACACACACACTCTCTCTCTCTCTCACACACACACACACACACACATGGAGACACACACACATACATACGTACATACACATGAGCTGACCCCCACCTTTCTGAAATCAATAGTGTTTGGTCTGATCCAGAAGCTGCTTTCTCCTGTTACCCGGAGAGTCGGCCGCAGCTCTTGTAGGACCGAGTGATGTCACTAAGGACAGTGAGGTCATCTAGCTAAATGATGTCACGCTGCCCACTACGCCCCCCCCCTTTAATGGATCCCAGCCTGTTCGCCATTGGCTCAGCCCTCAGCATTCCACTTCTCACATCCCTCATCGCAGCTCTGCTGGTTTTCAGTGTACCCAGGGTCCTTAACATAAGATACAGTAGAAGAAGAACTTTAGTATAAGAGCCAAAACATTTCACAAAAGTGTGACTTTTCCTTTCTCTGACAAACGATTCACCTCTCGTGTACTAACTCTAAATCGCTTTCTGTTTCTGAATGGCACTGATGGTAGTAGTATGCTTCCTCCAGAGGCTACAATCAAACTGCAGGATACTAACTGAACCTTTGCGGAGAAAAGACAAAGATTTTTTTTTTATATATATATAAAAAACAATAAATATTACTCCTAAGCCTAGGCAACCCCATGTAAATGGTACAGAACAAGGGCAAGTGACAGCATGCTAAACTCTAGGGTCTTGGCCTTGCAATCTACCAGTGGATATTTTGCTGCAGGCTCTACAATGAAATGGGTTGTTGAAAAACAAATAGAAATTTACAAAACAACCAAAAAGGCACAAGCTTAGGCCTGGTTGGAGTCAATACCATCTAATCAAAATGCTCAGTTGCAAATATGTAGCTAACAAAATCTTCCTTCAAATTTTCCTCCATTTCTGTCAGTATTAAAACTTTTAATTGTTAAGACTTTGATTAACTATCAGCTGGAAAGAATAGCGTGTCAGTAAGCACAGCTTCTGAACAAACACAATGAAGCTTCCGATGATTCTGAAAACTTGGAATGAACTACCTGTTAGTCCTACAAATGGCTATTGCTGTATTAACCACATTTAGTTGCAAATACATGAGAGAAATCTTTCTTTTGTGTGGGAGTGTGTGTGTATGTGTGTGTGTTTTATGTATGTGTGCCTGTGTGAGTGTGTTTTATGTAGTGTGTGTGTGTGTGTGTGTGTGTGTGTGTGTATACTCTATGTGTGAATCCAAATTCAAATCACTGATACTGACTTACAAAGTGCTTAGAGGATCTGCCCCTTTTTATCTAAGCGC
>JAGFZM010000027.1:1285552-1320442 GCA_017657215.1 Limnothrissa miodon
TGTGTGTGTGTGTGTGTGTGCATGCACCATTGTGTTTGCTCATATTTGATTTGGGTTGTAAGCCTTGTGGTCCTCCGGGCTAGCACAGCCTTGCCTCCATTTGAATTCCATTTGAATCCCCCAGCAGAGCAGAGCATTAGCCAGTGTTCAAAGAACGCTAGTTAACAAAGGCCCTAAATGGACACGGCCAGTAGAGACTAGGAGGGAGAGAGAGGGAGAGAGAGATGAGGGAGGGAGGGAGGGAGGGAGGGAGGAAGAGAGAGAGCTATAGAGAGATAGGGAAAGAAAGTGTGATGGAGAAACTGATAGAAAAGAAAAAAGCTGAGGGGCACAATATCTCCTCTGGGGCCTTGTTCTCCACACCACCATGGTTAAACATTTCCTTTTTTTCCAAAATATCTGGAGAGAGTTTATGAGTTTATGTGCATGCACAAGTGTGTGTTTGTTTGTGTGTGTGTGTGTGTGTGTGTGTGTGTGTGTGTGTGTATCCATCAGTTTGTGTGTGTGTGAGAGAGAGAGAGAGAGAGGGAGAGGGAGAGTGAGTGAGTGAGTATGTGTGTGTACTGTATGTGTGTGTGTGCCCGCCCGCCATGTGCCATAGTGGTACAGACGGGTTCATCCAGTGTGCATACAGGCCTCAGAATGGCACCGCATGCATTAAAGTGCCAAACTGCAGAGGGGGTGACCTCAAAAAGCTGGCACGCAACTGTGAGTGTGCGCGTGTTTGTGAGTGTGTGTGTGTGTGTGTGTGTGTGTATGACTAAGTGAAGAGACTGTTCTTTTTTTTCTGTATGCGTGTATGTGATACAATTTAATGGTCATGATTTTAAATGAGTGAAAGCAGGATGTGGGATCTGGTGTGTGCAATTTGTGTGTGTGTGTGTGTGTGTGTGTGTGTGTGTGTGTGTGTGTGTGTGCGTGTGCGTGTGTGACATTTTATAAAAAGGCATGCATTGCATGTGTGTCTGTGTTTGTCAAGTGTGTGTGTGTACAGTATGTGCGTGGGTCAGTAATACACAGGTAAGTTAAGAAATGACCTGCCATCATCTGACACTTTCAACTAACTGGACCATGATCTGACCCTCAACAATTGCTTAACACCATGATACTCGACCTGCTGCATGACCCGCATTTTTTTCTTTTTTTAAAAGTGTATCAGTAAGTAAAAATGGACTTACTTATTGCCTTATTATGTAAGCATAAGTATGGAAATGGTATGTTATCACTTAATTTTAGGCATACTAGTGCCATTTGTGGAAAGATCTGCAAAAATGCTTCATACACATATACACCTCCCCTTTTACCAGAGCATGTTGAGTCTGTGCCTTATTTACCTTCCCATTATCAGTCTGTTCTCCAGCGAAGGGCACAGTATCTGCCCAAGCACATGATAAGTGGGAGAACAACCAACTGATGGACAGATATGACCAACTGATGGACAGAGGGAGATGGAGAGAGAGAGAGAGAGAGAGAGACAGAGAAAGTGGCCGATTAGAACTGAGACAGCAATGGCAAGTGATGGCCCTGCGTTACATGGCCATTTGATGGGAAAGAGATTGACCGGCCAGATAGCACGGGGACAGGCGTAGATGGATCAGAGATCTGAGGTCAGATAAGGAAGGCAATTCTGGTGTTTGTCGGCGTGGTAGCGCTGTTCTGAGTACAGGGGACGATTCCCTCCTCAGGGGCACAGGGGCACATTCCAACTAATGTAAGAAGCAGCTTTATCACCTTGGCTACTGCTGCCACTGGCTGGCTATCTCCCACTGTACCCACTCCAATTAGCAGCCACACAGTGCTGTTAGTAGTTAGGGCTGTTGTGATGTTAGTAGTTAGTGTATTTGTGCTGTTAGCCACAGTGAGTTTGAAAGAGGTATGATCCTGCTAAGACTTGACGTGACATCAAAAGGATTTCACAAACATTTTGTTAAGATATTCAAGAGTTGTTTCAAAACAAAGAGCAGTAGCCTTCTGATTGTACCAAAAATATCATGTCATTGTACTGAAGTGCTACTGAAAACTTTAAAATAATGCAGTTGTTTTAATGTGTTTGTGTGTGTGTGTGTGTGTGTGTTTCTGTGTCCGTCCCCAGGTGCGGTGAGGGCCTCCAGCATCTTCCCCATCCTCAGTGTTATCATGCTCTTTATGGGAGGGCTGTGTATTGCCGCCAGTGAGTTCTACAAGTCTCGCCACAACATCATCCTCTGTGCAGGGATCTTCTTTGTGTCCGCAGGTAAGTCGCGCACAAGGAAGCAAGTAATAAGTGAGTGTGTGTGTGTGTGTGTGTGTGTGTGTGTGAGAGAGAGAGAGAGCGAGAGAGAGAGAGAGAGAGAGAGTGAGAGAGAAGTTAGTTCATTGGCTATTTCCCACAGATTCTTTTTTATAAACATGGCTTTACATGGCAGAGAATGTGTGTGTGTGTTTTTATGTGCGTGTCTGTGTGTGTGTGACATAGAGAATGCTTATGAGCATGTGCGATAGAATGCTTTGTGTGTGCGTGTCTGTGCGTGCACGTGTGTGCACATGTCTGAAATAGGACACAGCAGAGGCAGAGACCCTGAGTGCTTTTAAATACTAGGCCAGCCTGCTCAGCATGGTGAGACTGGATCTTCCCCGTAGTGTTTCGCTCGTCAGAAGTGCCAGACTCACTTTTTCCCTCCCTCCCTCCGTCCTGATCCTGTTGCTAGGCCCAGAGCTACCCATTG
This sequence comes from Limnothrissa miodon, assembly GCA_017657215.1. NCBI lineage: Eukaryota > Metazoa > Chordata > Actinopteri > Clupeiformes > Clupeidae > Limnothrissa > Limnothrissa miodon. The sequence continues at coordinate 1,288,258 of JAGFZM010000027.1, forward strand.
GGATTTATCTCTAAAAATAAGGTGTCCCTGACATACTTCTTACTGATCCATCGACACACTTTTTTTGCACATTTTTCTTTCTTCTGCAGATGACTGAATAGAAAATGATATGTGACTGTGTGAAACCGTGTTTTTAAAAGTCTGAGAAATGAGAGAAGGATATGTAGATTAGCAATCTGGCTGTAAGGGATTAGGATTGTGTTTGACCCCAGACTTGCATGACTGGGGTTGAGAGAGACTGCATCTTCCCTGTTGAGATGACAGCAACACTATTTATTTGTGAATCTAAATGGCTTCACATTATGTCTCTTCTTTTCATCATCCCACTTCTCTTTCATCTTCTTTCTTTTCCATGTTTCATCTATCTTCTTTCTTTCCTCTTCTTTTTCTTCTTCGTCTTTCTTTTCTCTTCTTTTTCTTCCTTTTCTTTTTTATTCTTCTTCCTTTTCTTCTTTTTTCCTCTTCCTGTTCTTATTTGTCCTTTACTTTTTAATATTCCTCTTCCTTTTTCTTCTTCTTAATCTTCTTCTTTTTCTTCTACTTCTTCTCCTCCTCCTCCTCCTCTAATCCTCACTCACCAGGCCTGAGTAACATCATCGGCATTATCGTGTACATATCAGCCAATGCGGGTGACCCGTCCAAGAGCGACAGCAAGAAGAACAGCTACTCGTACGGCTGGTCCTTCTACTTCGGTGCGCTCTCCTTCATCATGGCGGAGATGGTGGGCGTGCTGGCGGTGCACATGTTCATCGACCGGCACCGTGAGCTGCGGGCGGTGGCGGCGCGGAGCCAAGGGGCCGCTGGGCGGATCGGCCGCCGAGGTGGGCCGGGCAGCGGCGGAGGAGCGGACTACCTGCAGGGCTCGGCCATCACGCGCATCCCCAGCTACCGCTACCGATACCGCCGACGCTCGTCCTCCCGCTCCACGGACCCCTCGCACTCACGTGACGCCTCGCCTGTGGGGCTCAAGGGCTTTGGCGCGTTGCCCTCCACCGAGATCTCCATGTACACGCTGAGCCGCAGTGGAGGAGGTGGTGGAGGAGGAGGAGGAGGGGGTGGGGACACCCTCAAGACATCTCACGGGACCCCCACCACCACCTACAACTCGGAGAGGGACCACAACTTCCTGCAGGTCCACAACTGCATCTCCAAGGACGTGAAGGACTCTGGCCACAGCAACGCAGCCAACCGCCGCACCACTCCTGTATGAGCTTGTGTCTGTGCCCTCTCTTGATGACCTCGTGACCCTCTTCCAAAAGAGCCTTCTGCAGACACACACCCTCTCTCTCTCACACACACACACACATACACACACTCACATACACACCCAGATGCATACGCATGTCCTCAGCCCCAGGAGAGATGAGACAAGAAGTGAGGAAGGAAAAGAGAGATTGTGAGAGGAGGAGAATGGGCGATTGAAAACAGACCACATGTGGATGACGTACCGATCTCTTCCATGAGTTCCCAAAAGATCGTAGTGATTCAATTATTATCATGCAGTGAAAAGGCACTACTGTCTCTTCTCTAAAATAAAGAGGCAACTGGCAAAAGTGGTGAGACAAGAGAGGTAAATCAGGAGAAGGCCTCCTGAAAACATAAAGAGGACAGGCCATGTGAATGGCGACTTTTGAAAATATTCACCAAAAAGAACGAAAATATTTGGATTTTTTTAAAACTGGTTGCCATCTGCTGCTTAGGTTTGGGAGGTGTCTATTTATCCTCCCTGCCTTTAACCTCCAATCATCTCGCTCCATTTGATGACAACAGTGAATTTTATTGTTTTATACATGGTTTTAAGGTATTGGCATTAATGATGTGCCAAACCTACACCATGTTTTCTTTGAATAATAATAAAAATATCTGATTATATGAACTGATTATATTAAATGCCGATATAAGTATATATATATATAAATGTGAATAAATTCAACCAGAGACCCTCCCTAAATGTAAAACAATAGGAAAAAGAAAGACATTTTTGGAAGAAACAAACTAAATAAACTAATCGAAACTCGAAAAGTTTTTATGGAAACCAAAAGAGCAAAACAAATGGGAGTCATTGTGAGTCAGCATTTTTTTTATCCAAACGGAAGCCAACAGCTGTGGTCACGTGAATAACTTTTTTTTTTTTAATATCCCTGGTCTTGCTCTTTTAAGGATCTGTCTCCCCTTGTCGTTTTCATTCGTTTTGATTCATTTGGTTTCATTTCAGTTTGGTTTGCATTCTTGTGGAGGCCTTGTCCTTTTTCTCTCTTCCTCGGGTTGACTGAAACAACTAATACTACAGAGGGGCTCCAAGTCTCACGACGACCTGTCAGCTGTAGAACCCTGACGAAATGGAAGAGATTATTGGGTCAGCAGCTAAAGAGTTTGCAAGAGGTCTGGGTAATGTATTGGGTCAAATGTCAAGACAAGAGCAAGTCAGACGTACTCGTGGGACAGATCAACCTTCAAGAGGACAGACACTGAAAATGGGCAAAGAGATGCCACACGGAAGACTTCCAGATAAAGAAATTTACATGCATGCTCAAAACAAAAAACTATAAAATGTGAAAAAAAAAATGTACAACCATCCTGCTGTTTGGAAATGTACATTTTGAAAAGTGATAATTCTAGACGATGAAGCAGGGAAGGGAGGGAGGGTGGTGGTGGGGTGGGGTTGGGAGGGGTGGGGGGGTGTTGGGGTCCAGAGAAAGAGCCGACACAAAAGGGGGGAGATATCCCTGTACTGTGTGTCTTTTTCTTTCTCATTTTGTATCTTAATTTCTGAAGGGAATGATTTGATGTTTATTTTATGCTTTTGGGGTGGTAGGGTTAGGGGTGATCAATCTAACAAACAAACAAAGGCCTTTTTTAATGGAAACAAAAAAAGAAAAAGAGAACAACATCCTTTTCTTTGTAAATGTACTTCTGTGTTTCATTTTTGGACATCACACACTCAGCCTTATTCCTCTTTTTCATTGTCTTTTGTTTTTTTTGTTTTACAATGTGTTGTTTAAATGAGGTTCACAAATTAAAAAAAAAACAATGGAAAAGCTATGCCATCTTCTTCAAAAGGTGCCAAAATTGAATGATCCTAAACTTGGATGCATTACGCCCCAATGTTGAATAAAATTGTAACCCTTCTAGGGGAAGTACAAAAATACTTTCAGTTGTCATTGCTATGTTTCATTTTCACCCACCTTCTTGAGCAACTACTAGCAGCACATAAAGAACCAGTCCACATCCTCTCACACACAGCCTCCTCAATGGGATTTTCTAGTCATTCACATACAGTCTCTGTAGGTATTTTCACACTCTCACAGCCTTTTACACTATACTCCCTTTTTGTGCCAGCCATCACACATATTAGGGACCATATGAGTGCACCAATACAATAAACTTTGTATTTATCAGAAAGGTCTGGCGGAGAACGAGGTGAAAGGACTTAGGCCTACAACAATACTGATGGGAATGCCAGGGGTGAATGTCACTCTTTCTCTCTCGCTTTCTCACACTCACTCTCTTTCTTTCTATCTCTCTTTGTCTCTGCCCCTCTCTCCCTCAGTGGCTGTGCCACGTCCATGCGTAATATCATTATGGATTGGTATTCCATTCCAGTATTGCTGTCTGTCTAGCGAATGGCGTAGCATCTAGCTAGCAGACGAAAAGGAGCCATGTTGGCATAGTTTGAATCAAGCTGACTGTTTTTTGGGACAATGTGTGTTTCTGTGTGTGTGTGTGTGTGTGTGTGCGTGTGTGCGTGCGTGTGTGTGTGTGCGCGCGCGCGTGTGCGCGTGATGGTATTGTGTGGTTGGAAGGGGGAGTTAAACATTGTGATTAATTAGAAAAACACATCATGGAATCACTGTGGGATCAATATTGGACATGGACAATGCACAATCAAGCCTTGCTTGAGCTTGCTTAGAGAATGCTTAGAGATACTTACCTTCAACTAGCACATAGTGATTGAGAAATAGGCTAGGCGTGTAAAGCTGACAGTGACCTCAATGGCTTTACTGGAAAGAGGTTTGTTTATTGTCTGTGATCAAAGATAAAATATTCAAATTAAACAATAGCCTTTTAATTTATTGTTGATTTTAAATGTATTGCTAGATATTGCATTTACCATTAATTACTACATTCTTAATTACAAAGAAGAAATTCATTATGATTAAAGCAAAATTGTGATAATTGTTTGACCGCTTTAGTGTTTAAGATGTAGGTGTGTGTGTGTGTGTGTGTGTGTGTGAGGGAGACAAAGTATAATAATCCATTTGTGTGTGTGTGTGTGTGGGAAAGAGAGAAAATGTGAGAGTTTGTATATGCCTGGTCTGTCTGTGTCTTTGCCAATTATTTGATGTCACTGAAAATCAGTTAGCTGCCACATATTTGCTGGCATTTGAATATGGAGCATTTGCCCCCCCCCCTCTCTCCACATCTCTCTCTCTCCCTCCCTGGTGTGTGGGGATCAAAGCTGTGAGCATGGCTCTCTGCGGCGCAGTGTGATCAGTGCGGAGGTGACGGGGGGAGTGGAGAGGACTAAAGACACATTGGGGTGTGTGTGTGTGTGGAGGGGGGGGTAGCAGTATAAAGGCAATAGGCTACAGAGAGGACCTAAAAACCTAAATTCATACATGTCAAAACTCTTTTCATTAACCCTTGTATGGTGTTTGGGTCAAATTGACCCATTTTTAATTTTTAGATAAAGAGTAGGCCTGAGTAGGCCTCAAATGTAGGCCTGATATGTTGATATGTTTATATGCTTTGAAAATATCTTTGCAAATCGAGAAAGAAAAAAATTTAGGACACATCCTTCAGAAAATGTCAAATTGACCCAAATTCACATAGAAACACAGAACACTACCCAGAAAGCTAAAGCAACCCTATAACAATCTGCTAAAGGAACCTCATTAGAAGCAAGAACAATACCGTAGCAACTAGAACAGGCTCACAGAAGGTTCCAGTAGGAGCCAGAGCAAGCTAGCCATTGGAGCTGCTGGAGACTCTGAAGTGGTCTCTGCGCTATTTCAAACGGGAGCTGTGAATGGCTATGGTTACAATGTGTACTCAGCTAAAGTTGGTAGTTCTGTTGAGGTCCAAACCTATTGGAGCTGCTGAGGACACTGCAGGGCCTCTAAGTAAGCAAGGTTTTTTTTATAGCAATTTCACTTTCCTAAGAAATGACTGGCATTACATAAAATGTGATTTTATAGAGAACAGTTAACAATAATTTAATATATATTTAAATTTGTTTAGATTACTAGTTAGAACCTCCATTCTCTGTCTCACCAACTTTCCCTGAAATGTGACATTGAAAGGGCTTTAACTTTCATTTATTTTTTTTAACAGTGTTGTTTTTATGTGCAAACAATAATTTTGACCCACAGTAAACACCATGGACATGTACAAAAGAAAGAGCAGGGAAAATTATTTATAAGTAGCAACCAGGAGGTGTGAATGTGTGTGTGTGTGTGTGTGTGTAATCATAAATGCCATATATGCATATCCAAATTAATTTTAAGATTTGTCCACAATAATGTGCTTGAGCAGGAGCTCAAAGATACCAGTAACATCCCAATCTCCATGGTTATAAACTGTGGAAGTGTGGAAACTAGTTGGCCTATAGAAATGTTGAGCCATAGGCTTACATTATGCATCAGTCAGCATGAGCTAAGACACAGGGGGCAAGAGACAATGATTTCAAGTCTTTATTCTCTCTCTCTCTCTCTCACTCTCTAACTCATCTCCCCCACTTAAGCCTGATAAAGCTTGGGCTCTTGCTCCCTCTGATGGTGCAGCGATGCACTACGATTTGCGTTTAGTGTGTGTTTGTGTTTGTGTGTATCCAAGCAAGCGAGAGAAGAGAGCAAAGCAGGTGCAGAATACTAATGGCTGTGCAGTAGACACTGCAGCCTTACCTTGCACACACTTCCCCACGACTCACCAAATCTTTAGGCCCATCACTTTCAATACACACACACACACACACACACACCTCTATGTGCGTCTCTCTATCCCAGGCATTGAACAGTAATGTGATTATGATGTGGTCTTCCATTGCCACGTTTTGGACTGAGGGTTTTTCCAGTCACTATGACTGCTGCAGCAGCTAGTGACTGTGGGTTTGCAGGTGATGGCGTCGCTTGGCGCAGCTCAGGTTGTGGGTGGTGGCGGCAGAGGTGCGTTGGTGTACAGCGGTTCATTCAAGCGTACCGCTGGTCATTCAGACAGCATGACATTGACTAAGGTAAGTGCAGTGTGCAGCTCTCCGTATTGATTTTCTCTTTTATTTATCTATAGTTGAGTGTGTTGTTATTCACTGGCTAGCTCTCTATAAGGTGCTAGGGTCATGTGATGTAAGCTAATGTAGGACTGGGCCCTGACCAAGAGGACATTTGTTTGTGAATACTGTGAGTGAATCTTTATTGATATTATTACTGTTTTATTATTATTATTGTCATTGTTATTATTATTGTTATTATATTCATCTTTATGTAGTGTTTATGTACGTGTGTGTGTATTCATGTCTGAAAATTCTCAGTCATCCAGGCCCTGGTAGTCATAATGGGACTTCTTTTGGAGCTTGAAAAAGTTTTACTTTCTACCCAGCGTCTTCAAGCTCCAAAAGAAGTCCAGTTGCCTACACCTGAATACGCATGGATACACTATGACTGTGTATCCATGCATTTCCATACGAGTGCCCATGGCAGGCACAATACATCATCACCAGCCCATTCAAAAAGAAATTGCAGGGAATTCTGGGAGTCATCAGCACATCCAAACTCCCATGCTATGAGGCTAGACTGGCAGGCTCAGGCTGGGCCTAGACTGGCTTCACTGATCCAGACTAGTGTGAGAGCTGCCCTGCTCACACACTCACCTCCAGGCCCCAGCCGATGTGGTCGTTCACCTGTCAGCCCTTAAAGGACAAGGGCAGAGCAGAGGGTGACTGACTCTGGACACTAAATTTAAGCATAGAATCAATATATAAATGACCCCCACCCCCCTATTACAAACAACATTTACTGTGTGTATGGGTGTGGGTGATTTTAACAAAGCCAAATTATACTTAAATTTGCATTTGTAAATAGTTCCTTTGCACTTTGGCCTGCAACCTTAGCATAAACAAGCGGATTACATTATATATTACACTGCCATAATCATTAGCATGTGGTCCTGGCTTGGAACATTTCTGAGCTGAGCCTAGCGAGGGCCGTCAGGCAGCCTAGATGGAAGAGAAACCCGTGAAATTGGATTAAATGGCCGACAGTTGTGCTCTGGAGCGAACCGGAGCCCTTGAAAAGGCGCAGCAGTCGGGAGAGGCGAACCAGGATGATGCTTTCTGACCCCGTTCGAAATTAACCTTGAAATAAAATAAAAAAAACCCTGCAATTATCCTTTCTTTCTATCTATCTATCTATCTCTTTTCCCCCTATTTTATATCATGTTTCACTACTACATTTTTTACACTACTTCTGTTTAAAAAAAAAAAATGTAGCTGCAAGGCACTTCCATGCCAGTCCGCCTGAGTGTCCATAAGTTTCCAGTGAGAGGACTGGATTATACATGCCTCTTCCCTAAGAACTGTCATAAAACAGTGGCCATATTGTTTCACTGCGAGACAAGAGCTCAGTTTTATCCCGGGGTGATGTCACTATCCACTACCATCTCAGCTCGTCTCTGTGCTGTGCTGCAGTGCTCGTCTTGTGTGGTATTCTGCAGAGTCAATGGTGACATTTCCCAGTCTTATATAGGACATAACAGACCAATGTCTAGCTACCATGACGTTAACATGTAAAAGACATCTGAGGCTAGAGAAATCTATGCACTTTGACGACCTACATACGGTGCCAAGGAATATCACACGTGTAGAAAAACATTTTATTGGTTCACTGAGCTGTACAAATGAAACAGGAAAAATATTTCGGTATACTAATAGGGATAATAGAGTGTACATTGAAGGACACCTGTCAGCAGCCATGGCTGTCTTTGCTGTAGCACGTTTCCAGCAGTCCTTCTGAAATGAAGAGAACTGTTATGGTGTGAGTTTGAGTATGCTCAGGGTGAGACCATGCTGTTGATGGTCTTGGTCTCATCATGATAAAGGGTGTAAAAGGCCTGGGCCAGATGGACAAATGGGGCATCACAGTTCTCCATCTCTTTCTGCAACACACCAAAACTGATATCAGAAGTGGCTTTTGCCACATGAACCCTAAGTAGACATGCACCACCCGCCCCCCGCCCCACACACACACACACACACACACAAATGATAAACTACTGTGCAGTAGTACAGTACAGTAATGCTCAGCCAACATTATGTGTAACGTAATACTGTAAGCAACAACGCAGCTATATCAGTGCAGTACAAATACGCAGCTAGAGTATGTCAGTGCCTGCACCCAAAGCGTCAGTCTGTGAACTACAATTTCTCCACATAATGTATCTTGGCGTATCACTCCTCCCATCTCCTGCAGGGAGTAGAAAGTCCAGTCTGACCTCAGATCAGTCTGTGAGCAGTAACCATGAGTCAGCAACAGTGACGTCCACTGACGCCCAGCTATCTGAGTTCAGGGCTTGGACACGACGCAGCAGTGACCATCAGCAGAGACACCCTGACCTTCAGCAGAGAGTACCATTGAGATATCCTCTAAGGGGCCCCTCAGTCATCAGCACTGCTGCGGCTGTTGCTGTGTGTGTATGTGTGTGTACTCACGGCAGACGTCTCAAAGTATTCCAGTGCCTGGCTCTGAGCCCATTCCTGGGCCACTGATGTCTCCACCTCCCTCCGAGAGGAAAGGTCTGATTTGTTACCTACAAGCACCCCTGTCCATGGCAAAACAGACACACACACAAACACAACCCATTATGAATGGAAAATGGAAAAACTGAAAGGATTATGCTTGTTCCACTAATTCCTAGTAGTAAAGGCTGATATTTAAACTGAAGAGCCAATCAATTTGCACCTTTTCGTCCTTGTTTTTGAAGCAGACTGCTGATTCATTGGCATACTCTATGGTTGAGTCCCTCAAAGACTTGAACTGACATAAATCGACTGAATTGGCTTAAGCATGCCAGAATTCAAGTCTTTAAGAGTTAAGGGATAATATTGAGACTAGTCTTCACCTATATACAGTTATAACTAGTCTGTAACAGTCCTTACCTATATACAGTTATACCTAGTCTGTAACAGTCCTTATATACAGACTATAACTCTTGCCAAGCCACTGCTGCATTTCTTTTTCCAGAGAAGCTGAGCTGTAATCTATTGCCTGGGATTGCAGCTTTCTGAAGTGTATTATCACTAGGAAGACTTAAGACTTTATAGTCTTTGTAAAATTGCCTGGACAACACAATTGTCTACAAAAGGTGAAGAGCTTGAAACCGCTATTTGCGCCGCCATTTTGGATCCAAATTGAAAGACTCCATCCAGTTGCACCAAGTGTCTTATTAGTGTCCATAAACCTGAAGCTGCTGCGTCTATGCTGCCATCTTGGATCTGAATGGAAACACTCCATCCAGTTGCACCAAGTATCTTTCAATACTGCTCAGGCAGAAAGAGTGGCACTGGGGGTGAGGGGTGCGGGTGGAGTGGGGCCCAGAAGGACATCGCTTACCGGGCAACTGGAGGCCCTCAGCATGGGACCGTACACGCTCCAGCCAGCGCCCACAGTTGCGGAAGGATGCCTCGCTGCTGATGTCGAACACCACACACAACGCTGACGGCTGCCCCCACTATGGAAACAAACAAACACACACACACAAACACAAAAACACTCTAATAAGTGTACATACAAATTTAAGTCCTGATGTGCAGTAACACACACACGCATACACGTACCATCTTCTCATAGGTCTCTGCAAAAATTTCTCTCCCAGGTGAGTCTAAGATGAAAAGCTCCTAGACAGAGGAACACACACCAAGTCAAAGTGTATTTGGGTTAGCCCATGCAGTTTTCAACACAAGGCAACTTTCTCTGTCCCAGGTTAAATTCACTTTACTATCTGAATACTTCCAGGATACAAAAAGCATAGTTTATATTAGTGTAGACTTTTGGTTGCCACTGACAACCATTAACAAGTCAATTCATAGAAACTCAAGTGTGAAAATGTTGACTACATGTTTATATCACAAGAAAATTATTTTAGAAAACTGTCATTAGGACTCAAGGTCTTGTTATAAATTCTAATTTAGAAAGTGAGCATTTTGTCTTTGAATAATAATAATAATTTTAATTATAATATATAATCTTTTCTCTAAAATGTAAACAGAAAATATTATCTTTTTGTTGTGTTTTGACAATGAAGACACTATTGTTTCAAAATGACTCCATCCAAACCCACAAGAGATAGTGTCATGGGGGAAATGGACAAACTCACCACACTGTCACTGGTGTTGGGGATGCTCACAGACTTTGTCAGCAGTTCAACTCCAGTTGTCTGCAAGACATCAGTCAGATATATTATCTTATCAACATTGTAATATACAGTACTGTGTACAAAGCAAAGGCATACAAAGGCCTGAAAGACATTATCACAGTCCTTCTACCATTGTTAGAACCACTTGAGTGGAATTTTCCATCCTCTACCATGATGGCTACTGAAGGCCATATGGTCACTAACCCATGAGGTCAAGACCAACATAAATCTACACAATTGGTGGCAACAAGTCTTTCTGCTACCCAGTCAATTAGGCTAACCTGGGTCATCGGTTATCCTCTTGGGAGTCATGATGATGCATGTGTGTGTGGGCATAGAATATCATATGAATAACATAAAGATGGCAGCAAACTCCAGGGCTGTTCATGAGTCACACCCTAATGGAGACGTGATGTGTCTTTCTGTGCTTACATTTGCCTCTACGGGATTTATGGGGAATTCATTGTTTTAACTTCCAAAAATTCTTTCATGCCACAGTAGAGTGCTTAGACTTACAGGGGAAAAAGCGCTGAGATCTAAAATGCCAATGACACCCTTGACAAGTCTGTCTGAATAAAGATCAGTAAGTAACCGAGCCAAACAATCATGACATGCCTCACACCACATGAGCCGTCCAGCCTAAAGGACAGGTTTGGTGGTCCAGGTTCTGGGATGGCAGCCGGTGGCGGGGGGCTTGTGCAGGGACTGGGCTAACGAGGCCGGGCGGGAGCAGGGAAGAACGGTTAGCTACCTACAGGAGACTGCCCACCGGAATGCCAATGAGCTGCCATTAGGAGATGGGCTCAGTGCCGAAGACGCAGTAATGAGCCGCTTGGCATTTCAAAGAGGATCTGAGAGGAGAGGCTGAGGCCTTTGCTCAAATCAGTGATGCCCTCTCCCAACTCCCAGCTCCCCCAGCCCCACAGCAAACACAAGCATGCACATACACACACACACATTCTGAATAAGAAATCTGAATATAATCTTAATATGACTTGAAATTAACTTCTACTGTCTTGCACCACCTCAGCTGCAATTTTCCAATTGGTGCAGCACAGATCTCACTGTATTTCTCTCTCTCCCTCTCTCCTCAAGGCTGGAGTCGCTGAGGCTCTTTGTTGTGCAAAGCACGTCCAGAGCTTGTCAAACACCTTTAGTGCGTGCACACACACACACACACACACACACTGATTACCATGGCCTTTGTATTAATTATTGACATTCCAATCACCTGCGGCCTTCTAGCCTTGCTGACGCAAGCAGACCTGGTCAGCCCACCCATACCTTCACCCCACCTTCCCTGCTTGCTGGTCCCTCTCCCTCCCTCCATGCCTCCCTCCCCTACCCAGAGGAAATCGAAAACAGACGGTTTGCAATCTCCTCAGGCCTCTAAGCAGGCTGGGGTTAAAGCTGTGCGAAGACCTGGTAGTGTCAGTAAGCCTCTGCACTACCTACAGTACTGGAGCAGGTACCTACCCCCACACACAAACAAACACACACCACCACACTAACTACCAGCGCTACTAACTATCACAAACACTCTGGTCCAGGATGGCCTGCTGATTTCAGTTATAAGTTTTAGTTTCTGCAATGTGCATAAGGTCCAAATTCTACCACCTTATTTTGTCAAGTACGACTGATATAATAATCAAGAATGACTGAAACAAAGAAAAAAACCCACATCACAAAGTGTTGCAATCGTATCCACATGTTTAGATGGTTTGTTGCTAATAAATGTATGTCTCACCATGGAATAGATTTTCTGGAAATGGGCGCCGTCGCTCCGGAACATCTGGGACAAGGCGCTTTTCCCCACTGTAGCATCCCCTGTAAGTGCAGACAATGCATGTGTTAAAACGCATTATGGGTTATGTGTTGATGTCGCTTGGCTCAAAGGCTACACGAATTCACGTGTCTATGTTAACTGTTAGTTAACAAAGGCTACTACACGGACTCTGTTTAACAGCAAAAGTAAGTATGTCAACAGAGATTTAGGAAACGTTCATCTGATTCTGTAATTGCCTGGCATTGCAAGGCAGCAAAGCATGGCATAGCCTAGCTGACATAATCTTCAATCCATATATTGAAACGTATCACTCTGTTATGAAGAGACAGTGCTACCGCGGCCAACACACCTGGCAAGGCTGACTGATAGCCTGCCTACTTCCATCTGCTAACGGTATGCATGACTGTGGTTAGCAACTTGGGCTGGTTGATCAGACATGTTGAAACAGTTAGCGGCTAGCGAACGAGCGACCTTACCAACGAGAATGCATCTTGCTCTAAACTTCACCATTGCCGGGAACAAGTTAGCAACATAAATTGTTACTCTTGGCGCTCAACACTTGATTGTTTTCAGGTTCATCGGTTCTCCAGATTTATTTTAAACGCTTCCTCCTCAGGTAGCCATAAGTAGCTTGTAGCACCAACATACACACACTGTCGCATAGTAACCACAGAGACAAAAATGTGCTAATGTCATTGGTAAGTGGTACATTTGACGAGAGGTAGGGGGCGTCTACTTTCGATGTCATTCCGTATCACCACTAGAGGCCACTGTTCACGTTGATGTGAGATTACTTTACTGTATGGGCATTACGCGCTGGGACCTAGGGCAATGGGCCTGTGATCAATTATTATGGGTCCAGAGACAGTTAATACAAAAGGCTTAAATTTTTTTTGTAACATGATTGTTTCGTTTGATCAGGTTTACAGTTTACAGCATAATTGGTTATTCATATCTGAATTCATAGGAGTTACAATGAGAGTAAAAAATACTGATCTCTATAAACAAGGACAGGATATGAAGAGGTTATAGGGTTAGTAAAGACATTTCCATTTTTCTTCGCCTGAACAGGGTTGTGAGACATCACATGCGAAACATGCTGGTCATGTGAAAGTAATCGCGCTTGTCGGGCCCCCCATGGATTTCTTCTCTCGTGTTACCCGTGACCATCTAAAACTCCAGGTTTCTCATTGATTTCAATGTAGTTCAACTCGTCACACAAACCTGAGTCATTTCTTGTAGCTAATTAGTTGTGGACGCGCGTGAGAGTATTTTGTCAAAAGCGCGCCCGATAGTTTGACAGCGAGTCTGCGCGCGAGCCCTAACCATTTGGAGAGCGCTTTTCCACTGGTTTCGCCGCCTCGACATTTTACTACTCCCTCGCCTTCTCTTGGTCCTCGTCCTCGCATCACAAGGAGGGAGAGAGGACGACAAGGGCACAGACTTCCACATTGTATGCACTGATATGGACGATTTGTTCTTCTGGAAATCGTAGCCATATGCAGAGAGCTGCTAGGCAAAGTAATTGGTCAATTAGCTGTTAGTAGCGTTCATCTTTTAACGTCGGAGAACTGATACCTGCACGGATTACGAAGGCACATCCTAAACGCACCGATCTCGCACTGATCTTGGGACAGGAGAGACACCAGAAAGGCAGAAGATGGAGGGAATGGCATACGGAGCGGGGAAGGCAGGAGGAGCCTTCGACCCCATTACGTTCGTCCAACAGCCTCACACTATTTTGCGAATAGTGTCTTGGGTGAGATTTATTTTGGTATTTAAGTCTGTCTAGCCTACCCGACGTTCCTACACCTTACGGTGTAGACTAGCCTACATGATGTGTGATCTCTGTTGTAACCTTAGTTAGAATCCTATTTGGGGTAATGTTTATGAAATGGCTACAACATGCAGCTGCATTCTGACAACTTCATGGCGTATTTAACGTTTGACGAAAAAAATCATGAGTTCTCAGACATATTTCATGGAGGGCCTCCATCTATTTAAATGATCGTGTCCATCAGTGATTGTGCTTATGGTGTTCTATCCCTGCTGGAGCCTGTGTCACCGCCCAACGAATGTGTCACATAAGTCACCTGCTTTACTGGGCCCCTGCCATAGGCGTGATGAAGTGGCGCACGATACGACTCTATTATTTTTTTCAAAACGGTCCACCTATAGTAAACTCTGGGAGACTGGTAGTTACGTTGTGATGAGTGGTAAAATCTTGGTAAAATCAGATGAATCCTCCACTGTTTGAATCAGCCTACCTATTAGACCACGTTTGCCGATTTAATGATGGTCGAAATTAGACCTACTGTATAAACACATAAGACAGTTGTTTGAGTTTGAAATTTTTAATGCATTCTTGGGTGCATAATATTCTTATTTAGACTGACCAGCACTTACAGTGAACATGTCATGAAAATACTGTCATGTTATATTACTTTGGCAAAAAGGCTGTTGCTGTAAATAGACTGAATGTCTGAAATATGCATAAATAATTGCAACATCCCCTATGGTATTTTGGCTTTCAAATGATAGCCATATCTATGTTCATGACTCCTCTCATTGGTATTCTTAAAAAGATGATTTGAACAAAGGTACTTAACAATGTATAGATAAATAAACAGACAAACAGAAAGACAGATAGATAGATAGATAGATAGATAGATAAAAACTTTAATAATCCCAGAGTGAAATTCTAATTACCAGCAGCTTTGTACCATTGTGGCAGGGACATAAAAAAAGACCCTAGACATTAAAAGAGTTAGTCTGGAATTAAATTACAATGCCTGTACACTGCACAAGAAGACAGTATAGGTATATACACTGAGCCAGAAAAGATATATGTTCTCTCTGCTGCATGTAGTTAGGGAGATGTGGTCTGCTTCTATGCTTCTATGCTTGATGATGGTGGAATGCAGGGGGTGGCTGATGTCATCCGAGATGGCCAGCGGCTTGTAGAGAGGCTAACCGGTGTCTCATGTACTGTAACGAGAGGTTGGTCACCTGTTGGACTCAAGTGCCGTCCTTAGTTTAGCTTCACTTCACTTTAATTCACTCTCTGCATGTTGTTTTCACAGACGCTCATCTCTCCCATGGGGAATGAGAGAAGTGCTTGTGACATCACTATGTTTTGGGTGCATAAACGCTCATGCAAGTAATGCATGACGTATGCTCATGCAAGTAATGCATTAGGCCTAACAGGTTGTGGATACAGCAGGAATTGTGAATGTGTCAGCTTTTCTTTCTTGCAGTAATATTCACAGATATTGTGTTGACCTTCCATACTGTGGACTGTGAACCCGCTATGATTCACTCTACAATGTAGTCATTTTTGGGTGGCTAGAGCTTCAGGCAACTACTGTCTGCCTAGCCTATAGAAGTTTCAGTATATATATATATATATAGCTTCCAGGGTGTGGTCAGCACAGTGGTCAGCACAGTGAATCATTGGCCATGGCCACGTTGGGAGAAGAGGTTCTCACAGGCACTCTTTTCTGAAATACAGTAACAGATTGAAAAGGGACTACAAGGTGGGAGGTATAATCATTAGATGATCTGTCATGTTGTATGTTTGCTCTTGTATGTGTGTGTGTGTGTTCATTTCGATGTCTTCATTCAGAACTTAGAGTGTGTTGCCTGTAAATTGGGTGTGGTAGCAAAAGGGTTGATCAATGGCCCAGAGTAGCTCTACACAGTTTACATGTAGTCTGTCTTGGCACAAAGTCTTTTTTCCCAAACACCTATTCCCCCAGTGTCTTCTGAAGATTCCTGCATTGGGAGTAAAGCAGATGCAGTCTCATGTCACTCCATAAGTACAGTCAGCAAAGTCAGGTGAATTCTTTGGAGTGAAAACTGCTCTCCAAGACTACAAAATGTGACGCCTGTTACTTCATTAGGCCCACAGTTTAACTCCAAGCACGTGGCTAAACCTGAGGAATGCACTGCACTGCACTGTCAGTAAGTGTGTGTGTGTGTGTGTATCTGTATCTTTGTAGAGAAACTATTCTCATGTCCTGAAAAGAATAATATTCAATTGAGAGGAACTTTATGATTCATGTTTCTGGGGGGAACTTCACAAGGGTATATGATGTGCAAAATGGATTCAATGAGTAAAGTGCAGTGAATCAAGACCCTGTGTCAATTCATAGTCCTAATTTGTGTACTGAGGACAATAAAATAAAAATAAGTTATTAAAGCGCAGAAGCAAGCCCAAATGTCCAGAGTGAAATAAGACACTGGTTTCCACTCCATGTCACACGTGACAGATTCAGACCTTATCAGACGTTTCTCAATGTCTCTGCTCTGTGTGGTGCTTAGAGAGAAGCACCCACTACATGACCAGAGAAACACTCAGATGCACTCTTTTCACACAGCACACAGTAGTGTTATATTTTCACGCCAGCACAGTAGTGCTTTATTGTTGTTGAATGAACTGCAATGTCTACATATACACAATGTCTAGTTACATACATGTTGTTGATGTCACTTTACCCTGACAAATTCAGTCCTGCAAAGTGACATTCCTGTGGCATCAGTAAGATTTAAGTAGATTTAAGCACTGTATGGATAGTAATGTTGATTACAGTGTCCTGCAGATTTACAGTTCACTAACTTCGGTATTTGCCCCCTACTTTGTGCATTAAGATCTACACAGTCTACGGACTCAGATTTCTTTTCTTGTTATTAAAAATCATTTAGGGGGGCTCTTACCTCTATTTGAATAGGACGGTAGAGATTAACATGAAATAAGTGGGAGAGAGAGATGCAAGAATCAGGAGATGACCTCTGGTCAGACTCAAACAACTGTCACCCCAGATTCTCAGATTCAGATTTCTAATCTGTCACATATATTTATTGCTCTGCTAGAGATCATTGATGAAACTCAGTCCCTCTTAACCGCGTTCATTTATGTGACAAGAGCTGTGTCGGTAGCATTGAGTTGGTAGATTCTGCATTGATTTGCCATTACTGCATTAGAGTCAATAGTTTCAATGGCATTCTTACCTTACCTTACCTTCTTAAGGCTTTTTACATTACTTTTCTCACAGACACCGAAAGAGAGAGAGGAAAAAATGTATAATGCTAATAGTCTAATCTGATTCAGTGAACTATCTTTTCGTTAGACACACTTCATGTTATGCAAATGGTGTACGTTCCAATAAAACAAGAACATTTGATTCAACCTAGTTGTGCTCAGCTCAGGTCTGGACACAAAAAATACAGGATTTGAAAAGGCCCCCCAATCAGTGCGCGTATCAATTTATATATTATTCTTACACTCAAATAAGTGATTTATCTTATTTCTATTAAGCAGGATGCTGGGACATCCATTTCATTGTGCGCCACCCTTTCCTCATGGTAGGCCTCGTCGTGTGATCAGAAGCCACCTCAGACCCCCTTTCTAAATGCCACCCACTTTCTATGGGCCCTACAGCAGCACCAAGATCTCTTCTAATGGTGCAGTGTCTGACTGCTAGTGGTCTGTTTCAAAGGCCCGTGTCACCCCATGACTAACATCTTCCCACTGTAGCCTGTCGTGGCACATCCATTACTACCAGGAGTGAGGGAGACAAATGTCTGTGACACTGTCGTGAGGACTCGGCCTCTTTCACTCTATTTCAGCCCCATTAGCACAGCCTAGCGTCCCCAGAGACACACAGTGACAAAGCACCAGCAGAGGAAAAAAAGGCATGAACATAAGACATAACAAGAGACAAGAGAGTAAGACAGTCAGAAAAGGCCAGCGAGCTCATTCAGACCTACTGTACCGACCCTATCTTTCTACTCTCAGGCAAGATGGAGCAAATTGAAGTCTGGATTTTAAACTGACCTCAGTAAGTTGGTTACAAAACTGAACTGCATAGTCGCTGAAAGCTGCTTCCCCACACTTTGTTTTTCAGACGTACAGCTTTGGGACAAGGCACTTTGTCCATATGTAGGGACATGGATACTACTCTTTTCCATTTATGCATTTAGCAAACATTTGCATTTGTCAACTACCAGGGCTTCCTCAAGGTCAGTCTCCCCTAAAGCCGCTTAGGGTTAACCTTACTCAGGGGGACAACGGTAGCAGCCATTTGAACCCTCTATTTCCAGGTGCTAAATGCAGGTTCCTTAACTGTTACGCTGTGCTACCACCACTGACTTATGCCACTCATGTATCTGGCTAGTATGCCATCCCCTTTTTGCTGTGCTAATTGCTAATTGGCAGAGATAGAATGTTAATATTTGCATACACACACTAACCTATTGTCACACATTCCCACACACAAATGTTTTTTTCTTAGGAACAATAATAGGCATATTGGAACACATCACATCCAAGCGTCCAGCACAGTTGACACAGTTTCAAACATTCTCAAACAAGCAGACATCCTCATACACAAATAACACGTCTGACTCACTGTGACAGATATGAGTCACAGTTAAAGTAATACTCAAAAGACTGAGAGCAGCACACGCCAGGCATCAGACCACCTACATCTGGCATCATATTTACATACATTCACACAGAAGCAGACCAAAACCTCTACGCGTAAATCACTCTCACACACAAACTAATAGATCTTCAAATAACACACACAGACACACACACACACAAACAAATAAATCCATACATGCAGTAATGTACTAATCTAATGTCTCAAGCAAAATTCCCTCATCTCTTAATGACGGTCACAGGATCTGGACCCCACAGGCTCACCACAAGGCCTGCTTTCACGTGGACCTTAGGGAACTAGTTATGCAGCCAGCAGAAGAGGCCTGTGAGTGTGTGTGTGAGAGAGAGAGATAATTGGATGGAGAGAAGTTAGGCACCTCACTATCAACAGGTGAGCAAACAAGTCTTTCATTTGTGCCAGCAGAAGGGACGGAGCCAAAGCATAGCATGAGATAAGAGAGAATCAGTCTGGTGTCTCGACACAACAGCGTCTTGCACAAAAATGAACAAAGCACTTTCTCTGTCTCTATTTGCCTCAGTCAATTCAATTCAATTTAAAGTTGCTTTATTAGCAGGATTGTATAAAGTGTCAAATACAGTGTTGCCAAAACTTGGACAGTAAAATATCACATAATATGTCAAATACATTTGATTATTAATAACAATTGATGGAAGAAATGGATTGGGTAAACAGTAGCATGGGAAGTTGCTTCAGATGCAACCACCCACAACTCCACAACAATAATAATGCAAATGCAACAAATGTAAACTTGTTTTGTCAGGCTCACTATCTCTCAGGGTATGGCAAGTTGCCACATATTGTGCAGCTAACCGAGACTTCGGTCCCTCATCTTGAAGGTGGACCAATTCTTCATAGTCTTTGAGGAAACTAAAATTTGGAATTTTGTCTGAGAAGAGTAGTTCATAATGAGTCTCTCTCTCTCTCTCTCTCTCTCTCTCTCTCTTCACTCCACCCTCTATTAGACTCTGCTGCTTGGCTGCAGAAGAAAATAAATAGCATGGTAATTCAATCCGAGTGCGCCCATGTGATGGGACCGGTCACTGCTCTGCTCTCCAGCCCTGCTGCTCTGACAGAGAGTATTTATCTCCTATCTGAGTGGTGGCCTGGCCCAAACCACAGCTGATCTTATTTGGAACCTTGTCCTGGATGCAAGGACGCGTTTGTGCATTTGAAATCTATCAGCTTTTTAGAGACAGTCCTTATGTGTGTATGTGTGTGTGTGTATGGGGGGGGGGTGTTCTGTGCAAGTCACATGCTCAATGAACATCCTTCCTTTTCACATCAGAGCTGGTGAAATTGGATTTGATTCACCCTTTTTCTGATTCTGACACAAGCAGTGCTGTAGTATAAGGAACCTGCTAGTAGTCTAGAGAAAGGTGCTTCATTTCCTGGTTGCTACTGTTGGGCACTTGAGCTTGACCCTATTCCTATATGTAAGTATCAAGAATTTGTCTTTTTTGAAAGCAATACCTAATTGCATGTTAAAGGAGAAATCCAGTTTGTTTTGGACCTGGGCTGTACTGGAAGATGTTACTGAGTACAAACATGTATCAGATTCCCACCTCCGTTCACCCCCAGCATTCCGCATTAAACCGTTTTTAGCCAAAGCTTTCATTAGCCTTACACTGCTAACTATAGGGGCATCACTGCCTATGCAGCTAAATCACTATTTATACACCATTAAAAAGGTTCAAAGTAACTCCACACTTCATTGGTAGACTTCTAAGGGCCCTGACATTTAAAACGAGACAATGACAACTTTGAAAGTACACCAGTACTTTATTCAAAGACAGTTTATACAGACTGTACCTTCATGGAATATTACGTTAGCCGCCATGAGTTCCGCCGCTGAGTTCCGACGAACAAATACGACAGGGAAAGAGCTTTGAAATAAACTCTGTAGAATTGCTTGGATTCGAGATGAAAATATATGGAGACTGTCTATATGAGAATGAAGAGCACCATATCAAAAAATGTAGGCCTATGAACGTAACTTGTAAAAGGTTTTACTCAGTGATGGGAATCTCGCATATTGTTGTTGACGGAAGACGTCCTGTACACCTGATCTGATTTGTCACGAAGCTATTTACATTAGTCGTGGACTGGACTTGGTGCGATTGTAGTGGCAGAATATGAGGACACCGAGTCTTATGAGGAATTTGAAGACGACGCGTTTGAATTTGATGGCCGTCCTTATTTATTTGAGCCCGAGTATACAGAGGAAGAGTTCCCCCACCTCAGCAGACCCAAAGTCACGTTCGGCTAGGTTATCTTACCAGGAAAACATTCAAGGCTCCCCATGCACACATTATCTAAAGTGTTATAAAACAACCCCCACCCACTCCTTCCTCTCAAACTACATTTCGGATGCTAGTAAATAAATGTAACGTTATCATAATCTGTCAATAGCTTACCGGAATACAAAGCTAAGTGAATTGTTACCAAGCACAAAGTTTGGTGATACCGTTCCACGATTTCAAAGGTGTGATTTACATGCAAATAACCACACTATTTCATACATCTGGAGTAATTAGCGTTGCTTTTAGAATGGCATTTTTCTTCAGATATGTACGTTTTGGGGGGTTTGATCCCATTGTAGGCACAGTGAAATCGTCTGCATAAAAATATCCGCTACATACACGGTAATCCCTTTGTTTTAGAATATGGACAGGTGTCTCAGCATCGATTTTCAAAACAACAAGCCACTGTTTCAAAGTTGGCTCACGTAGAGGATGCCTGTGAAAAGTTTCCGGATTATAGCTCTTCATCCTCTTGCCACAACCTGGAAATGCACAAAGGCGAACCATTCTGTCTGTTCTTCAAGACCGTCTTCTCCGTTCTGACAGCTAACGTTACAGATGTAGCCTGAACACACCGGCAACTCGTCCTTCACATACTCAACCCGCGAGATTCGTAAGTAGCCTGCAATCTTATACATGTCTGGTCAATCTCTTTTAAATTTGTTGGTGCTTTAGTGCTCATGTAGACAGTCTCCATATATTTTCATCTCGAATCCAAGCACTTCTACAGAGTTTATTTCAAAGCTGTTTCCCTGTCGTATTTGTTCGTCGGAACTCAGCAGCGGAACTCATGGCAGCGAACGCAATATTCCATGAAGGTACAGTCTGTATAAACTGTCTTTTTAATAAAGTACCGGTGTACTTTCAAAGTTCTCATTGTCTCGTTTTAAATGTCAGGGCCCTTAGAAGTCTACCAATGAAGTGTGGAGTTACTTTGAACCTTTTTAATGGTGTATAAATAGCGATTTAGCTGCATAGGCAGTGATGCCCCTAGTTAGCAGTGTAAGGCTAATGAAAGCTTCGGCTAAAAACGGAATGCTGGGGGTGAATGGAGGTGGGAATTTTGATACATGTTTGTACTCGGTAACATCTTCCAGTACAGCCCAGGTCCAAAACACATCGGATTTCTCCTTTAAACAATCCCAGTAAAGTAATCAGCAGTTTGTTTGATTTTTAGTTCTGTTTGGGGGTCAATAACTGTAGCTACTGGGAGGGTTTCTGACCATCTACTGTATAAATAATTTATCTAACAACCATTATCTGAAAGGCCATCTTTACTAACTGGAAAACGAAACTTGCTTTTCCAACAATGTCTTCATTAAACCATAGGCACCAGAATATCCCAATGTCCAATGCCACTGTCGTGTATAATCCATATAAAAAGGCGAGCACAGACCGTTTCCTCTTACACCAACCCGCCCTTGCATTCAGCTTATCAGGCTATCAGGATCGCCTGGTGGTTGCCAAGCAGAGATGCGTGTGTTGGATGTTGTCAGATGGCTGTGACAGGGATGAGTCATCATCCCAGACACTTTCTCCAGTCCGGTGGCAGTGAGCTGTGCGTCCTCCCTGCGGCCCTATGTATTTAATATTTTTATTTTATTTATTATTTTATTTTATTTATACAGCGCATTATACAAAAGTCATGTCTTGTAGCGCTCCACAGCAGAGAGCAGCCATGGGCAAAAAGGGGCCAAGGAAATCGCATGTGCATGCATGTATAGATATAAATTAAATAGGGAGGGAGGAGGAAATAAAGAGAGAGACAAAATGAGAGTTGTGCCTGACCCAAGTGCTCACCTGGTTGACCTTAAAGAAGGGCGAAGCAACGTTCATTTTTTTCTCTCACGAGCTCCCTCTAAAGACCGCTGTGTTGCATTGTATTGCACTGCATTCTATGGCGGTCCGCGCTGTTGAACATTGCAAGTGCTGTATCTACCGCTATAGGCCACGGTGGTGCATTCTACACTGTTCGTTCGCCGTGTGATGAGTCATTTTAGCATCCTAAACAGTATGAAACGGATTAATTAAACGAAAAATGTTGCATTGTGGGCCTTTACCATCTGTATGCATTAATAAGTCTGGAGACAGGCTGCCCTTTTTGTACTGTGCCCTATGCCAAAATGCCCTATGCCAAAAGTATGGAGGGCTTTTTACGTTTGCCAGAACGTTCCGAGCTAGAATTTGCCAGGCCATTGTGAAGTGTCTGACAGAGCCATGGTGAATTTACCACAGGAGCACAAAGAGACAGGATGACTCAGTGAGGCTCAGGAGAGCAATGAAACTGTAGACTCCCAGGTAGGGCTGGGCGGTATATCGATATTTAATCAATATCGATATAATTTCAAACCACGATATGATTTTTGACATATCGTATATATCGGTTATGACTTGTTTTTTAATCCAGAGACAAGTATTCCGCTTTTTTCTGCTATGCGACGTCTGTGCACCAGCTTCCTTGCCACTGATAGCTCAGTGCTCCTTGCTTTGAGTTAGCTCCTCCCTTCCCCTACTCATGTAGACCGAGTAAACAACAATGGCGACTTCCATAGAATGCATGAGTTATACAGATGGAGAATGCCGCGGAAAGGTTATTGTGGCCAAAAAAGCGAAACAACGGTTCGGTCATTTTGAAATGGAGGCCACCGGCAAGTATATGAAGAGTGTTACAAACTCCGAGGACAGACCGCCACAAAGCCAGTGGGAACTAAGCAAAACTTCAGAACTCTTTAGCATGCAATGTTCCCTAACTCTATGACAGAAAAAGCGGCGGTGGAGCATAACGTTAAAATCAATTGCCGTATCACGGTGGACATGGCATCAATTGCCGTAGTGGAACGCGGATTTGTGTTGTTACTTTACAAGACAAGAACTGCCGCGACTATGATGAGAGAGCGCGATTGGCATTTGAACTCTGTGACGCAATGACAACAGACGAGTGGAGTAAAGTTAGCAGAACCTGTGAGTCCTACATTTGTGTCACATTACGGCGGAGACTCTTAACTCATTCGTTTTCTTTGCACAAAATATACAAATGGAAAGAAGGCCCACATGTTTGTTATTACTGTTGCACAGTTTAGTTGAGAACTTGTTATTTTGAAAAAAAGCTCTTTATATTATTTTCATTATTTATTTTATAGACACTTTATTTTATTTATTATTATTATTTTTTTTTTGCTGGAAAGATATCGAGATATATATCGTATATCGATATATGAGAGAAATATATCGAGATATACATTTTAGTCCATATCGCCCAGCCCTACTCCCAGGTATCGTCGCCAGTGCCACCAATGCCATGCATGCCCAGATCATCTCTGGGACCTGGTGGGGCTCTTGGTGTTGCTCACCAGTCAAACAAGCTTAACATGTGCACTGTAGGCTACTGTATGTCGTGATCTAGCAGGGAAGTTAGAACCCAAATGCAGGCACAGGACAGCAGAGTTCATGAACAAAATACTTCAAAATACTTGCAAACAGGAACACTGGAACGCTTGGCCACGCGAATGGTGACAACACATACACAATGACAACAGCAAGCAAAAGAATCACAGAAAGGCTTGCAGGATATACAGGAGCAAACCAAGACACGGGTGGAACCAGTTAGGGGAACAAACCATGACCTGAGAGTGTTTTATTATGTTTCTGATACTTTTTAAAAATTATTTTAGGTCCAATTTATTGAAAATAAATATATGAATGATGCTATGCTGTGGAGACCATATAGGACGTTTTCCCCACTTTTTTTGTGATGGTGAAGTAAGCGGTATGTTGTTACAACTTACCATCTTTTAACCATCTTTCAAGTGACTAGCTGAGTAGCTCTTTCTAACTGGATAGGACAGAAGCATAATACAACATACACTTTACTAAATGGACCATGCACTAATTGTTTCCTTTCCAAGGCAGGGAAAGAGAATAGTGAACTTGCACCACTAACTAAGTAAAGCTAAATAAAGAACTTTAGCTTAGTCTCATGAAATTCTAAATCTTGACTACATTGTCAGTTAACTATGTGTGTTTTACCACCTTCTCTACACAACTGCATTGGATTACATAAAGAGAAATTGGTTTAATAAAGGATCCCAGGGTCTTTATTCACCCTAGGCTTAATCAGCCCCCGTCTTCAGTAACAGTGCTGATGTACCTTTTCATTTCCAGTGTGTGCTGTTGTTGCTTTACTTCTAGGCAAGTAAGCCTAGACTAATAATTAGACATTACTGTAGATCACAGTGCCAGTGTTGAATTGAGTCATCTTGTGTTTGCATTGGGGGAATAACTTGTGACAGAGAGAGAGGGAGGAGGGGAGAGGACATATATTCTTACGCACGCATGCACGGCTGCTGTAAATGGAGGCTGACCCTTTATTTCTCTGCGGTTGCAGCGATGCAGCGGGAGAGAGAGAGGGGGGGGGGGGACTAAAAATAGACCTCCCTCCTCTCCATCTCTCTATCCCTACATCCTCCCGGCATTTTCACAGAGGACCTAGTGTGTGTGTGTGTGTGTGTGTGTGCAGCAGAGTGGGCAATGACCCTTTCAGATAGGGAGCCAGTCTCCAGGGGTTTCGCTCTGATAGAGGCTTCAGAAACTTCAGAGGGAGAAGGAGGGAGCAAAAAGAGAGGGTTAGACAGAGCTCATCAGATAAAAAGACAAGATTGTACAGATAGAGGAAAAAAGTTTTAATATAATGAAAAATATGAAACACATCAATGAGTTGATAGTGTTTGAATTATGAATGTTCTGTCTGTATGTGGTGTTAATGGTACTGAACCTACAGCTACGCTCTAGAATCTTTGCTTTATACCCTCTGCTCTACACAGCCTTGGTGGGGTACTTAGCAAAGCCACCTCCTTTTACACACACACACACACACACACACACACACACACACACACGCACACACACACCTGTGTACCTCTGCACCCTGTCATTTTCCTCTGCACCCACAGAGAGGCAGACACAGAGAGAGAGAGAGAGAGAGAGACATGTGGGAGGACAAAGCGTACAGCACTGTTTACAAACAGATATCTTCAGGGGAAAACAACACACACACACACACACACACACACACACATACAAACACAAGCTAATCCCTAAATGATGGCACACACAAATACATGTACACATACACACACACACACACACACACACACACACACACACACAAACTGGTGCGTTCTGTGATGTAGGGGGTTTCCTAAGGAACATTTTAAAACAAAAATCCATCTCTGTCTCCTTGGAGACCACAGTGCGTGACAGCATCAGTTTCTGCTATAGACTCTTCTGTTCTTGCAATATGAACCAGGCCTGTGTGACTGCCTGGGCCTTGGAGGTACCTGTGCCCCTGAGTCATTTTTGCTGAGCAATATCTGACCAAAAGAACAACAGGAAAATGGGAGGTTGTAGATGTTTTAAAGAGTCACATGCTGAAATAAACAGCACATGCTGGTTTGGTTTCCAGCAGAAATACAGAAAGAAAGAGGAACTGTGAGCTGTTGGCTCCGGTAACTGACATTTTTTTCAGTTTGTGGTGGGTTTTTTTTTAACTCATTCTGACACCTGGGAGATCACTGCACTCAAGCTAATGCCCAATAGCAGCTGATGGTTCCCTAATAGTGTTACCAAATGTCACCTTTTACCTATTTTATTATATGTAACTATTTAACTAATAGTAATTTATTATTTAATCTGTGGCATTGTGATGTTCGTACCGGTAATAGAACCTAATCATACTGCCCTCCATGGACCCTGACATACCCTCAAATTGCTTGCAATTTTAATCATTTGAGGTTTCGTGATTTCGTGATTGCTTGTAACTACAGTAAACATTTTAGGGTTCGTGATTGGCTGGTCATTGCTAGTTGCTATAAATCTTTGAGGGTTAACTCACAACTCCCAGTGTTTCTATACGTAGACCACACCCTAGCTCCTCCATTAACATTTCCTCTGATTTGTCCATGCCTCCTGTCCCCTACCCCCACCACATACACCCTTGCTGATTGCAGCTCTTTGCCATTGTCATCTTTGGGAGCATCGCTAACGAGGGCTATGTGAACCGTCCTGATGAGATCGAGGAGTACTGCATCTTCAACCGCAACCAGAACGCCTGCAATTACGCCGTGGGCATGGGCACCCTGGCCTTCCTGTCCTGCATGGCCTTCCTGGCCCTCGACATCTACTTCCCACAGATCAGCAGCGTCAAGGATCGCAAGAAGGCTGTGCTGGCCGATGTCGGCGTCTCTGGTATGGCCAATCAAATAAGCTGCTCAAATAAATAAAGGGAACATTTAAACAACACAATGTAACTCACAAGTCAATCTCACTTCTGTTCAAATCAAACTGTCCACTTAAGAAGCAACACTGATTGACAATGAATTGATTGTTGTCAGCATATTCAACTATGTAAAGAACAAAGTATTGAATAAGAATATTTCATAAATTCAGGTCTATGATGTGTTATTTTAGTGTTCCCTTTATTTTTTTAGCAGTGTATATGGATTAAATTTAAAGCCGACAATGCTCCTAAAACAACTGATTAACATACTTGGTTGATTGTATGAGATTACAGTTTAGATTTTGCACCAAATTCAGCCAATAGTTTACAACTTTGACATGCATAAATAACAACATGCAATTTTTTACACTAGCAAACAGAGGATTTTTATATAGTTATATTTAGATGTACTACATTGCAACAGTCACACTGCATTTCAGTTGTAGAATAAGTTATTTTACTTATTGTTACGACCCAGACTCGTTTGGGCCGCAACATGAATGGAGACGAACACCAACGTACTTAATCAAGAAAATAAATTTATTTGTCAAACAAAAACCAGAAGGTCTAGGGTAAACGGATTGAGTTATGTATGTTGTATGTTGTATATTGTGTAGGGCATGTAGGAGAGGGATGAGAGTGCATGTATGCTCGTAGAGAGGTAGAGTAAGGTGCGGGTCCGCGTGTGTGGGCGTGGTCGAGTGTGTGTGTAAAGGAAAGTTGTCTCAGCCTATATAGGCCGCGGTGAAAGAAATATGGGAACAGGCAGGTGAAACTAATAATCATCCCCAGCATTCCCGTCCATCCGGACTCCGCGGTTGTCTAAGAGACAGAGAAGCAGAGGGTTGTGACACTTATATACAAGTTATTTTACTTATTAGTTTACTTATTAAGTTAGTAAGTGAAAACCTTTAATCAGGGCTGTGAACCAGAATATTTCCCCAATTGGTTTGTTCTGAACCAATTAATGTTTCCAGTTTTAGGTTCAACCTTAAAATTGATGTTCCTGAACCGGTTAATAACGTTCCATGTCAGCAAACATACAAAAACATAGGCTGATCATTATGACTTTAAAATGTTCTTATTATGTCTCAGTCTTGTCACAAAACGCTATATAGGATACTGTACTGTGTTATCAGCATGACTAATTTTGACACACTTAATTTCAGTATTATACAAAAATTAAGACAAAGGAAATGTATGGCATGTTTTTTATTGGCAAACCAGTTTGAGTGATCTGGCTAGCTTCTCTGTATCATTTCTTCTATGGAGTGAACAACCAGAAGTGAGCATCATATTACACTCAGAAATCAAAGAACGAAAAAAAAAACGTTATTAACCAGTTACCATTATAATTACCAGAACCAGTTACCATTATAATACGATTAATGATGTCAGTAAACGATTCTGATCCAGAATCTTAAAAAAAGTTTCTGGTTTTCATGTTTGTTCTCTCAACTAGTTCAAAGCCTTGCCTTTAATGTACCATCCACATCATGACTATGGTTTGCAGTGTCAGGGCCCATCTGCCCGTCAGCTTAGGACGATAAAGTTTAAGTAGAGATCCTTAACAATGATGGTCATTGGTGTTGTGGTCGCTAGCGCCCCCTGTCTACTACTGTGAGACTCATCCAGAACAGTTAACAGTGGGTCTTCTATGTCATAGGGATATTACATAGAATATCTGCACTAATACTCAACATCTATTGTGGCTTTATTTATTTATTTGTTTGTTTTTGTTGTTCTTTTGTTTATTTAAGTTATTCTCTTGTAAAACTGTCTGTAGGACTTTAAAGCCCAGTGCTCCATTCATCTGAGGCTAAATGGGGATGGTGTTCATCTCTGCTCTATCTCTTTTTTGGGCTTTATTTAGGACCTTGAATTTTCATTCGCCTCCAGTTGTTTGCTGACTGTTGCCTGCTGTTTCCCTTCTGGGTCGGCAATTAAGAATAATGAATGGCCGTAGCACAGAGTGTAACTATGAGCCCTGTGAGACAATGGACTTTACTGTTTCACCGCTAGCAGCTCAGCACACGGTCTGTTCAGTCACAATAGAGGCGTGTTAGCTGTTAGCACAGTGCTGACAGAGACAGGGTGTGTGAAGAGGCCGCAAGAGGAGAGGGCACCCAGACATCCCTCTGGTTGAGATGGGGCTCACACAAAAACACAGACACACACACACACACACACACACTTTTTCTGTCAATCACACACACTGCCACACACACACACACACACACACACACACACTTTCTCTCTCAATCACACTCACTGCCACACTATGTATAAGTGCTTTTAAATCCTCTTGGCAGTGAAACAACAGAGGGTTGATCGGAGGTTGTTGTTTATGATGCTGGTAGTGTTACAACATCTGAGTCCGCAGTAAGCACCACATTCAGACAGAACCCAGCGCTAACGCAATTAGCATTGATTCCAGTTGACGCACAGCACTGAGGACATTTCATTCCTTCTTGGGAGATGTCAGCACTCCGGTTATTGTGTGTCTAAACTCCTCAACAGCCGGCCCTCACAAGATACACACACACAAACACCTCCCCCTTTTCCTGTCTCAAAAATGCCATAGGTGTCAGTTAGAAGTCAGTGTAATGATGACACTATCAGGTGTGTGCTGTCCCCGACTGACCCTGCAATTACCGTGCTCTCAATCCTTTTCTATTTCTATTCCTTGCCCTCTTTGAACGTCTCAGTCTCTCCAAGTCTTCTCATTCTTCTTGCCTTCTCTGCTCTCCCCCCCCCCCACCCCCCCTCTCTCTCTGCAGCCTTCTGGTCATTCATGTGGTTTGTGGGATTCTGTCTGCTGGCCAACCAATGGCAGGTGTCAAAGCTGGAAGACAACCCTCTTAGAGAGGGAGGGGATGCCGCCCGTGCCGCCATTACTTTCGCTTTCTTCTCCATCTTCACCTGGGTAAGTGTTACTCCCTTCTCTACTTTACTTTCCTCTATTCTACTTTCCTCTACTCTATTTTCCTCTACTCTACTGTGCTCTACTCTACCTTCTTCTACTCTGATCTGTGTTCAGTCTATTTTCCTCTACCCTTCTCAAAACTACTCTACTCTCCTCTACTCTACTCAACTTTCCTCTACTCTTTTTCCTCTACTCTTTTTCCTCTAGTTTACTCTGCTTCCTCTGCGCTTCTCAATTCTACTCAACTCTGCTCTACTTTCTTGTACTCTATTCTACTTTCATCTGTTCTACTCAAATTTCTTCTACACTACTCAACTTTATGTAGCCTCAAGTCTACACTACGTTTACTCTACTTTACATTTACTCCCTTCTCTACTATGCTCTACTTTTCACTACTTTATGTCCACACTACTCTACTTTTACTATAATCTATGTTTACTCCCTTGTCTACTACGCTGTACTCTAAATGTTTCTTTGTTAACTTATCTGTTTTAACTCTAGCATAATGTTAACTACTTTCTCTACTCTGCTCTACTTTACACAACTGATCTGAACATCTCTACTTGGCTACTCATCAGTACAATCTCTCCTTTGTCTGTTTCATCAAGATCCAGGACTCAAGGATGAGTCAAAGGGGCTTAGTTATATGTGACCAGATTTATTTTTTTTCTCTTTTCCCGCACAGTAGCATACAATATTTAGGAATGTTGATATAAGACATAATCAAAACACAGTATGTGCTTGAGTGGCTCTGGAAAATGTCATTGCATATTGAGTGGAACATACTGATGTTTGTGTTTATGTGCATGTGTGTGCTGTGTCGCGTGTGTGTGTGTCGCACTAGGCCCTGCAACGAACCCGTCGTAACTGCCATCGTTAAAGTAGAGAATTGTCTAATATGATTTTATGCAGAGTACTAATACTCATGTGTCTAGTAACAACAATTAAGATCGCCTTGTATCCATGAACTGTAACCAGGAAAACACATGGTTTGTAAGCTGCGTGAGTCTATTGGACTATTCTACAGATTTGATTCCTGATGAAAGTTGTTTGCAAGGTGGAATCAAATAAAGAATGTAAAATGTGAATTATGTCCCTGCCTTTGGCCTCTGTAGGGTGGACTAATGCTAATGGCTCTGGAGAAACTGAGGACTGTGTCATTTGAAGAGGAGTACAACAAGCTGTTCACCCCTCAGCCTCCCCCTCCCATTATTTACCCCACACAGCACCTTATCTGACTCTCTGATTCTGCAATGCTCTCTCTCTCCCTCTAACCAAAGCATGTGGGCTTCTACTTAGCAGTTACACAATACACATTCACACACTCACACATACACACACACACGCACACACACACACACACTCAAATATACAATTTATCTGCTTTGTCTTTCCAGGGGTCACTGAAATTTGCAGCTGTATGCTCTAATATTACAGGATTTTGAAACCCATCACACAACTGTAGATGAACGGTAACACTGAACGTATAATAATAACTACTCCCTATGAAGCATTAATTAAACATTATTAAACACATTTGTTAATCATTAGCAAACCGTGAACTCGCAAATATTTCTCATCAGTTAATCATTTATAGATGTATATGTTAATGCTTTGTTTATGGTGACGAAGTCCATCTAATACCCTTTTGTTAGGTATGAAATTAACACTGTTGATCATTCATAAAGGCTTACCTCTTATGTTTTCTCAGCTGCAGTTGCATTGACTGCAATACTGTTGTGCAAAATAACTGAGAGTTAGTTGCTTACTGGTGATTAACAAATGGCAAAAGTACAAGTTAAACATTAAGCATTAAGATATATATATATATATTTAAAAACGATTAACTGATAAGTTTTAGCCACTTACTAATGATATACAAATGTGTTAAATAATGCTCAGAAAATGCTTAATAGGGAGTAGTTATTATATAGTGTTACCGGAATGGGAAACACAATATGAATCTAATGAGCCATACAACACAGTTTGATACAGACAGAAATATAGTGTGTGTGTGTGTGTGTGTGT
>JAGFZM010000027.1:1320452-1381968 GCA_017657215.1 Limnothrissa miodon
GTGTGTATGTCTTCCAGTGCCCACACACAATTGTGTTATTAGTGAATGCAAGAGTTGCAGATGCGGTAATATGGGGGAAGGGAAATGTAGTCATGGTTACAGCCTACTGGCTCCAAAACGTCTGTTGGGACTTTGTGTGACAGAGTTCTGTTTTCATCTCAAATATCTCAAAATGTGCAATACTAACTGTCATATCAATGTGAAACAGCCAAAGAACAAATGAAACTACCTACAGTACAATGCTTTAGCTTACTAATGTAACCTGCTTCAGTTTCCTGAAACTCACAAACTAATTACTTATGTCTGTCTACTATTCTTTTTCTTCATTCCTCATCTTTCTGTCCACCTTTTCCTCTCTTCTTCTCATGGCCAATGCTCCTGATCCATTTAAATCCTCTCCACTCAATAACACTCCTGTGACCTTCACAACCCCTCCCCTGGTCGCTCCATCACTCCTGCCCGCTCTTTTTATCGACTGTCCATTTCCCCGACCCTCTTTCATCGCTCTCTCCTTTCCTCTCTTCTTCTCTCCACTTCTTCCGGTCCTTTCCTCTCTCCATCATTCTCTCCCTCTCCCCTGCCATGCCCATGGCCTTAAAGGCGGGTCTGTCTTTTCTGGCCTACAAGCGCTACCTCCTCGGCGCTGACTCGGCGCTCTTCTCCACTGAGTACACCGACCCCAGCCAGGACGCGGCCGCGGCCCCCTACAGCGCCTTCTCCGCTGGTGACGACCTCGGGAGTCCCGGTGGAGGGGGCGGCTCTGGATCCTATCAGCAGGCCAACAGCACCGACGCCTTTGACAGCTCGGCTGGCTACCAGCGTCAGGACTACTGAGCCCTAGGCCTGAATGTGTGTGTGTGTGTGAGTGCGTGTCTGTGTCTGTGCAGAGTGTATGTTTGCGTGAGTTTGTATGTGTGTTTGCGTGTGTACGTGCCTTTGTGTGTGTGTGTGTGTGTGTGTGTGTTTGTGTGTCCACACGGTTGTGTGTGTGCATGTGTGCATAGGATCACAACCAGTGTAGCCCTTCTTTTTGCTGGGTTTGGTTTAGTATTCTCTCGAACAACTGGCTGTGCAGTGATGCTACCTGACAGTTGGAACCTTACGCAGCTGGGTTTTTGTTCTCTTGCTGCACACTCATTACCAAGCCCCTCTAACCCAATCAGAGCCCGTACAGAGACTGGGCTCATTCAGACCTTTGGATTGGATGGAGCGAGACCGGCTAATTATAGACTGCAAATAGTATCAGAAAGGCCACTGGCTTTAGCTGTTTAAACACAGCCTTTAGAAAACACCTGTGCTTAGCTCAGATCCTACCGGCGCAGTGTAGGGGAGAGAAATGGTCATCTTGCATTCACACACACATACACACACACACACACACACACACACATACACATATTTAAAGTCTTTATTTGAATCCACCAATCATATTGTCTGTTAGACAGGATTCTAATATTTTCAGAGGGCACAAATATTCACACACACACACACACACCATACCACATTATTATGTTCATTCTTTATTCCTTATTTCCTTTGTGTGTTAAAGCTCCAGTATGACATTGTATGTGTAGCATTTTGTTGAGTGCATGTGTGCACACATGTGAGGGTGTGTTCTGCTGTGTTCTGCTGATGTGAATATCTAGTCAGATTTAGGACCCCTTGAGCATTTTGCCTTGAGCTCACCACCTTGTCTGGGACTTCTCTAACAACACAGCCCAAGAGGGGAAACACACACACACACACACACACACACACACACACACACTGATGCCCATTCCGCAGTTCACACACTCAGAAGAGAGAGAGAGAGAAATGTACACATACACACACAGGACCAGTCATAGCATGGATGAGTAAACCAAAACAATTGTATTACAAGCATCAGGACTGCCATGATTTTGTTAAGAGGTTTTTCATTGGGTGCAGTGTCGTGTAAATATTCAGATATTGCATAGTTGTCCAAGCGCATCAGCGGAAGGTGTGTGATTTCAAAGGTTTTATCATCCTGCATGTGGTTGTTTTTTTTTGTCGTTCTACAACTGAATGTCAGCAAAGTTTTAGTGACGGCCATAGTTGCACTGCAGCTGTTGTCCTCAGCTGTCATACATTGTACAGACATTTGATCTATACATAGGTGTGTGTGTGTGCACTCTGGCTGAATGTGTTTGCGCATGTGTGTGTAATGTGTGTATGTGTGCATGTGTGTGTTTGGATGTGATGACGTGACTGCCAGATGCCTCTTCACCACAGGCCTTGAGTGCTGACTGCCAATCGTTACACCACCATACACACATACTCTCTCTCTCTCTCTCACACACATATATACTCCCTAAGACATGCCTTTAACCACGAGATTCTGTCACTCAAGTCAAATCCCCACACCCCAGGCCACACACATACATACATACACACGCACACACACTCCCTAAGCCAGCCCACACCATCCAAACACACCCAAGACTCCCCAACAACCTGGTGCTTAAGGGGGCGGGGACACTAAGAAGCATGCACTGGATTACCATCATTTCAAATTAAACAAACACTTGTGTATATATGTACATTTAAAACACGTAACTGCCTCCAACATCCTAAATGCATTTCAAACGAATAATTATTTTTTTGAAAATCTAGTTTTATTTTTCTTAGTTTCTTCAGCAAATGATCTCAAAGTCAGATGTGTGTTAGGTAACTTGAGCAATGCAACTGATTTGCCTATCATGCTACAAACTCATGCTGAACTGAAAGCAAACACTTTCAGTTATCCGTTGTTATGCGTGTTTGTGACTCAAAAGTGTATGTACATAAATATAAATATATGAGTTTATACAGATTCTTGAATTTTATGTGTATGAAGTCAACTCCAAAGTGATTGGGTATCAGTGATAACGTGCAACAAAAGTGATTGAGGACTATTAGTCCGAAAATGTAGTAACCTACTGCATGATTTTAGGGTGAATGTTTACAACTTAAAAAATTAAGGAACAAAGCTTGACTTAATTGAAACAACAGTAGTATGATAAAACGGATAGTGAAGACTTTTTTGAAGATGCATGGGTGAATCCAATCCTTTTGGAGATGACTGCATAAGGGAGGCTGTAACAGTCTATCTGAGTGCTTGGAAGAAAATAAGTAAATAAACAAAACATTTTTGGGGCATTACAGTAGTTATGTACAAACTTGTCTGGTGCACATTGTGTTGACTATCCAACCCCGTTGTCTCTCCTTTTGACTTGGGCGATTAGTCTTGTATTTTGGAATAATTATAAAGACTTAAAGATATTGCTATACAAATGTGTCCAATAAACAGCTGTATTTAGACAAGATTGTGTGTTTCTATGTGTGAAAATAAAATAATAAAAAAAACATGTAAGCAGCCAATCTGTTTGTTTGTGTGAACTTGATTGTGTTATATATCTATACCACTAAGACTACATTGGACCTTTACAGATGTGAAAGTAAAAAACAAAAAATAATATTAAAAAATTCAACAGTACACAACAATTAATAAGCACACAAATAACCAGCTGCACACTGAAATTTCTACCTGCAGGTCACGTCAGTTTTAGTGGCTTATAACTAGTAATATGTAGCTCTGTCATATATACTGTATGCATAGGTCTCCGTATGTCGAAATTGTGGATCTTTATTTTTTTACAGGCCAGTAATACAGTATATGAGAGAAAGGGAGTGCAATGCTAAGTTTTTGCAAAGATTTTCATATCTCAACCTTTCTCTACATGGTTCTTGTCCCTTTCCACCTTCTTCACCTCTATTGCCCCTTTGATTCTTACACCTCTATCACGGTCCAATATTGTCCAAAATTGTAATCCTGACCATGTTTGATTCTCAGAATAGTCTAAGCAGGACACAAGAGTGTGTTTTTCTACAAGTGCTATAAAATTGCAAATTGTGTTGACAGTTTTGCTAAATCTGTGCTGTGTGGTAGGTTGTGTTGACAGTCAAGCAAAAATTGTGTTTCAAAATTTAAAGCCAAGTGTAAAGTTTGTGAATGAATACAACCCGGCAAGTGTTAGTTTCAAAAACTCAACATAAATAACTTCCTGGTCAGGCTGGTACTATCTTGTAGGCCTATATGCCAGCCTAGTAGCATTGAACTTTAACCCTGAATAAAAAGTGAAGATGACATCCTGTCTTCAAGAGAAGATAATGACGTCGAACATAATGGGGATGTGTCATATGAATTTGATCACTTTCGATGGAATACTGCCACCTGGTGAAAATATTTAGCTTCTGCCGCACAAATCATCCAATAACTCTCTATGGCTGAATTCCAGTGTCCTTCAGTAAATGTGAAAAAGTAAATCCATGGCAGTGAACTCTTTTGCAAGTAATTTATAAAGTTTTGCAATAGTTGGGTGGAAGTTTTTTGTGTTCAATTACTGATTATTTTTGTGCTGTCATGTTTTCTTGTTTAAAACCAATTATCTGCTGTTATGACTGCAATAGCATAGAGCAGCAGGAATATAGGTGTTGCTTGAATCCCCCTAAAACAAACCTAACAACATATATGACATGAGCTGTAACAAAATGTGTTGAATTTTTGTTGAAGTTATCAACTAAACTTAATGTCATCAACGAAAAGTTATCGGCTTAACAGCAGAAATTATTGGTGTTCAGAAATCAGTATGTTAATATTTATGTTATAAGTATTGAATCTGCAGCTCTGTTATACAGTGAACTATGGGTTTAACGTCCCAGTGTTCTCCTCTTCAATTCAATTCAATTTTATTTATATAGCGCATGGAGCTGGAGACTGTACCAATCATGTCAGGGTCGTCTGTGGAGCTGAAGGCAGCCCGCCCAGGAAGCCAGAGATGCAGGATCAGGCAGTGGAAGGCGGGGGTGACCCTCAGCAGGGAGACAGTGGCATGGACTGTGGAGTGGGTTGAGGACCATTCAGGAGTGCCGCCAGCTTAAACGTTGGAAGAAGGTCCCAGGAGAACCCAGGAGGCAAGAGGTGCAGGGTCTTGCAGTAGAAGGCAGTGATGACTCACGGTAAGGTGGTAATTGCATGGAAAGTCAAAGAGGAGATGAGAACAGTCTCCATCAGATTTCAGAGAATGTGAGAGTTATATTGCATGTGCAACCATGTACATATGTTGGCTAAGTGATGAGAGTGGAGAGGAAAGAGAGGAGAAAGAAAGAGTGAAAATTGTACAACTTCACAGATGGGTGGTTTGTGGCGGCATTAATCTATAGCAGCATAACTAAGGTAAGATGTATAACAAGCCAACACCACCAAAAGAATGGTCAGTGGCCACCAAGCCCTGGACGGGAGCTTACAGCAGAGGCAGTCCTTTCCAATAATACCTTGAGGAGGTGTGGCTTACCATACACCATCCCTAACTAAAGGGGTCAGTAAATAGAAAAGTTTTGAGTCTAGACTTAAAGGTGTTGAGAGTGTCCGCTTGGCGAATGTTAGAGAGGAGCTTGTTCCACAAGACAGGCGCACGATGGCAGAATGCTCTTCCTCCTATTGTGGATTTTGATATTCTAGGAATTACTAGGAGACCAGCATTCTGTGACCTGAGGGGTCTAGAAGGGTGGTTTGGAACAAGTAAGTCTTTAATATGGAGCAAGGCCATTAAGGGCTTTGTATGTTAGGAGAAGTATTTTAAAATCAATTCGGCTTTTAACAGGAAGCCAATTTAAGGAAGCAGGGATAGGTGAGTCCTAGTGAGTGCTCGTGCTGCAGCATTTTGTATTAGTTGAAGGTTTTTGATGCAGCCAGTACCACATCCAGAGAACAAAGCATTACAATAGTCAAGTCTGGAGGCAAGACTAGGCTCCTTTAACATACCAGAGTTCTTATTTAGGCAGAATTATTTTACGTTGAACATGCCATCTTTAAAACAAGACTCTTTTGGATTGAACATGTTAGAGTTCTCCAGTAAAGCAAGACTATGTTGGGTTGAACGTCCCAGAGTTCCTCTTTAAGGCAAGACTATTTTGTTGCGTTTTCTAAAAATGGAACTTGATGTCTATTTGGGCTAAAACCAGTTATCAAAGACAATAGCCATTTGCTGGTTGCTGGATATTGGTCATATCCTATAATTGATCAGCTCAAGCACGTCAAAGTGCCCTGATACAAATACAACAACTGTTACCATATGGTGCATGTGAAAATAAAATATTTGCTGTCTGCGATAGCCAATGAAAAGTAATAAAGGGAGAAATCAGATCAACACGTCAAACAAAAGTCAGTCAGTTAAACTTGGAATCGACTAGCTCAGAACAGCTCCAAAAAATGTTCATTCTTCTTTCCCTCTGTTATTAGTGAACTAAATACTAACTCAATGTGCCAAGTAACGTGAAAGCAAATCAAAGCACAGGTCATTAGCATAGTGGGAGAAAGGCACTTACTGCACTCTAGGTCTATTTGAATAAGACCCTATCAGGTCTCTTTGGATCATTTCCAGCCCAACGTACGGTATTACATCTCCGAGAACAAAACAACTTGTTGATTTATAATAGGGCACCTTTAACTTAGACCGTGTGATTATATACTCTAACCGGTCTCTCACTGAGTATCCATTAGCACAAAATAAGTAGCCTATAATAGAAGCAAATACATGCCAGAGCTTTCATTAGAGGTTCCACAGATATAGCCATTTAACAAGAGCTGTTATGCTTTTAGGTCTGTATACCTTGTTGTGTAACTTGAATAGCGATGTCTTGGTGGCACAATAGAATAAACAAAACAAAACAAACAAGAGAATGATAATGTGTGTTTCTGTCTTTTATAGAAAGAATAAAAAAAAACTGACTGATTGAAGTGGTCCTTGCTTAACCCCCCAATCCAGTGCCACCACAGGTGATGACATTGTGTGTAATCACTAGTTCATACAGTGTGTAGAACTGTGTATAGTTTTCTATAATGAATTACTGGTGTATTTACTGCACAATTGTAAACATTTTGGGTACCATCTGAAGGGAGGAAGGCACATGTTCTTACTGCACTATAAATGATAGCATTGCATAGCTTTTTGTGTTATCAACCTATTGTTATATATATTTTCTAAATGAATCCTGAAAGTCTTCCTCACTAACACAATGTGGATAGCTGCCACTGAGTAGTGCCTATACAGGCTCAAGGACTAACAGTGCAAACTGCATAGACGTTCTTTAAGGATCTTATAACTTTTACACTGTACTGCTCTACTCTCCTTTATCATTGCCATATAAAGGTATAGCATGTATATGCGCAAATATGTCACATTTTGCATTATTTTGCTTGATCAAACACTCCTAGAGAGAGGATTACTCATTGTCTTTCAATATACTTCAAATTAATTTGTGATTATCTTTTTATAAAAGTACCAAATCCTTGTAAACTTTATTGGCACCACTCCCTATCTGTCACATTAATACATTTATGATTAACAACCAAAAGCATTAATTATTTTCTAAATTCTGAATGTCACACCAAATGACAAGGTGTCACGCCAAATGATAAATCAAACTTCACAACAATCTGTATCCAGACATCTATATTAGCTGCATTTAAAAAATAACTAGAAGTTGAACAAGTGATGGTGACCATGGCTGGATTAACCAATGGTTAATGGGTGTGGGCCTAAGTTCCTGTAGGGGCCTGTCTGGTCATGAGGTTCGCCACTCAAAATAAAAAGATCCATATAACCTTGTTTCTAAATAGTAGCCTACTGCACCAGCCACATTTGTTTTACTATGCTGCCAAGCCTCTGTCCCCCAAAACACAAAATAGTGTCATGCCCCTTTTTCTCTACCAGCCTCTTAATTTCAACGGTAAAACCACACAGTCAAAACAAAACAACAAAACCCAGCATAGTATAGATGTGTCATGTCCCGTTTTCTCTACCACATTGCTAATTTCAACGGAAAAACCACACAGTCAAAAGAAAGCTTTCTTATTGCTGCTGATATCATTATGTTTAAGATACAGTATTTGTCAGAAGTAAAAATTCTCTTTGAGTGAGTTTTGCATTTGTCCTGTTTATAGTATCATGCTGGGGAGCCATGCGAACGTATGTCTGTGAAGATTCTCAATCATCTAGGTCATGCTCGCATTTATGGATGTGTCCTGTAGACGACATAAACAACATTTTGGCAATAATTGTCTGGATCCAGTGATCAAATTTACCCATCAACATCAGGGCAACAATCAGCTTGACCCTGTGATCTCAATGACTCATTTAACCACAATATTTCACATTGACTATGCTAATTGTGTGAATTATGGTAATTATAAATAATAGGCCTAAAAACTCTTAATATTCCCATCACCAATTAGAACAAATGAAGCTTTCTGGATAGAAATTTTAACATCTTCAAATGTTAAAGAAGGGCTAAGCAACATTCTGTTTTTTTCTCTCATGAGCTCCCTCTAAAGACAGCTGTAATGCATTGTATTGCACTGCATTCTACTGGAGGCGGTCCGCGCTGCTGAACATTGCAAGTGCTGTATCTACCCCTATAGGCCACGGTGGCGCATTCTACACCGTTCGTTTGCTGTGTAGTGACTCATTTTAGCATCCTAAACAGTATGAAACGGTTGCATAGTGGGCCTTTAAGATCTTATCATCTGGTTATTCCTCATCAACTACGAAGGAGATCAATCATTCTCTTTTTAGGATTGAATTAAAAATGAATTAAGTTTCTTGTAGCCTTACCTAGGGGCCCGTTATTCATCCCTGATTGGAGTCAATGCTTTAGTTATAGCAATTTTTTTCTTAAACAATGAGTTTCACTCAAAGTTACAAAAAGATCTGTGATTAAAATAGTATCAAAATGTGTTAAAAGGGGAAAAAAAATAAAACAATAAACTATAACTATTACCTATGAAATATGTATCTAAGAGCATTGTTTATGTATTTAAATGCAATTCATATCATATAGTGTGACAAAATAGTCATATGGTGTGACAAGAAAACCCAGTCATCTCTTATGATGTTGGGTCACACCATATGAGATTTCATATACTTAGCATGAGATTACACAATGTGCTGTTATGCTAACACCATACCATGTTATCTACAATAAGACAATATAGCTTTCAATGTAATATTACCTGAAAAGTTATTTAATTTTGGCATTTTTGTGTAAAATGCGTCACACCAAAAGACTGTGCAAAGTGGAACTGAAATGGGAGCGTGGGATAAACTTGATTTTTATGACCTCATGAAGAGATATAATTATAACTTTCACTGTCCTTCTGAAGTTCAGTTCTACTTCCTAAAAGAAGCAGGACCCCCACTCCACAAAGGTCTCCAAACAATTGCCTTTTCAAAAAAGGAATATGGCGTCACACCAAATGATTTTTAATTTTGGGACAAAATATTTGGGTGGCTTCAGAATATTATGCCTGAACTTTTAGTTAAGCAGACTCACAAGTAGACATCTGGGTTATGAATATATGATTGAATAATCACAAAATTCATTCATTGTCATGTTTTTTTTTTTTTTTTTCGAAGTCAAACTTTGTGAAATGTAGGCTACTGGGACAGTATGGGACAGTCACGCCATATGAGCTTCCGCATGGAAGGGGAAAAAGTGCTCTCTCAGCTCGCTTTGCCATGAGCCTGCCTGAGTTGCACACGATGATGTGATTTTCTTGCAAAGCACGGGTTGAAGGACTTCACCTGGCTGGAGAAAAGTTTAGGGTCACTTCTCGCAGTTCTTCTCAATTCTTTTTGTCAATAAGAAACTTAAAAAGAAAGATTTGTACAATTTTTAAGGGAACCTTAAAATTAACGGCCTACACCTTTTCTGTCAAAATTTCTAGCACCATCCCTCTATATTTATCCCTAATTATCTTTTTTTTCTCCATTTTTGTTTTAAACTAGGCTACTTGTTGTATTTTATAGTTGCTTGAACAGAGCACTGATATTGGACAGGCCTAGGCCTATTGTGTAATTAGATGTAATGTAATTCTAAATTCTTTACTCATTTATTGACTATTTTTAGCGGGGGAGAGTTGGCCTTCACTGCCTGAACTCGGATGAATTATTCATAAGTGGGCGTGTGCGTTGATTTTGTCGAATCTGGGACAGTGCAAGCAAGTCCACGCAACGACCCAGCTGGTATGTGTGTGTATTTTGGATTCATGTTTAAGGTGCAATATTTTAACTTTACATAAATGTAATAAACATAAACATGTTCATATTCCTAAACTAGATGCATGCCCGAAACAAGTACATTCGTTGCACACGAGTGTTTTAGTATAAACGCAAACTTTATAAACTTACTGCTAGCTTTTTTTTGCTAACCAGCTTTTAGGTACTTTTTAGCTTACGCTTCAGTATTGGCTGGGACCATTTGTTTAGCATGCTAACTAGCTTCTTGTAACTTAGCCAAACGTAGCCCTACAATTTTGTCTTTGAATTTAAGTGGACAGAAAATTTATTTATACCAACCTTTTATATCTTCCATATACATTTTTAGAAATGGCGGCAACAGAGTCGAGTTTATGTCCGAGTTCAATAGCAGTGGCAGATACTGTTGTACCTGCCTGCATGTTTGCTCCAGATCGGAGCTGCGAAGATGACCCATCTGGAGGAGACTGTAACGAGGACGGGCAAGATCATAATGGCCAGTCCGAGGATCATTTGGACCTCACTAGCAAGGTAGGCCTCTGCCTTTCATTTGGCTTGACGCTGAGCCTTTGCATTAATATTGAACCACCTCGGTTTAATATTAATGTCACAGCAGTACATAAGTTAAAGGCAGACTTTAACTATTGTGCTTTGCCATACAACTCTCTGGTGACAGTTCTTAACCCAATGTTAGCATTAGCCATAGCCGACTCTTTCAATGAATGACACGTAGCTAGCCATGTCAACATATGGTTAAAAAAAGTACCAGCTGGTCAATATCATGTCCGAGCATGTCTGTTTAATTGAATGTACAATCATAGCTTTTATAAACGTGCGTTTAAATGTTTTATTTCCTGACATACATTTGACTACGAGTTGTACTGGATTAAACAGTAACGTTATTTTCTCATATTTCCCGTTTTAGATGGCTCTGGTGAGTCCAACAGGAGAACAGTATGATGTGTTACTACGACAACTCAGGGAGAGAATGGACGAGGGCTGTGGGGAGACGATCTACGTGGTGGGAATTGGCTCAGGTTAGTTGTTCTATGTGAACTTTGAAGTGGGTAACCATTCAACACGGGTAGTAGTTATTTTTTGGTCACATTCAATGGCTGGTATAGTGCACTGAAGCTAGTCTGGCTAAATTTTGTCACATTATGCGGTTACTTTAGAGTTCTTGCAATTCTAAGTAATTGAGTTTTGGTTGTATTTCTTAAGCCACTATACTTGTTCTCCAAGTCAAGCCTGGAGCTGAACAACTTTACAATCTGTAACGACTGGTTGAATACATAGCAAACACTAACATCATTTGGGTCACCACATTTATTTAAATTTAAATTTAGTTTAAAAGTATGCTTAGTCTTGCTTGTGATACGTCTGGTAACTATGGATGAAATAAATTAAACTGGATTAATTGAAAAAATTACAATGTGGCAACTTATTAACTTGAAGGGGAAAAATTGGCAGGACAGGACTAGAATAGGTTTATTTGAGAAGTGAAATGTTGCAAAAAATCTAGGACAAGAGATGGGTCCCGAGTATTATTGGATGATTATTTTTTTCTCAAGATAAAAAGAGAGAACAATCTCTGGAAAACGGGTACTCGTGGCAACACCATCATAACTGTCAGTCATTTAGTTAACACTGTCAGAGTAGTTCTCGCCAGAAACGCACACACACACAGGCTCCTCTGTCCATCAACCCTTGAGCAGTGAGCCTAACTGCAGAGTTGTTAAACAGAAAGACAGTTTGTAAATTCATCATCTGAACCGACTGTGTGTTTGTCTGCCTGTCCAAAACCTCTTGACTAGGATGAATGGAAACTGCATTTTAGGAAT
The DNA here is from genome assembly GCA_017657215.1 of Limnothrissa miodon. Classification (NCBI taxonomy): domain Eukaryota; kingdom Metazoa; phylum Chordata; class Actinopteri; order Clupeiformes; family Clupeidae; genus Limnothrissa; species Limnothrissa miodon. The sequence goes on from JAGFZM010000027.1 coordinate 1,332,391, forward strand.
TTGCATATTATTTTGCCTCTGTTGATGAGAGTATTCTTCCTCAACCAACCCATTTCTTTTTTTGAATAGACAACAGGTCAGTCTGGTATTTACAATAGTGCATGCTTAATATGATTTTGTCTCACTCATTTTCTCTCAACACAGCTGTGTTAAGGTGACATTTTCTGAAAACCCACAGGATGATTGTGCCATTACACTATCCTCTGTACTCTCTGCATTGTGCTAGCGCCTTTCATGCACACGTTAGGCTTTGGATGCTGTTATTATTGCGTCTGTGTGTTTTGCACCCGTAAGCAGTACTCTCACCCCTGTCATCCTTTCCCACTCTCAGCTGTCCTTAAAGGTCAGAGGTCACCTTGTCTATGTTGTCTGTTTTGGGGCTCATTTTATGCTGGAGCTTAAGTATGAAGGTAGATATGTTCCAAAATGCACGAGCGTGTAGATTCGATTTGAGGACTTGTAGAATATAATGTGAGAATGCGTAGAACAAATATTTGAACTTGTAAATGCCTATTTTCTTATACGTGCGTGTTAAATTTGCAGTCACGGTGAAAAAAAACACACGAGTGCGTGAAAAACTGTGAACTTGCAGATTGAAATTTTCACGGAAAAAAATATTAATAGATGTGTAGATTTATATTTGCATGAATAGAGTGACATGTACATTCATACAGCTACAAATCAGCGACTGCAACTTCTCAAATGTGTCCATTACTGGGTTGACTCAGTCAGAAAGGGGAGGATGAGGTAGGCTATGCCTAACGTGAAAAAGCTTAATGTAGCTTAATGCTCCAAAACAGCAGTCAATCATTACCAAATTTCGCATGAACATCTCTATTTAGGCCTTCTTTTACCTCTCCAAAGATCAAAACCGAAATTCCAATATTATAGATGATATTTACGTTAAGCGATTTCCTCTCCATTGGCGCCCATTACAATGAAAAAGCTTAACGTAGGTTAAGCCTTAATGTACCGAAATAGCGATCAATCATCACCAAATTTCTGATGAACACGTATAGACATGCTTTATTTCCCCTAGCCAAATATTAAAACCGATATCACAAGACTAAGGATAATACCCGTTAAGCTCTTTCCTCTCCATTCTGACTGAGGCAACCCCTCCCCCTTCCCCCATGCCTCCCCTTAGCCCCTCTCTACGAGTGCAAATCGGTTTTGCGACATGCTCATCGCAAGATTCGTAGCAAAAGTCAAGGCGCGCAGATTTGAATCTGCTGGGACACATTTGAGAAGGTGCAGTCGCTGATTTGTAGTTGTATCTGTCATTATGAATGTACATGTCACTCTATTCATGCAAAAATCAATCTACACATCTATTAATATTTTTTTCCGTATATTCACAGGTGAAAATTTCAATCTGCAAGTTCACACATTTTTTTTTCAAGCACTCGAGTGTTTTTTTTCACCGTGACTGCAAATTTAACACGCACGTATATGAAAATAGGCATTTACAAGTTCAAATATTTGTTCTACGCATTCTCACATTATATTCTACAAGTCCTCAAATCGAATCTACACGCTCGTGCATTTTGGAACATATCTACCTTCATATTAAGCCATTATCAACCATTATTCTTGTGCTCTTTTTGAGGTCCTCTGTTTGAGTTCCATTTTCACTTGTTCACTTGCCTGTCTGTCATCGGGTTTGCGCTTTTCATGACCTTTATTACCTTGATTTCAGTGCATCGTTAACAGTGATGGGAATAACAACGTTAAAAATAGACGCCGTTACTAACGGCGATATATTTTCTAGTAACGAGGAATCTAACTAATTACTGTTCTTATTGTTACAACGCCGTTCCCGTTACTGACCATGAAATGCCATGCGTTACTTTATTGAAGCGGTTTGCATTTTACAGGTTGGATTTCTGTGTGGACATACTGTAGGTGATGATTGGTCGAATAAAATTGAATGGCCAACCAGAGTAGATTTTGGCATTGCCTTCGTAGGCTACAAGCCAGGCCTGCAGTTTATGTAGCCTACACACCACACACAGCAATGGCGAGTTTAGAACAACCAAAGATAGCATTTTCAAACTTGAAATATAAGCACCATTTCATTAAGGACAAGTATGTTCACGTGCAGTGCACATTATGTCCAGGAACAAACCATTTGTCCACGTCAGTTGTGAGTTGCTCACATCATCCCATTCCATGTCACGGGTCTGTCCATCAATGCGTGGAGACATTGGCTAATTTATTATTATTTATTGTGGAGAACCTGCGTTAACAATTCTCAAGTGCCCAACTAATTCCCATTGTGGGGTGAGCCTATAGTTCATCTTGACTCTAAAATGCCTTTCTCCTCCAAGAAAAAACTCATTTCTCCTACAAGAACCTTACGAAGACAATTCTCTTGAGCACCTCCAATGATCTCTGCCCATCATCAGCTAGACTACGGTAGCCTCTGCTGACCGATGATGCAATGTGATCAGACTTCTCCAAGATGTTTTGCACTTCTCATGTTCTCTAGATCGTTTTTTTATTTTATTTATTTTCTCCGGACTGCAGTCATTTTTTTGGTCTGTTGTAGCTTAAGTTAAATAAATACATAGGCTCAACATTTCTAAAACATCAGTGTTTTATTGTTCTACTATTGGTAACAACAATTTTAATAGCTACAAAACTATATACAAATGTATAGACGTCTTGTCTCACATTGTCCCACAAAATATTAATTTAGTGTAGGCCTATATTGGTGTGCAATGTGAACAGCCTATGTCATTCTGTTATGTGTGCATTTCAGTCATGATACACATTTAACATTCACTTTTACTATGAGTAACGGAACATACTTTTGAATGTTAGGTTACTTTCCCTGGTAATTAGTGACTTTTGTAATATAGTAACGTAGTTACTATCTCAGTTACTTTTTGCAAGAAGAAACTAGTAACTATAATTAATTACTTTTTAAAAGTAACTTGCCCAACACTGTGTTCGACTGTATTGCCCCAAATCATGTGCTTCTCTCACCCGTCCCCAGATGGTGGAGAGTACGGGCTGAACCAGCAGGACATGGAGGCGTCGGTAGCAACGGTGCAGTCACTGTGTGAGCAGGTGGAGGCCGACCTCATCCAGCTGCGCGAGAGGACGGAGATTGGGGGTAGCGTACATGACTACCTTATCCGCCGCCGCGTCGGGGACACAGACTTCCTGGAAGTTAGGTGAGAGACAACGGAATAACTGGATCTCGGGATAGCCTACAGCTGTGCTGTAGGAGTTGAGCCATTGAACAATCCTAGATGGTTTGTTTTCTGATGGTCCACATGTGGTCCATAGGGATAAGCACATGCATTACAAAGCTATAGGCTGAACTGTTGTTGTAGCCAGGACGGCTATTACAAAGGGGTGTGTGACCTGAATGGCCTCTGGCCTGGCCTCTGTTGTGTGCTTGCATTGTTTGCTATGTGAACCCTTTCCCCTATAAAGATTACATTTGACCCGGTTGACCCTCATTACTGGAATCTGTAAAACTGTCTGCAATGAGTTTTGACACCTCCAGTATCTCCATGTCACCAAAGGGATGATATGAAGACAGTGTTCTGTTTTTTCAAATGAAACAGAGGCTGTAATACTTTATCTTTAGTCAAGATGACTGTATGTTAATTTAACTTTAACTGATGGATTTTAATGCAATGATGCAGTCATAGCTGTCTCCCTGTTGACTGTAGACACAATGAAGATAATAAAGAAATCAACAGTGAAAGATCAGTTTTCGTGACTTGATGGAATTACAAAGACTTTGAATGACAAAGGAATTATTGCGGTAGAAGTGTGAATGTTGAAATATGTCCTACACACTGTAAGTAATGCTCTGCTGCAATGGGAGGAACCTTCTCCTGTGTCCACCAGATGGCACTCTTCTATTGGTCAATGACACAGTATCTGTTCCAAAACACTAGTCATAATCTGTGTTTTTAAGTGATTTAAACCTGGCTTATAAAAAAGACTACGGTGATGTGTGCACTGGTCGATTTTGAAATGTGAAATTCACTCCGTTCTCTGTGAATGATGTGCGTTCGTGAACACTGTCGTCTAAGCTTTGTTGATGTTGCCTGGGTCTTTTTTGACTCATCCTGTCCTGTCTGTCAATCTGTCACTTACTTATTTCTCTCTTTTGTGATGTCTTCTGGCCTCTCAATCGAATCCTCTATGTGGTGTGGTCATCTTGTATTCCTCTCTCTTTTTTTTTATTTGCCCTTGTCACCTATCTCCCTTGTCACTGTCTCCTCTGCTTTTCTGCTAATCCCACCGTTTCGGTTTCTGGGTGGGAGGCTGCTGGAGCCTATTCCATTTTTTTTGGTTGCTTTCTCCCCTTTTCGATTTCGATTTCTGTGCCAGTCAGAATGTATGTCCGTTCTGTTCCATAGGCACTCTGACAGGAATGCATCATGTTATATCAGCAATGACATTTTATTTCTTTGGAGAAGATGGCAGAGCAAACTTTGGTGTTTTCTTAAAAAAATCTAGTTAATAATTGTTTAGCTATTGGCTTGCTTAATTGTGCCACTACTTTGTTGAATGAAATAAAGTGTCTATAAGGGTTGCAAAAGAAACTTTCCATAGGAATTAACGGGAAATAATGGGGGAAAACTGGGAATGATCACAATTGAAGGTCAGGAACAAAGAAAATAATATTCTAGCAGTCTTGGCTAAAACAATAAGATTTGATATCCATGCTTGCCACTTATTTTAATCTAACCCAAAAATTCCTGTGGGAATTGTCCACCCCTTTGGAAACCTAGTGTCTCTTAATTATAAAGTCTAGAAGAACTTGTGGTCTCATAATCCAACATGAAATAAGAGATTTACACAGCAGATGATGACCCGGGGAGTCTAACAAACAACAATGAAGTAAATCATTGTAAATAAGGATTTAGTAAGTTTAGTACATGCTGAAATCTAAGATATTGTTGATCGTGCTAGACAATTTGTGGAGTTCAGGTGAACGTTTTGTGTACTAGCTAGGGTCCAACGTATAGACAGGTTGGAGTAGTCTGACTACAAATAGTCACTTGAACTCTGTTCTCTGTTCTCTGTCACAGGGTGGCTGTGGTGGGCAACGTAGATGCTGGTAAGAGCACGTTACTCGGTGTGCTCACCCACGGAGAGCTGGACAACGGCCGTGGTTTCGCCCGCCAGAAACTCTTCCGCCACAAACACGAGATGGAGAGTGGCCGCACGAGCAGCGTTGGCAATGACATTCTGGGCTTTGACCAACACGGACAGGTAGGCATCTGAGCTGTTGTGTCTGCAGTCACTTAATGATCACTGACGCTGATGCAGTACCTTAATGCTGGGCTAATGTCAACAAGATCATGTAGGTTCATTATATTTCAAATGTGCTGCAAAGCTGTTGACATCCTAGGATGATTCATTGGTGTGCTTCTTTGTCAATGGGCACAGCAGTGTTTGAGTGTTTTTCCAGTTGTACACAGTTTTAAATATTTATCTTTCAGCTGCAGCGCAGGTTTCAGTTCAGTTTGACCTGGCAAAGGGCCAGAGCAAACTAGGAAATGAAGGACTGAGAGCAAAAGGAAAAGAAATACAGAACTAAAAAGAAAAATGTCAGTGGGAATATGTTGCATGCTGTGATTGTTTACATCCTCATAAAGGGTACTGCAGTGCATTCAGGAATAGTTATTAATTGGTTTGCAAATTAATTACAGTAGTAGTCATTAAGCATAGCAATTAATATCTGCTGCTGTCAGTTTAGTCTAAATGTAATGATTTGTTCATAAATGAATTCATCACCGTCTGCAAAGTATATTAAATAGACCATTAGTCAACAAAGCAGGGTTATGCTAACAGTGCCTGAATGAAGTGACATCATACTTCATACACTTTGTATGTTATGTCTGCTTATGCACTCACCATCTGCATCTGACACTTTTGCAAACTGCCTGTAGTTAAATCCATCTATGCCACCCCCATTTCACACATCTGTAATGGCAAAAATTTATAGAATTTATAGAAGCCAACATACATAAGGAGCTAAATGGTCATGATTATATTACCCACAACCCCACCCCCCAATATAGGTGGTGAACAAACCAGACAGTCATGGCGGCAGCCTTGACTGGACCAAAATTTGCGAGCGCTCCTCAAAGGTGATCACGTTCATTGACCTGGCAGGCCACGAAAAGTATCTGAAGACGACTGTTTTTGGCATGACCGGACACCTGCCCGACTTCTGTATGCTCATGGTAAGATGTTTGAGCCCAGGCCTTCACTATGCTCTTGACACTATGATTGATTTTCTATTGTTTGGCATGGGCACTTCTGCCACTTCTATCCAATGACATGGTTTGAAAAGGCTGCATTCATGGTGTAAAATTGTCTATATATATTTTTTTCTCTCCCTCCCTTTTTTATTCCCTATGTGTCTCTTCTGTCTCTTTCACTGTCTCTGTCTCTGCCTCTCTCTCTCTTTCTCTATCACTCTGCCTCTCTCATTCGCTGTGTCTCTCTCCGTCTGTCTCTGTGCCTCCTGCCCTTTTCTCTCTCTTCAGGTTGGCAGTAATGCAGGAATTGTGGGAATGACAAAAGAGCACCTTGGCCTTGCTTTAGCATTAAACGTCCCTGTGTTTGTTGTGGTCACAAAAATAGACATGTGCCCAGCCAATATTTTACAAGGTGAGAGCTCGGTGTTTCCCTTCCGGAATTCAGAATACAACTTAATTAAAATACCATGTAAACACTTCATTTCAGATGATTTCAAAGGATTATTCGGAATTAAACCTAATTCTGAATAAAAGTGGGTGGTTTATTCCAGTATTGAAGCAGAATTAATTAATTTGCCGGTCATGTAAATGCTTATTCCGCTTAATATGAATTCCGATGTTGCACTGAAAGATGTGCAAATGGAGCAAAAGTAGATGTGGGGCAACTTGGCAAAAAGTATATGTGATGGTTGCACTGAGCATGCCCAGTGCATGGAAGTGTAATAACTAATGTTAACTGAATGGATCAAAGGGCATAACAAACCAGTAACTAATGTTCACTGGATGGTGCATAGGGTTTAACGAACCTGTAACTAATGTTGACTGAATGGGGCTTAGGGAGTAACAAACCAATAACTAATGTTGACTGAATGGGGCGTAGGGAATAATGAACCTGTAGCTAATTTTGACTGTCTGGGTCGTAGTGAAATGAAACTGATGGTAAGTAACGTGCTCCATTCACTTAGTTGATGGGTTCACCTATGATTTTTTCATTCTTTTTCCTCTTGACAGAAGATTAACAGGGTTATTGATTGATTCACATTTAGGGCTGGGCGATATGCACTAAAATGTATATCTCTGTATATTTTTCTCATATCTCGATATACGATATACGAACAAATGTCACAAAATTGTTTTTATGAATGTTTGCAACCAGCAACTTTAACTGTACACTTAGGAGGGCAAATGTTTCTTTTTTTTTTGTCTTTGCTATTTTTAAACAGTTTGGTCACTTTACAATAAAATAAATAAAGTGTCAATAAAAATAAATAATGAAAATAATATAAAGAGCATTTTCAATATAACAAGTTCTCAACTAAACTGTGCAAACAATAATAACATAAACATGTGGGCCGTCTTTCCATTTGTATATTTTGTGCAAAGAAAACAAATGTGTTAACAGTCTCAGCCGTACTGTGACACAAATGTAGGACTCACAGGTTCTGCTAACGTTACTCCACTTGTCTGTTGTCATTGCGTACTCAGTCACAGAGTTCAAATGCCAGTCACGCGCGCTCATCATAGTCGCGGCAGTTCTTGTCTTGTAAAGTAATGACGACTGGGTAAAATGTATTGTGGGTCGAGTGTTTTCAACAACACAAATCCGCGTTCTACTACGGCAATTGATGCTATGCCCGCGATATGGCAATTGATTGTGTTGACGTTATGCTCCACCACCGCTTTTTCTGTCGTAGGGAACACTGCATGCTAAAGAGTGCTGAAGTGTAGTTTTGCTCAGTTTCCACTAGTTTTGTGGCGGTCTGTCCTCGGAGTTTCTAACACTCTTCATATGGTTGCCGGTGGCCTCCATTGACAAATGATCAAACCATTGTTTCGCTGTTTTGGCCACAATAGCCCTTCCTCCACGGCATTCTCCATCTGTATAACTCATGCATTCCATGGAAGCCGCCATTGTTTACTCGGTTTGCATGAGTAGGGTGAGGGAGGAGCTAACTCAAAGCAAGGAGCACTGAGCTAGCAGTGGCAAGAAGGCTGGCGCACAGAAGTCGCATAGAGCAGAAAAAAGCAGAAGACTTGTCTCTGGATTATCCGATAAATACGATATGTCAATCATATCATGGTTTGAAATTATATTGATATAGATTAAATACCGATATACCACCCAGCTAGCCTTGGCCCGCCCATACTTCCTGTGACACTACATTCAATTTCGCGAGCAAGTCAGTATGGCTATGGTGCCGATTTAGAGGAATTATTTATCCCAAATCTGTGGGCACCAATGAGAAACGAGCTTACGCCTACGTCATCGGAATGAGTGGTCTGACTGGTTGTAGATTCGTGAAGTAGTATACAGAGGCATCTTATGAACGCAGGTTAAGCCCGCCTCCCAGAATTCATTTAGCAATGTAGCATGGCCAGACTAAGCTTGTAAGAACTTTTCAGTCGCGTTAGCCAGGCTACCGCCCAGCCCTATTCACATTGGATTTCTCCTTTAAGGCTTGAATTTCCCCTTGGGGATCAATAAAGTATCTGTCTCTCTCTCACAAAAATAATTTATAAACGTCAGATTCTCATTTCACAAGGACGAGCTAACCCTCTTTGTTTAGATTTGTAATGTCTTTTTATTATTACATTATTTTTTAGAGACCCTAAAGTTGCTGCAGAGGTTACTAAAATCTCCTGGCTGCAGGAAAATCCCTGTTTTGGTTCAGAACAAAGATGACGTTATAGTCACCGCATCCAACTTCAGCTCCGAGAGGTAGGCCTGTCTGTATCCTCTTTCTGAACCTCTTGAATCAGCATTTGATTATTTACCTGTGTTGGTGGTAATTTAGTGCCTTTGTCCTTTCATATCCACTCTAAGGCAGCAACTCGATATTGGTCTATTCATCTAAGACTTCATGTTTTAAGCAGTGAAAACACCTATCTTTGCTGTATACACAATCATGAGGCAGTGTTTTTAATAATTAGCAAAAGGTACCAGGGAGGTTGATGATGTGCCATCGGGTCCATAGGCTTCATAATAATGGTGCTTGTCGGAAAAAGGAATGTAGTGTATTGTGCTCTGGTGGAGACATTTGCGGGCAGATTGCTGGACTTTAATGGGGATTTCTAAAGAATAAATTAAAAGTTAATTAAAATCAAGAGGTGGTGCAAGGGTGTGTGCATCAACCTATTTATTGAGTGTCCACTTGCAGCAAACTGGTCTCTGTGTGATTGGTCCTTCTCAGCATTTTTCTGGGGGCTGGTTGAATATATATAGTCTGGCCTATACCAGATGATTATAGCATACAAAGTGCACACACTCACACACTCACTCACTCACTCAGTCTCTCTCTCTGTCTCTCTCTCTCTCTCTCTCTCTGTCTCTGTCTCTGTCTCCACTCACACACACACATATTTTACAAGTACTGTGAAGTGGGTTGTGTTAGGAAAGAAGGAAGGAAAAGGAGGAAGGAATGGTCAAATGTTTGGTGAGGAAAAAGCGGGTGAAAGCTTAATGGCTTCCTTTTTGGACCTACAGTAATGACAGCTAATGGTGGCTTTGTGTGCGAGTCTCACCAAATACATGTTTGGTAAGAGGATGAGACATGCAATCATGCTTTATTACACACAGCATGTGTCTGCTTTGGCAGTTTTTTTCCCTACAAGATGGAATCTTATATTGCTAGAAAATGAGATTTTGTGACCTTTTCAGGATGCCTGAAAATGCCTGAAATGACTTGTGGTGTGAAACTTGGATGTTTCTGGAATTGAAAAGCAGAATATGTTACCGTATGTCTGTGTGTGTTGGTAGGATGTGTCCCATATTTCAGATCTCGAATGTGACTGGAGAAAACATGGACCTGCTCAAGATGTTCCTCAACCTGCTCTCGTCTCGGACAACATTCCGGGACGATGAGCCAGCTGAGTTTCAGATTGATGATACCTACTCAGTACCGGTGAGGGATGTTGGTCACACACACACACACAAACATGCTCTTTGATCCTTGTCTCTTGTCCTGTGCTGTACTGTTCTCTCTTAATGAATAATGGATTACATTTTTGCCATTTTTATTTTGACTTTTGAAAATCTCAAAATGTTTGACCATAATGTCAGAATTTATTGGGCTCAGGGTGCCTAATGCACCTGTATCACAGAAACCACGTGTGTGGTGGTGTCTATGCTGATTAATTGAGTCTGCCATTACCTTTCATTTTTTTGTGGGAGGGTGTAAGACTTTTTTTCCCCCTCTTAGAATCTGTGTGTGTGTATGTGTCCTCAGGGTGTGGGCACAGTAGTATCGGGCACCACGTTATGCGGGCTCATCCGCCTCAACGACACTCTGCTGCTGGGTCCTGACCCGCTCGGCGCCTTCCTCCCTATCGCTGTCAAGTCCATCCACCGCAAGCGCATGCCCGTCAAGGAGGTACGCGGCGGGCAGACCGCTTCCTTCGCCCTGAAGAAGATCAAACGCTCGTCCATCCGCAAGGGCATGGTCATGGTATCGCCCCGCCTCAGCCCGCAGGCATGCTGGGAGTTCGAGGCCGAGATCCTGGTGCTGCACCACCCCACCACCATCTCGCCACGCTACCAGGCCATGGGTAGGTGACTCTAGCAACGCCTCTGATATATATATATATATACACATAAGAGCAATAGGAACATGCAAAATGCAACTTCACCATAAATCCAGGTGTATGTCATCTTGGGGCTAAACTAAAAGGGCTTTACATCACATCATGTTCATCTCGAGGGTTCATATATTTCATTCGTTACAGTTACCAGATGGCAGGCTGTATAATGATGGAAATCTAGAAGACAAAGAGATTTACTGGATTAGACTGTCTGTTCCACAGTGTCCTGTAGGTATAGGCTCCTTTTTAGGAAGCAACCTAGCAACCTAGATAGATAGATAGATACTTACTTACTTACGTAAGTTACTTACTTACTTTCTTTCTTTCTTGCTTTCTTTCTTTCTTTCTTTCTTGATACCCAAGGGGAAATTCAAGGTCCCAACAGCTTAAAAATTCACACACAACATACTACAGTGTAGACAGGATGATAAGAAGCAGATCACCTACATTAAGGAGAGCACACGTTTCATTCACTCTTGATTTGTTAAGCCCTCTGATGCTTGTTGATTAAGCAATGATTGTGCTATGGTTTGCTGTATCCAGTCTATGAAGTGCTGCCCCTTCAATGCGAATATTTGCAGTCCTGTCTAGTCTCTATAAAGCCGACTGTAGTGTAGTGTAAGCCTTAGGAGTGCAAAAAGAGTTCTTTGTTTAGTCCACTTATTGCCTTTTAGCAGATGTGCCCCCAAATCAGCTCTGCTCCTTCCCAACCGGTCCAAGTACAGTACTCACGCCAACTGTTACTCTCCTCTTGTCCAGTGCACTGCGGCAGCATCAGGCAAACGGCCACCATCTTGACCATGAACAGAGACTGCCTGCGTACAGGGGACAAAGCCCTGGTGCACTTCCGCTTCATCAAGACCCCCGAGTACCTGCATGTTGATCAGAGGCTGGTCTTCAGGGAAGGCCGCACTAAGGCCGTGGGCACCATCACCAAGGTCAGTTGGCACCATAGGCACTCACAACCTTTGACCCCTAAATGGCCTGGGGCAGTAAGCGACTTGACACCGTTTCACGCCTAAGCCATGATTTACCACTTCATTACAATTTTTTTTAGCTTCATTGGATTCGGGGTTAGTGGGGTTAGTGGGGTCACTGGCTGAATGTGTGCCCTTACTAGTCCTCTAACTTTTAATGTTTGCCTGTTCACAACGTTGTGGCGGTGCAGGGGGTGGAGGTTCCGTTCAGCCACATAAGGGTTGCAGGTTTGAACACACTCCGCCTGAGTCATGTAGCATGATGATGAACCCCTATTTGCTCCCAGTAGTGGGTTATCACCTTGCATGGCAACCGCTGGCACCGCTGTGTGAATGCCTCTCATTTAGCTATTCATTATAGCTCTCATCTGTCTGACTTGACTGACATGTTGGTGTGTGGTTTTTTTTTTTTTTTTTTTTTTTGCAGTTATTACAGTCGCCCAACAACCAGCCCTCCCACTCCAAACCCCAGCAAATGAAGATGCAGTCCAGCAAGAAGACGTCGCCGCGTGGGGATGGGACGATAGTCCCGAACGAGGAAGCGGGGTCATTGGACCAAAGTGCAGCGCAACAACAGGTGACAAACTCAGCAACCACAAGTCACAACAAAGCCAGGTGCAGGAAGGGCAGGGTTAGTGTGTTACTGTGTTGTGTGTTCAAAATGCACAAATAAATTAGTGTCATGAGACGCGTACTGTACATGAATTGCATTTAGCAGACGCTTATCCAACACAAGGAATAACATTCAAGCTAATGCATGATTTAAAAACCCTACTTAAACTGCAACTTCCAGGTGGTAAGAAGTTTAGAGAGGGTAGCAATCTAAGTGTCAAATCTGTTAGTATGTATTTATTTAGTTCATAGAGAATGTTGAATGTAGACTGCAATTGGACAGCAATGGTGCAGACAACAACTGTTGGTTCCAGAGGCCATTGTTTCCCATCCCGTATTTTTGCCTGTGTGCAGTGCATGGCGGTGTCTACCTCCTCTGTGCCTTTGTGACTGATGCAAAGACATCCTAAAGCCGTCTAAATCTGCTCTCTGTTGGTTCTGTCTTCTTTCTCCCCTCCCTCCCGCCCCATGTGGTTATATTTCATGCATTCTGATCGGCCATTGGCTCGTGGTCCATTTCCTCCTCCCCTTTATTCTCTTCCTCTCTTTCTCATCCTCCCGCTCTCCTCTCTCCCTTGTCGTATTGCTTGCCACATTAGCCGGTGGGAGAGGAGGACTTGCAAAGTAGGGATGGCAACAAAGAGAACAAGGTAAAGAGAGATTCTTCCTCCACTCTTCCTTAATAACAAAAAAAAATGCCTGTTGTGTCCCCACCTACCCCCCCAAACTAATAGTGAACACCTGTAATGGTTGAGTGGCCTAAACACTTATTGTAATTGAAACTTCAAGCCTGAGGAACCCTGTAACTGAAGTGACGGCCTTGGACATACAAGAATCTTAATTTCACACTTGGATGAATACAACAGATCCTTTTCTAAAAGGATAAAGCTCCGTTTAACCACACACACACACACACACTTGCTCTGGAATGATCTGTTCAATCACAGTAACAAACTTGCATGACACAACTTTATCAAGCAGAAGGTTTGTACTCCGAAACATCTGATCCCTATCCCCATTGGTAGTTTAGTAGAGACCAGAAGCAAACGGCAACATGCAGGGTTTGGCCTTAACCCCACTGCCTGATAAGTGCTCTCATTTTAGTCCAGCTTTCATTAGGACCATGTAATCATCTCCGAAATGGGTCAGATCAAAGTCTCAATTTACATCAAGCCAATTTGCATACAGTCCCGCCTGCATCATGCCAATTGGAGTAGATAGGCTCCATTCCAGATTTCTAACACAAGAAAAGAGAGAAATTTAAAGGACCTTGTCCCGATAGTCATGATATGTTATGATAACTGGTCTCAGTCTAAGGCCAGTGACTTTGAGTTGCTGCAGGCACAGCGGTTCTTGCATGGCTCAGACTGCCGCTGATGAGGACACTGTGTCATTCTTATCATTTGTATGATGTCGAGCTGGGGTATTGGTGAACCTGATGAGTTTTGCGTGAGATCTGATGTGTGTGTGCGTGTGTGTGTGCGCGCGCGCCTGTGTGTGTGTGTGTGTGTGTGGACTGGTGTGTGTCTGAGTTAGGAGAGAATGGGGAGGGATCTCGAGGGGGCCCGGCATTATCAGTGAAGGAGATGAGCGGCGCTGTGCTGCACCGTCTAATCTAAACATTCTGAGTGTCAGGCCCTCCTGCAGGGCCTCTGATGGAAATGGGAGATTTATTTCACTCTCGCTCTCTGTCTTTGGCCAAGATATGACTAGTATGCACTACTTGGGCAACACTTTGTAACATATTGTAACATGTTGAGTAGATCTAGGCGGAGCAGCGGTGGCTTGTGTGCGGCCAATTTTAACATACTGAATTGGCAACATGGGCACCAGAAGCAGTAGCGAAGATATTTTTACCTGGTGCGCAGGCGATATACAGTTTATCAATGCGACTTAAACTAGTGGGACAAGCATGATTTCACATCTCCACCAGCCCCCCAGTCCACACACACACACACACACACAAACACATATATACAACCTTGGTGTCTTCTCTGTGCTTAAACCGGCACTAAGCAACATTCTGTTTTTCTCTCTCACGAGCTCCCTCTAAAGCCCGCTGTATTGCATTGTATTGCACTGCATTCTTTTGGAGGCGGTCCGCGCTGCTGAACATTGCAAGTGCTGTATCTACCGCTATTGGCCACGGTGGCGCATTCTACACCGTTCGTTCGCCGTGTAATGACTAATTTTAGCATCCTAAACAGTATGAAACGGATTAATTAAATGAAAAATGTTGCATAGTGGGCCTTTAAGTATGAGATGGGATTCAGTACATAAGGCGCTGCCAGTGCTTCTCCCAGTTGGGGATGGGGATAAGGTAAATGTGTGCGTAGCTCACCTGACCTAATGCGCTCAAAAGGTTTCATCTGACAGCAGCAACTGGTCTAATTACAAGGCCTTTGTGGACATGGTTTCCTAGCCACAGGGAATTGTAAATGGTCTCCAGCACTTAATAGGTACACTGTGTGTGCTCTTCATGTTGCCATCATATAGTTAGCACATGAATATGAAAACTTTTTTTTTTTTTTGTCTGAATTTATGGCTGGTTTGGACAGACACATGCAGCATCTTTCATGTTCGCCAGAGTGCTCTAATGTGTGCAGTGAGATTACCCTCTAAGTTCTTGTCCTTTGCTTTGTATACCTGAATTGGTCTATTGAATTGGAATGAATGTAAAACAATGCAGACATAATGTATGTGGAAAGCCTTGTTGTGACATCTGACCAACAAGACTAACTTGAAAACAGAAAGTCAGAAAGTCTGTTAAATGAGAACATGGAGAATTTGCTGTCACTTATCCCATATTTCACATTACAACACTGCAAAGAAAAATAAATGCCATGCACCTACGACAATCTGTTGTAAATCTGAAATTAATGTTAAATGTGAATGTGATTTTCATTAAATTGAGATATATTAGTTGACCCCCACTCCATCTTTCTCTGTCTGATTATGTCATCCGCCTCCCGCTCACTCTGTCTCTTTCTGACTATTTTCTCTTCTCTTTGCAGCCAAAGCCGGGTGGTGGTGGTCGGCGACGAGGAGGCCAGAGACACCGAGGCAAAGGCCTGACCGCCTCACTGGTGCCCCCTGCTGCTGGAGCAGGAAGCAGCTGAATAGGCTCGTCATCACAGCTTCAACCTGACTGATATCGCCGCTTCTCATCGTCCCTCCTCCAATGCCAACCAAGCCCTCCTGCTGTTTGATTATGTGTTGACGATGGGCTAGACCCGCAACTTTTGTCTCCCACTCAGTTTTCTTTTTAGCTCCCCTCCGTTGACCTTAACCCCAGCTCAAAGAATATTGTAGCAAAAAAAATGCAGCATTTTTTGGTAGATTTGTTAGTTGATGTGTTCATACAACAGGATGCTTTATCTGTTGCCGGTCATCCAGTTCCCCTGTAAACGATGCCATTCATCAGTTTGAGTTAGAATAGTTACCCTATTTGCCAAGTCCAGCAACGTTCAGCCCCAACACAGATTTTTTGTTTGTTTATTTATTTTTTGTTTCAATTCAATTGCTTTAAGGGTAAAATCCCCTGGAGACGAAACAAGGTTAAAGTGTGGATTGTTCAGACAATAGCAAGGTTAAGTGTATTCAGTGTATTGTGAAAGTTCATTAGGGGATGCCAGGAGTTGAAGTGCATACAGGGAATAAACAGTCTTTGTTTTTTTAGCGGTGACATGTTACTTTAGATGTATTTTGTTTTGCATTTGGCATGAAAGAAAAGAGCTGTTCTTTTCCTTTATTTTACCAGGCATTTTAAAGATTATACAGTGGGCAACTGAGGTAGAAAGCCCATGAAATCCCTCTCCATCCCAACCCAAGGCTTTAACCGCAGATGTGTGTTACCGAGGCCTTGAGTTCCGTGGTTTCTTGTGTTTGACTCGTTATCAGAAAGACTTCAGTGGTGTTGGCGTTCATTGGCGGGCTGAGCTCTTTAGCAAGTCATACATACTAGTTATTTCCCGTGTGGTTGGACTGTATTATAATGCCTTGATTTGGTGAGATTCAGAAGCAAGGACGGCTTTACAGCTTGGAGAGTGTGTATTATGTATGAAGGAGGCACTTCAATGGGGTGTTGGTAAGGGACGATGCCCCAAGTCTTGTGATGAGCCTTGTGATTTGTGTGTCACCCACTTGAACTTAAAGCTTGGAGGGACTCATAAAGACTTGGAGGGATAAAGGATTATACAAGTTTAATCGTCCAAGAGTTGAAACGATTTCTAACGAGGTTTTCTTTTTAGGGGGCGTTTTGTTTTATCAGGATGTGCCAGATTTCTTTTTGTGTGGGATAAATTGGTTTGGGATTTTTGTAATTATTGGTTTTATTGTGGGAATACCAAAAAGCAGGATAATTTGCTAATTATTTCCCCCTTTTTTAAGTTTTTACTGCATGGACTCTTTTTTTTAAATAAATAAATAGCCATTGTATGTATGTACAAAACGGCATAAAGAATGCTATTTAACATTGGCAAAAAAGACTTGTGTTTGTACAGTACATGCTTTTAAATAAAGAAAGAAATGTTATTCCATATTTTGTGGACTATATTTGATTAATATTGATAGCTGTTTTTGACATGTCTCTACAACCACAAAGCTGTAATACTGTAGATTATGTATTGAGTGGGAAGGTCAAAATGTTTGATCTAGTGATGTACAGTAAGGCATTTTTTGTGATGTACTGTTGTTGCCATTTCATCTGGAGGTGTAGAGTAGACCAATGCCTGAGCAGTTTAAGGCCCTCCATAGACGGAGAGATGGCAGCCTTGATGCTTTTGTGGTGCTCAGTAGCTGACTGTCAATGTCCCCAATAGACCTAAACCATGAACTCTCCGAGATGTCGGGGATGAAGCGGATTCATCCTAGATCAGCCTGAGGGTTCTAAGCTACAGGCTTATAAAGAACAAAGGATTTCGGTCAATGAGTTTTTAGCATTGTATCAGTATCTAGTGGATGGGTATAACAAACTTTGAATTCAAAGTTCTTGCATTCTTTAACCCACAAAGAGGCCCAAACCAAGTGATTAAAAGGACAAACTTTTCCATGACCTTACCTGACCAGAACGCAAAATTATGCGTTTATACATCATGTCTGGCTCGTAGCAGATTGTGTACACCGGTGTTTCTCAAACTATGGGCTGTTGATCGTTACCAGACTGAGAAGATTACTGCCAGGCCACCTTTTCCTTTCTGAAAACATTTTCCTTTATATTCTTGGGGCACAGTTTGGTTGGACTTCTATGTTCAAGGATGTAATAAACAAATAAGCCATGTTTGAGTGTTTAGGCAAAGGGCATGTTTGTTCATGAGTTATGTAAAGAGGAGCACTCACTGTAGTTAGTAGGGGGTTGTAGAGTGTGCTGGAGGTGCAGGCCTATGCAGGGCCTTGGAGCAGGACTGGGCCGCATAGCATAGACGTTTGAGAAACCCTGATGATGTGGGCCAATATTAAAGGAATAATTATGCTCAGCCAAAACCATGGACAAATTGTAGCCCACCACTCATTGTTTCCTTCACGTACCCTGGCAATTGGCTGCCCCTTGTTTTTTATTGTATTTATTGATTTTGTATTTATATTGTATTTATTTTGTTGCAACCAGAAGGAGCAGAAGCTGGCAGACCAGACTAGTGCTACCATGGTGACTAACCACTCTCTCTCCTTAGCTGACTTAATGATCAGGAAAGGTAATTATCACTCCTCAAATAGCATTCATCCACACACCAGGTCTCATCATCCTGATGTGTCTGAATTTCTTTGAGACTCTTTTCTGTAGCAAGTTTGCTGCAACCACATTCACACACAGATTCACTGCTTCCTCCTGTTTCCAACTGGTTCTCTTCTTCAGCAGTGGCAGTGCTCAGGCACATGGGAGATTGTTTGAGCGAAAATTCAGAAAAACACATTTTGGGACACAGGAATGCATCATGGCGTCCTTACATAGCCTTGCATTTGCGCTTGTGTACCGTGCGTTGATTGAGAATTAATCCTAAGAGAACCTCAAGAGTCGCCTGTAGGTGCTGTATGCAAGTGGAAGTTCATCCAGACTTTTTTCAGCCTGGCAAAGGAACTAAAGGCTTGTGATGTGTCTCCACATGGAAATCCTTCCCAATTAGGGATTCGGCAAACCTCTCACAGGCCCACAGTGGCAAAAGCTTCCCTTTCAATTTAAGTTTTCTGCTGTCCAGTGTTAAACGGTGCTCTTGAAGCATATGCTACTGGTTTCCAGTCTGTTCAGTTTTGTT
This sequence comes from Limnothrissa miodon, assembly GCA_017657215.1. Classification (NCBI taxonomy): domain Eukaryota; kingdom Metazoa; phylum Chordata; class Actinopteri; order Clupeiformes; family Clupeidae; genus Limnothrissa; species Limnothrissa miodon. The sequence continues at coordinate 1,351,048 of JAGFZM010000027.1, forward strand.
GCTGCAAGAGAACAGCCCCTATAACAGCCTTAAAAGGATGAATCTGCTGTGACACGAGGGTCTGCACCCAGTGGTGTCATCAGCTCGGCCTTGATCTTGTCAAAGGCTTGCTCCTGTTGTTGCCCCCAGGTCCACTGATCTCTGAGCAGATGCATTTTTTTTTAGCCAAGTGAAGCAGGAATGTTTTTAGATGGTCTGTCATTCTGAGGAAACCCCTAAACTCACTGAGTCACTGTACTGGGGTCAGTCATGACCTTCACTGCACACGCCTTATCCTATGGGTGCACACTATGCTGTACCGTAGAACCCTTTAACTTTAAAATCCATTGATGTCCCTTGATTTTGGACTCGCCCGCAATCGCCCCTCTCGGTGAACTGCTGCCAAATTTGGTGTAATGGGAGTGAATAGAGAGTAAAAGGGACTCTCCTTACCCAGGCTTTGGTAATGACTATACCCCCCCCCCCCCCCCCCCCCCCCCCCCACACCCCCCCCCCCCCCCCACCCACCCACCCACCCACACACACACACACACACACACACACCTTCCCACTATCATTTTTACCACTTCAGCGAACAGAGGGACGCATTGTGAATGCAGAGTTAGATCTCTATCAGTCAGTTGCTGATCCAATCATTTTAAACTTCAACGAATGCAGGCTGAGGGGTTGGTTTTATTACCAGGCTAGTGCTTTGCCTAAGAGGACAATAAGTCTGGATCTTATTGCATTATTAATGCCTCCATCCTCAATTCATCACCTGACATGGAATAGGCTTTCCAGCAAATAGATTCATCAATTTCTTCATTCAATACTATATTATACAGCTTGGCTTCACCTTGTGCTTATTTATACAGCAAACAAACAGATGAGGTTTTCACCATTTCTGGTCTTTTTTGGCCCAGTTCTCAAAGCACTAATTAAACACAACTTAACACTGACTGCCGGTTTTGGTTGTGGCTGGCTTACTATATTGCCAATGATCAATGTGCACAGACAGATTAACCACACACAGATACACACACACAGAAGCATATGCCCATTACACACACACACATATACACACTGATCAATGTGCACAGACAGATTAACCACGCTCATGCACACACACACACACTGATCAATGTGCACAGATATATTGTCCATGCACTGGCGTATGCACACAAATACCCACATACACACAAATAGACATATACACTGATGCATGCGCACAAATAGACAAACACACACACGGACGCATATGCACACTGCCAAAAGAGGTTGTGGCTTTATTGAAATATTGCTCCTCATACACACGGGCCATCAATGTCACCCAGCGTTCATAAATAAATTGTGCGATCAGAGTTTGTTTTTTTCCTCTTTTCCATCTCCCTACTCTGCTTGAAGCAGATAGTCTGATGCATCAGCCGCTTTCACATCTTTTCACTTCATTCACTCCACGGGGGCAGGATTACTTTCTGCTCCAACCAATTGCTATGGTTTGGCCGTGATGTATGATGTGCTGAAATTCATTGTTTCAATTCAAATGTTACCTTTCCAAACCCTCCCTCTGTTTGCTGATAGGCCATTGCATATTCAAATGGGAGTGAACCTAAACTTATGGCTTGTTCCCTGACTAGTATCTGGAGGTGAATGAAATTGACCATATGCCTTAGTCAACGCTAGTCTGACTAGCAAGCAGATTTCAGGGATGGAAAATGAGATTTCCCCCTTCCTTTCCCCCTGGGGGCTGGCAAAGCTCCAGTCGTACCCAGATGCTGCTCAGCCTTCCTCATGCTCTCCTTATGTGAGCTGTTCTCATCTCAGGCCCGGGCCTGCTCCATATTCTGGGCAGACTTTTCTATCCGAATCCCCGACCTCAGCCCAGCCAAGCCCTCCCTTCACTGTTGCGACCTTATTTCTGTCTTGTACAGCCACACTTCATATGCCATCTTTTAAGAGATGGATTGTTCAATTTATAATAAGCATGCTCCACTCGAGGTAAAAAAAAAAAAAATCATTCCAGACGCCGCCAGGATAATAATCGCTCTCTCCAGTACTGCTCACCGGTTTTCTGTTTGTTCAGTGTGGTGCAAATGAATATGGGTCTGAGAGGGAGAGATAGATAGATAGATATGTGGATAAAGAAATTATAGCTGTAGTCTTCTGGATGAGTCTGTTGAAGCCCATCCATTGAGCCTATCATGGGTTACCCTCCTCCCCATACACACACACACACACACACACACACACAAACACACTCCTAGAACTATACACAAACAGACACACACACACACACACTTGCATGCATGCAGGATGAATGTGTTTACAATTATGTTCTGGAGGGCAGGTTGAGAAGCTGGAGTCAAGTGTGAATTTCCTCCGAACTGCCGAGATGCCCACCCGAGACGGAGAGACAGTCTTTAGGCACAATGAAATGTGAGCAAGTTGTGCGGCGTCATAAAAAAACATTCTGAAATAGAGAAACACAAACACTGAAGGCCCCACTGAGATGTGCTTAATAGCCTATGGATTTCACATTAGGCGCCAAGAATTCATCTGCCGGCCGCATCACAGTCTAAGAAAAATCTGTTTTTGTCACACGGAGGAGACGGATTAAGTGGGCGTCTCAGCCCCCCGTTCTGGGAAATGGGGCTCTTCCTCATCTTCTCTGGCACACTGATGGCGGTGTGGAGAGGGGGCTCCATGCTAATTTTTGGGCCAGCAGTAGGCGATACGCAGAAGATCTCAGCTTCACCTCAAAAACAAAAGCGCCTGACTGCAGCCACAGTGAACCTTTACATGGCATGGAGAACTAGCATGGGGGGTTTGGATGGGTTGTTGTGTGTGGGAAGGTGGGGGGTCGTTAGGGGTGGGATGGGATGAGGAGGTTGTTGGGGGTGGGATGGGTTGTTGTGGCTGGGATGGGGTGCAGGGAACGCTAGGAGGCATACGTGAGGAGTGGTAGTAGGCTCACAGTGCTCACCTCTGTCCCTGGTAGAGTTGGGCTGTGTGTGTGTGTGTGTGTGTGTGTGTGTGTGGGTTAGGAGCCAATTTAGGAAAGACCTGAAAGTATTTTAAGGCTCCCCTGGTCCAGAAGCAGGGAGTGAGTGCGAGGGAGGTAGTTTGAACTGGCAGGATGAAGTCAGAGCTGTCCTCAGCATTGCTTCGACAGAAACATACAGTATACTGGGGATGACGAGACAGAGGCTGGTGGAAGAACAAGAAAGAATAGTCTGCAGAACCTTCTTATATTTTAAAAGAAAATCTACTCATTTAAATATAGTTTGAAACCTGAAATATATGTTTAAGAAATGAAAAGAATGTTGCTGCTTGAAATCTCTTGTTTGTTTCTGCTTGCCAATTACCAAGAATGTTATCCTAAAAGAAAGTGAACGGCGATTATTTCTGCAATCTTGATCTGTTAATCTAAACGCAGCAGTGTGTTAGTGATGAATCCAGTGTGTGTCATATACAGTACAGTGCCATGCACACCCATTTCCAGCCAGCCTCACGGAGAAGATCCTGACAGTAGACATCTGAATAAGGTACAGTGGAATATTATACAGCACCACACCAAACCAGTAACTTGTTCTGACACAATTGGAGTTAAATGTGCAAAGATCACATTGAATCTCTCTTTGTGTTTGTATTTTTATATTTCCATGTGAAAACAAATGTAATTGTAAAGTTGTATTGAACTTGGGAAGAAGAGCTTTCGTTTTTGTTCTCCATTTTTCATTCTTTCTTTTTCCGTTCAGTGCGTTAAGCTTATTTATCCTACAGTGAACTGTAAAACAAACTGAATTCCTATAAAATACACACAGACCATAAGACATTCAATCAAGACATCAAATGACATTGACAATATTTAGCAGTGATGGTCAGTACCGAAGTAAATGTAATTTGCTACTGTCCTTAAGTAGCATAGAGATGTATCTGTACTTTACTGAAGTATTTATATTTGGTTAGACTTTATACTTTTTCTAAACCTTTAGAACTGGTGGGAATGAAGAAGGATTCATTTTAGGCTACTTTAAATGTCATCTCTGCCTCCCTAAGCCAAATAATATATCCTTGTTTAAGAATTCTTCTTCAGTTTTCAAAAATAAGCTCATTAAGGTATCAATAAGTGACTTGTAATGACTATCCAATAGTTAAGTAGTGTTAAGGTGTGTTAAATAGTGTTAAGGTGCTAGTTAATGGTGAATATTTGTACTTTAATTTACAATGTACAGCTGAAGTTAAATTATTGTGTTTTTTGCTTTTTTCTCCTGCAAACTTCTTTGTTGGACACGGCCATGTTGATGTTAGGAGAAGCTTAAACCATGCCATAGATCCATGTATGTGTGACTGGACAATTTCCGATACTGTCTCCACCTGAAGAGATTTCACACTCTGCGCCACTGCAGAAATGTATTAGTAAAAGGAACAGCAATTTTTCAGTATCACTTGAAAATGTGCTTGTTTTTTTATGAAAACATGAAATTAATAGAAATTAAAGTTTGAAAAGGAGCAGATTAAGAGTACATTAATGATCATTGTCAGAGTTGTATTTTAACCAAAACAATTTTCTACAAACTTTAGCATTAATTAAGCATTAATTTTCAAAAAGACCGGTTTTGACCTTTAGAATGGGACTTCCTACGTTGGTCTTCATCACCCACATCTTTATGCTGACTCGTCTTCACACCTTCAAGTTGTTCTCCAGCTGCTCCATGACCCATGGCGACATCACCAAGGCCGCTATACTGAACACCACAGCAGATGTGTGCAGAGCTTTGGCAGAGCAAGAAGGAAAAAACTTTTTTTGCCGGTGAGAAAGAAAAAAGAATAATGAAAAGAGATAAATGTTTGAAATATTTCAGGCTTGTCTAAAATATACAGGCACCCTGTCTCTCTCAAGCACTCTTTTCAAGTGATCAGAATTTCATTCTGAGGACAACATTATTTTTGCCAGCTTAGCACAAATTACATGAGAGAATCATTTGAAACCAATGCTTTCATGGCTGATTAAAGATTTTTATTTAACTTTTAGAGATTCCAGTGCATTTGCACTTTAAAAGAACGCACATATCCAGCAGTCAATCTTCTCAACCCTTTTCTGAATATTCTTCTCACATCTTTTTGAATCATCTTTGACCTGAAAATGCCTTCTTTTTTCCCAGGAAGGTTCACTGGCAGTGAAAAGCTTAGCGGAGGCTTGCCTCTTTGCTGATTCTGTGTCATTCCAGTCGGCCATCAGGGTTATAAGTTTGCGGAATGCCTGGGTGGACCTCCGGCAAGTCCTGGATGCAGAGTATCACTTTGATGGCGAGAGTTTTGCGCGAGGTCGACGCCTCATCACCAAGGGACTGGCAGCCGTTAAGGCTAACATAAAGCTGGGAAACTCTAAGGCTGCACAGAGTAGTTTAGGGGAGATAATGCACACCCTCCAGGTAACCTTTGACCTGAGTAAAAGCATCATGCACTATATCTGTCATCCTGATCCATATGTAGTATATGTACTGTGTATTCATGTGTTATGCATTGAATAGGACTGAAAGGCTTGCGTTAAAAAAGATATAAGTAAAACTTTGAAAATTAGTGGAAAGCCGTTGCTTTAAACAACTTAAATAAATAGAACTAGTCTCCAAGTAAACATATCTCTTAAGTTATGCCACTCTGTAAAAAAAGAAAGTAACACTTGCTTGAAAAATCGGCAGAATCTTGTTGCCTCAAATGACATGGTAAACATTATTTGAGAAGGACGTTCACTTAACTCAATTAAAACATTACGTTTCCGACAATTTTCCAAATGAGCTTTTCTTATTCTTTTTTTCACAGTGTACATAGAAGAGACTAGTTATATTTACCTTACCTACACAAATTTTTCATTTTATTTATTTATTTAGTGTATATATGCTTGTTTTTAGATTAGTAGTAATAGTTATTTTCTATCAACATGCTGTAAAACTTGTCATGTCTCTCTGTGTCTTCGCATGTGTGCGGATGTGTGTGTGTGTGTGTGTGTGTGTGTGTGTGTAATGGCATTTCAGGATTTCTAGTCACAGCAACTGGATTGAACTAGGGAACAAGATTGCCTTCTCCACACTTATCAGATCTTAGCAAATCTAGACTTTGATAACATTGCAGGTAGATACCTATCAAGAGTACACAGGTGGGGTTCCACTAACAGGTACAGTGCAGTGGAATACAGATCAGGAGATATGTAGCGCAACACAACGCTATACTGTAGACATACAGACTGAGCTGGGAGAGGACATTTGTTGACTTTACTTTTTTATGTGTTGTTTTTTTGTTGCATTTTTAAACCAGACATCAATACACCAACATGCAGAAACTGTGTGGGTGACAACTGTGACAGTAATGTTCTGGAGAGCATCGTTGCAGAGCAGAAGCTCACCTCAGGATACTTCAGTTTGTCCTCATCCACCAAACCTGAAGGTAGTCCCACAAATACAATCAAATAAATCAAACTGTCAGTTGATATTACTGCTTCTCTACCATACTGATTATATTGATTGTATTATATTGATTATTTTCACTATTATTATTATCATTATTATTATTATTATTTATTTATTTATTTATTTTTTTTTAAAATCTGTTTAGTGATGATCCTCCCACCCAATTGGTACCCAATCAATCCCAAATCAGCCTCCTTTAAAGGTCTCTGCTAAACAAATATTCCCTTTGTGGAGTTTGTGCGACTCACTGCATGTGTTCTCTTGGTGTTGATCTAAGATGCCGTCTGGAGGTTAGGGTTTTGGGAGAAACTCTTTGCATCTCTGTCCTATCTTCTTCTTTTATTCCTTCTCTCTCTCTCTCTCTCTCTCTCTCTGTCTCCCTCTTTCTCTTTTTTGTCTTTTCCACACTGCAGGGAAGTGTAGCCACGGGACTTCTGCCGACAAGACGAGCCAGACGGAACCGCGGGGTGGCATCAACAAAGAAGCCGTGGGCGCGGAGCACGGTAGCCTGCACTCCTTGGCCGCCCGGGTCCCCACCGAAGCCACTGTCCAACTGTTGCAGGACATCGGAGGATCAGCAGGGGATGTCGACTTCCTACGGTGAGCCATGGGGGGGGGACATTTTTGTCTGGCTGACCTGAGACAAAAGTAGCCGATGATGGAGTCACTATCAATATACAGTACACAAGAGTATGAAGGGCATGGATGTCAGGGCACGTAAGGGCAAAGGTACCTTGGAACAGTCATCGTATGTACCTTATTGGTATTCACTAGCTACTGTGGTAGTGACACTGCACCAGCAGTGCGTTACTGTGGCTGTATCCTAAGCCTCCCACTAAGCAAAGGCTTTGCTACTAGCTGGAATCAGTTCATCGTAAAGGTGATATGCTGGTTGAAGGGTTACTCTAGGGACTTATCAATCAATATGTTTTCAGGATTCTATTTGGGGTTATTCAACAATATCTGAGTGAGAATTGTCTTATATAGGGTGAATGCCAAAGTCTTGGCAAAAAATGTGTCAAACTCCATTATTCAATAGCAGACCTTGCTGAATTGACAGCTACTAAAAAAAAACTGTGGTTTAGCCCCCGGCTACCCATGAACTGGATCTCCGACTTTAAGCATATTGCACTACTAGAATGCTGCATAGCGAAAATAAGGCTAAACTCATACCATTACCATGGACTATGCAGTCATTGCTTGAAATACTGTTTCAAAATCTGTGGAGGGTCCACATATAGGGTGCACATATTCACTACTGTCATTTACTACTGTCAGTATTTAGATTTAATTTTTGTGATTGTACATCTGCAATTATTATTATTATTATTATTATTATAGTAGTAGTAGTAGTAGTAGTATTTTGAGCTTTCTTTTTGTAGAAGTTTTGTAGGAGTCCTTGTAGAAAACATACTTAGGAATAAAATGAATAGAAAGCAATGACAGATACATGAACAATTGTGTTTTGTTTTGTTTTGTTCAGTTTAATGGGCATCTCTCGAACTGCTACTTCCTCATCCTCTCTGGTCCACTGCCTTGTAGTGGACATCAGGGACGCCAGTGTCCTAGCTGAGCTGAAGACTCTCGCTGCATCAGTTGTCCACAACTGTCCCAGCGGCCCATCCATCTACATTCTTGTCCCCTTCAATGAAAGCATACTGATTAAACAACAACGCCTCTCAGTTATGCTACACAGGTCCCTCCCACGTCCCCTATGCTGTTTATCAGATGGTTTAATCACCTCACGTCTGGCTGGGCTGATAAAGCCTTGGCCAAGTCTCAGAATCTTTGCTACAATAAATCACATGGGTAAAACGCATTTGAAGAATGTATGTATAAAGAAATACTGTACACACTTTAGCTTTTATTGTATGTATTAGTGTAAACACTTATGCTTTTAGATTATACTGTTTTTTGTAAACAAATACTATTTTCTTAGATGCTTGCATGTCAACTTTGTGTCTGTTGTTACTCCTAACTATCGTCAGACACAAAATTTCAAACTCTCATAGCTGAGACACAAAATGAACACACATTATAGCATGCTCAATGGTTGTGGACTGTTATGTGTATGTTTGTGTGTACAGAAACAGTATTTTGAAACTTGCATGTTGTTATTCTTAACTTTGTTCTAAGGAGCTGGGCCACTGATGAGAACCTCTGACTCGAATGAGTTCCTATCTCAAATCAACGCTCTGTCTGTCAGCGGAACAGGGAATAGCTTGGTCCCCAGGCACAGCTTGGTAACCTTCCTCGGATGAATTCTGATGTCTGCCCTCACAGACTTTTGAAGTGCGCACTCATGCTCAGTCTGTGTGAGTTCAGGGGCGTTCTGCTGTCAAAATCTGAAATGGTTATGATGTCAAAGGGAGTCCATAATTCATTAGTCCGTAATTCATTAGTCAGTGACAGAATCCCATTGCCTCCTCTAAACGTAAACCATTAGGCCTGAACTCTCAATGTTCTAACTAGCTTGGCTCGGCCAATCAGGAATTCAGGTCATTGCTGTGAAAAAAAAAAAAAAACTTTAAAAACTTTTGAATGTACAAGGCTACACCACATTTCTTATTACATTCGGCAACTATGCATCCACTTTTTTTGGTGCAGTTCTTCACAAACACATTTTTCAACAAATGTCAAGCCATATATCAAAATAAACAGGAGAATATAAAGCCGGCTGAATTTAGGTATTCCATAAAGAAGTCTAATAAAGCAAGAAATGTGATTGTCAGTGATTTTGGGGAGAGCCAGATTGATTAGGTCGGGGCTGGTTGAGAGTGTGTGGCCACAACAACAGATCCACTCCTGCTGAAAGCTGTATAGAGAATTACCTATAGATTTTTTTTATCATATTACCATTTTTCAAGTACATGCCCCAGTCAAGCCCCAGCGTGTGGTTAATACCTTTTTGGCTGTAGGTATTTTATACAAAAAGCTGTTGATACTTTTCCCCTCTGCTATTTTCTACTGATCTCCCTTACTGACTATCTTGCCCTGCACTGGTAAACATGCTTGTCAGTGTGATGGAATGTTCTGGAACTGCACAATACGGGAACAAAACTGACATTTGGCCAACACATACTGTTTCTGTTGACAACCGTTTCTAAATGTATGGCTACAAGTGATGAAGCCCAGTTCTTCTGACCATTTAGTGTACATAATATGGTATAAAAATAATGTCTCAGGCATAGTTTCCCGTAGTGGTGGGTTAGTGGATATCTGACACAGATCAAATGAGGACATACCAGTACTGGTATGTCTTCTGATGCAGTTAGTATTTCAAGGCCACTTTTTTACATATTTTATTAAGCTACATGTAAAAACTGTCAGGTACATTTTAGAGTTCAGGATACTGTATGTTTTGGTTGATAAGTCACCTTCTGGCAGGTCACTAATTAGTCTCCAGTGGCAGCTGTGGCCTACTCTTTATGGCTTTGGGCTCATGACTGAAGGGGTGTCAATTTGATCCCCAACGAGAAGGGATAATTGGTTGGTGGTAAAAGGAACTACGTCATCCACATCCACGGCTGAAGTGCCCTTGAGTAAGGTACCTACTGTAACCCCTCACTGCTCCCAGGGGGCTGCTGCAGCTGTCATCCCGCAGTTCTGGGTTAGTCTGTGCACGCACTCACAGCATTCTCACTGTGTGCCACTAATGCCCAGGTTGGGTTAGACATTGCAGATATCAAACTGTCTTAAGAGGTTTCTTATTACAGGGTGAAATAAAGTTGTCAGTGTCCTACTAAAAATAAATGGTTTAACTTGTCTTCAGCATAATTTTTGAAACACATACAAGCGTACAAGTTTTAGACGAGATCTCACTACTCCATAGCAAAGCCTAAATATAGTAATCACCAGCATCTGACGTAAGCTTTCTCTGTATTCCCAAGGCGACACTTGTCCAAGCGATCAGGGATCCGGGAGGATCAGAGATATTTTTCTTCACCGTGGACTCATCTGTGCGCACACTGCTGATTAGTATCACTGGAGACTTTTTGGCATTCACCATCACCAGTGCCTCAGGTGACCAGAAAATGTACAAACAAACAAATAAATAAATATAAACACTTTCAAACACAAATGGATTGTAGCACCAATTAGTAGAGACACCTTTTTTTCTCACAGGTGAATTATATAATAGCCAGATGACAACAACAAGACGACAGGACACAGAAACTTTAGTCTACATACAGTACATAAAACTGTGTCTAAATTACTGTGCTATTTGCCAGCCCTGAGTTCTCAATCTAAGCACCACTCCAAATTGTCTTATAACCAATCATCTAGCTCACATGATCCACAAAAAGTTTACGACTTTGAGTGCTATTGTTTTTTGTTGTTGTTGTTGTTTTTTGTGGTTACCCCCCAAACAGTGTCAACTTTTACAAAAATTACAATAACTGAGTGAAACTTAATGCCAACAGGTAAAAACATCTGACAGGTTAATGTCACTCTTTACTCCTCTGTGAAGTGTAACCGAAAATCTTTCCCATTATATTGTTTTTTCCTCTGCTAGCTGATTCAGGCACTTACAGATGAAAATATATATTTTTCCATTACAAATAGAATTAGTACTCCGCATTATTATTCATGCCGGCCTATTAAAAGAGATTTTGGCAGGGGATTCACATTAGATGCTATTTATAGCTTGCTCTTTCATGTCACAAGTAGAGCTTGAGTGTGGTGTTAAGCATGAGTCTGTAATTAAGAATGAGGCATTAAATATTAATCAGGAATGAGCACATGACTCTTAGTTCACCTCCCCCCTTTCCACCAAACATCCATCTAAAGCTCTTCCTTGCCCATACTCCTGCCCTGGACAGTGTGTGTGTGTGTGTGTGTGTAGGTATGTATGCATGAGTGTGTCTGTCTGCTTGTGTCTTTCTATGTGCATGTGTGTGTGGGTTTGGGTTTGTCAGGCTGATCAACGGGCATGCCACTGAATTGTCCTGAGAGGCTGTTAATGACTCAGAACAGAGACATTTCCAAATGTGCGGGAAGAAAGAGGGCCCATAATTCATCCAGAGTGACAGCATATACACTCAGAGCACACCTGCTTATGGGCCAGCCTCTTAGTCAGAGAGCTCATATTTATCATATTGTACAAGCACAACCTTTGTCACCCCCCCTCCTCATGTACTTCCTCATTCTGTGTGTGTGTGTGCACGTGTACTTTTTTATACACACATAACAGACCAATCATGTTTAAACAGTGTTTACATTTACATTTATGCATTTAGCAGACTCTTCTATCCAAAGCAACTTAAAATTGAGGATAACAATCAAGAGGAAACCTAGATACACAGAAAAAAGTTTTGCCAAAAGCAAAGTATACAAAGTAGAACCTCAAGACATCATATGACGCGCGCACACGCACACACACACACACACACATGATTTAAATTAGAATCAGATTTCTTTACACAAAGGAATTTGACTTTGGTTGGCACTATTTAAACTTAACAAATAGATATGTAGTAGTATGCATTCAGTAGGGAAATAGCAATATACATAGAAGCATACTGTACAATCAACGAGTGTGATGATAGTGTGAGGAGTGGCAAATAACATTGTTTCTTGATTGCCATTTTGATATTTTTCTTTATTGAATACTAATGCTGTTCCTTGAATGGACTCCGACCTCAGATTTTTAGATGATTTCACATCAGGTGAATAAAATGAGTAAAGTCAGTTCCTATAGTACTTTGCTTTCATTAGTTTCATGTAAGGTATTTTTCTGTCCCAGTCAAAACCCCACCTCTGCACTACACACCTTGGTGTGTCCTCCTTTTCAGTCATGCTGATGGTTCCCCTAAAGCAGGGGTGGGCAATTCATTTCTACCAGGGGCCAGATGAAAAAGCTGTGTTGTAGGCCCGAACCAACAATAACTTGAATGTAATTCTGATGATTATTAACAAGGATGGCAAGGACAAGGATGCCCAAAGGGCTGTATGTTGCCCCCGGGTCGTAAAATGCCCAGGTCTGCCCTAAAGGAAAGCCAAATTCCCATTGCTCTTTGGAGCAACACCTATATTGCCACTGCTCTTTGGGGCAGATTTGTCACGTAACAGAAGGTGCATCTTTGACTTGCCCTCCCCTTTCATACAGTGAACACCTGTCCTTTGAACAACCATGATTTCTTCAGCTTGCCTTTCTCTGCGCCTAGGCAGTGGTCACTCAGCCTGTACTTTTGTGAGGGTCCCTCTGTCTCTACTTTGTGTCTGACAGTGTAGAGTACAGTACTCTGTCAGTGTTAACTCTGATAGTCTTCTCTAATGCCAGTGCCTGTGTTCTAGTTCTGTTGTAATTTAGATTCTTTACTCCAATCTTCCAAATAAAAAATAAACGTGTCTCGTATTCCTTCTTGTTATATTTTGCCTTGAATGGCTTTATAGTATAGCATACACCCACCACACCCCCGCTCACTCACCCCAGCATTTGACTAGAAATTCAAACTCAAAGACAGGGCTGCCAAGAGTCAAGTGGACCCTTGGGCACCATCCAGAATGTGGGCAACTTTCCCACTGCGAGACTGGACTCTTCCTTCCAGACCAACCAATGGCAGATCAGTATCACCTCCTCTCTGGCATACACACTCAAAGTTTTTGGTAAAAAATCGACAAGAGTTCACATTTGATGACTTCTGTGTTGATGTTTTTTTGTATTTAAGTATTGCACTGCTTTTTGTGTCTAAGCCATGATTTTTGTGTCCTTAGCCATGTGTTCTTGTCTTACCCAGCTCAAATAAATATGTAATGTTCTTCACAGGTGAGAGTATAGTTGATTTCTTCTTTGAGTTTGTGGAAGCAATCCAAGATCCTCAACCTGGATTCACAAGTATTGCTAGCAGGCCACAAGCCGATAAGAATCCACATACAGATCCTCACAAACACGGATCTTCTCAGGTGAAGATGCAAATGAAGCACAAATTTTTTACTGTCTTATTTGCCTGATAATAATTCATGGCTTCAAATGATAGTAATGTTTGCTCTGAAAACTGTAAGCCCTCTGATTCAAGCCCACTTGATACTCAAAACCAAACAATCTGACTGAAAGAAATGTCTTCAGACACATATTCACCAACCGTCAAAAATGTGTAAAATGCAGAGTAGACTTATACACAGGTGTGGCTATCAATGCATTTTTTGTCCTCTCTTTACAAAAAGATATAAAAGGCACACAAGAAAAGGAAAATAAAAACAAAACAAAAAACACATTTTGTGTGAATGTACAATACACGCATATGGCACTCTCTCTTCCGCTCTCATTCCCTCCATTTCCTCCCTCCATCTGGTAATGTCTCTCTGTCGGTGTCTGTTATGGGGGGCTCAGCTGTGAGGGTGATGAAGGTCTGGGCCATGCAGGTGTTCGGCCCAGATGCGGCGCAGGGTGCCCTGGAGCAGACGGGGACAGGAGACTTCTTGGTGATGGGTTCTTCCAGAGGCAATCTTCCACTCAACTCCGGGCCTCCACCCTAACCCTCACGGTAAGATGGAAGGGCTGCAAAAACAGGTCTCCAGAATTTTGAGTGATTAGATGTTCACAGTTCTTTAGACACTGTCTGCATTCTCGATGGGTGCACCTTTTGAGTTGTATAAATTGTGGGACACACTGATTTTCATTTGATGCCTGAACACACACAGACCCACAAACACACATACAGCCACTAATGCTACTATTGCACTGCATACAGTAGTAAATTAGCTGTGGCAAATGTCAAACACTTTGTATGGCTGATGGCTTCAGAGGTAACAGCAAAATACATATTAATCCGACTGACCAGACTCCATTTTCATTTGGCTTGTTTTATTGGGCTTCTCTTTCTTTCCATTTCTAATTCCCTCTCACTTTTTCATTATAAGTAACAAATAAGCATGACTCCTGATTAAATTCAAATATTGAATAAACACAGAAAATGTTGATGGTTGTGACACAACTGTGGCTCAGAGCCATCAATCTATAATTCTTCCCCTCCAAAGGCTCAGGAGGATGGCGACTGGAGACCAGGAACTGACTTCACAGTTCCCTTCAGCGTGACAGCTGCAAACAGCACTGGCAAGATGGTTGTCATTCGAGACACAAACGACCGCGGGTTTGGCACGTCTTTCTCCAGCAACCTCACACTGGGGTTTGGGGCAGCGTAGCGGGTAGCGGAACCCTCACTGCTTCCCCTGACACCGCCTCAGGCACCGACGTGACGCTCGTCATTGAGGCAGACTTGGGCGTGGGTGTCACCAAGTCCAACTGTCCGTGGTGCTTCGCTTATCTGTTAATGCAGAGGTAACGCATCATCATCGCACCATGCTCTGCTTTATCAGCTTTTATCTCTATTCCTGTGTGTGTGTGTGTGTGTGTGTGTGTGTGTGTTATGACTGAATAAGGGATATCTTCATGGTATAACTCTGATCCTAGTATTATACCTCTAATGCTTTTTCAACATTAAACAATTTCCCAAGTCCTGCTTTTGGAGGCTGCCGAGTGCTGTCGTTAGGCATTAGAACGACAGAATTTGGTGCAACACAATGTGAATTTGCCTACTGGCAGCAAACCCTAACAGATTTAGGCATACAATAAGAAAACAAAACTTCCTTACCCTCATTAGTCAGGGTTAGGGCCCATAATAGGTTTGGATGCCGTTATGATATTTAGATTACATTGCAAGACATTCTGTCCCTACATTGCAAGAAGTTCCGTTGTTCTTTTACTTGCTGATGGCACTTGGAAACATTAAACCACTATGCTACAGGTTGATTCACTGCAGATCAAATTCCTTTAACCCAAAGACTGATCATCAGCTATAGACTGATAAACGTTAAGTCACTCGGTCAGCTCACTGTATTTACACACTTTGCATCCACACCTTTTCCACTTGTGCTGCTATTTTACTGGACTAATTTCACTTTCCGCTTTTCAAGCTGACAGACGTTACGGGCCCAATCTGCGAAGAGGTGAACTTAAACGCTAACTGCACTGGCAACTGTACCTTGCTGACGTGGGAGTTCCCGGTTTCGGTGGCTCCGGGGTGGAACGTATGTCTGTGCGTGAGGCCCAGGACGTGGGGACGTGCTTCATCAAGTCAGCTGGACACACACTAAGCTTGTGTATACAACCACTCTGGCTCACAGTGGTCAGTATGTTGTTCTTACACATGCAGCTAAGGTTAGTAGGTATGGCTTATGTGATAACACAGGCCTACATACTGTATGTAAAGACTTCCGATGCACAACCCTCTATGTCCATTTGTAATGAACTTACAGAAAGATATATCACCTTTTTCACAGGTCAACACCAATTGTTGTTTTTCACTTGATAAAATTTGAACAGCAGTTTGATAGAGATTACTTCAAAATTATAACAAAAACCTAATTTTACATATTACTGAAGATGTTCTCCATATCTGATATTATTAGATGTGTACTAAGAGCAGTACGTTTTGAATGAGTGGATGTGTGGTGCAATCTAGCCAGTTTTATCAACATGCAAATTGTGCGTAAAAAATACAGAGCACAAACAAGTTATTATGAGTGCTCCTGGGGTGTGTATATTCCTCTGGGGCTCTTCAGCTTGGAGATCAAACTTGTTTTTTGAAAGAAGTGATCCTGAGGCAGTCAAGAGGATGATTAATGTAAAAGCTTGTAATGAATGAAAAAGTAAAAGTTTATTTAAACATGGCTATCATTTAAAAACTTCATTTAAAAACTTTGGCAAGTTACAAAATGTCAGCTTCTAGGCTGCATCGTCATGTTTGCTTGTGGTCTCATGACCAGGAAGTCACGAAAGCAAAAACAAGACATTTGTACAGTAGTCAAGCTTATCAAGAAAAAATGGGATACAATAAAAAATACAGAGCCCTGCTTAACCCTTTTTATCTGCAAAGAAAAGGGTTATCTGCAATGATTGGGCTACAGTATCACATAGCCTTTAGCCAGAAAAGGGATTAGGTTATATCAAACATTCATCATGCTGTCCTTGACTGGCATTGACCCCAGTAAAAATGATCTAGCTTCCCTCTGTGTCACACATTAGCTGTCATAAATAGGAATTGTATTCCTATATTCATTTTTGTAGCTAACAGGACTCTTTGAGTATTCTTGCTCCAGGGAAGGCCCAAGAAGGCTTAAATCTTTGACCTAAATAATGAAGTGGTTCTCCAGTCAAGCCACCAGCATCAGCTGCTGTGTTTGAGCTCTGTGGTGGACAGAGAGTGTCTTTTTCTAACTGAAATGGTTGATTATGTGGAGAGAAGTCAAACTCTTAATTTGAAAAGTGCTATTTTGCACAATTTATTTTTTTATTAAACAGAATGAAAGAGTGTCAGTAAATAGCCTAATAACCTTAGAGGTGTTCAAAACATGCATGCATCCATTTGTTTCTTGTCAATAGGAATCACAGAAATGTGTCCATAAGCAGAAGAGAGCTTGCTATTGCCATTTTAGTGTTTGTTTTGTACATAACACCTTTTAAGCTGTGTTGTTTTTCTTAAATAATTAAAGTGGTGAAATGTGTCTTTTTTGTCAGAGCTATACAGCTCAATGGCTTAGGAAAAATAAAAGGTCATATTTTTTTTTTGTCTTATCATGAGTCGGCCAAAAATATTCAGAAAATTACTTGAAACACTGCAAATACATTACTGAGACTATATAAGCACTTTTCTCTTTTGACAGATAAAAAAAACTTTGGAGTATGCCAGTAAACATTTCATTTAAATTGACATACCGATTGCTTCTCAGGCCCCTAACCTGCACACAAGGCAAAATCATTCGGGGATTTGGCCAGACAAGTCAGGTCCTCACTTGCACTTGTACATAAATCGGTCTGACAAACAACCAAGTAAAGCTCATCGGTGGAAGACGTTGGGGAGAGCGTTGACGTGGCCTATTGATTTCCCCGCCCTCCTTCTGTCAAACAACATTTTCCCGTGCGCAATCAAAACCAGAAAACAATTGATCCAGCACCACACAGGAAGAGGTCCTGTTTTTTTTGTTTGTTTGTTTGTTTTTATTTGCCTCCTAACGCTTGCAATATTGGCCTGCAGGGACAATCAGTTCCCACTTCTCCATAGTTAACAAAACATCTCTTGTTAACCCTCATCACAACAGAATAGCACCTCTGTTTACATTATTTCTCAGTCTAAATGGTTCATCAGAGGAGTATCCCTAGCTTTCGTGAAATCACTAGGATAATAACCCGCACTTCCCAGGACAGTGTGTTTAACTGCATCCTGTAGTGTTGTATTTTTGATGCCATATTCAATAAAAGGGATAATGATTCTGAACACAACAGATTACTGACCATTTCATATTGATTTAATAAATAGCTCTTGCAAACATTTTCAATACTCTTCGTATAGTAAAGCAACATGCCAGACTGTGCTGTAATCACTGGACTTGAGTTGTTAACTTTATTCATGTAAAAATGTAAAAATAAAGAATTGTACTTGATAGATGCTTTTATCCAGAGCAATATACAGAACAAGAAAAAACTGCATAAAAAAAAAAAAAAAACAAAAGGTACCTTAGTGTTCAGTGTGTATCCTTTGCAAAACCATACACAGCACGCACACAAAGAACCTTGGCCAGTGATTGTTGTGTAGTGATCGTTCATGTCTCACTAGTGTTAGACATTGTCACTTAGAGTCCTGTATTGATTGTGCGACTGTAGTGTGTAGCCCTCAAGAGCTATGGAGACATGGACTAACAGACAAAATGATTGACAAAATGATTTATTCAGCACAAATGTTCATGCACGCCTGTGTGGGTGCATGGTGTGTGTAAATGTGTTTTGATACTTTAAGCAAGTGTGTGTATGTGTGTTAGCATCATTCACATGTCCCTCAGTATAGTGTCAAGGTGTGTGAGTGCATATGAGAATAATGCCCACCTACTATTGATCTGTGTGATCTTGGGGTGCATCACCAAGTGCAAGTTAAGCGAACGCCACTGGCTCAGGTGCATAACGAGGTTTCGATGGAAACCGAGTGATCAATAGCCATAAATAACACACAACCACACACACACACAATCCTCTTCAAGGCCCTCCCAGTGTAAGACCAGTATGACAGAGAGCCCTAACCAGGGGCCCTGATTACAATCTTACTTTGCCTCTGTGATTCTCCTCTGTAGCCTGTCCAGCCCTGTGGGCTTTGCATCGAGCCACGGTCAGACGCATGGATTTTTTATTTTCCTTTTTTCCCTTCCTTTAAATTCCTCCATAAAAGAAAGTAAGGAAGAAAGAAAGAAAAAAGCCTTAGGGTTGTTGCGCACAGAATGCTAAATAAGCTAAATTCCTCAGAGAGCATAGTCTCACACAAATATTTATTAATAATTTAGATATCTCTCTTAATGAGCTGGTACACCAACTGTGTCTTTGAGAGCTAAAGTCCTGCATCCTACCCAAGCCAATAAGCAATTACTGGCAACAGGTTGTGAAGAGAAGAATAAAATCTATTATAATGGTGACTACAGACATACCCTACAATTGTGTGTGGACCCTACACAGAGTGTCCTTCTAAAACAGCATCTTAAAGCAATGACAATAATATAGACTGGTGTGAGGTGAAAGGTCCTGTATTATATTTTTCTCCAACAAGTTTATTATTATTATTTCATAATTTATTTATTTGTTTGTTTGTTTGTAGCCTGTGTGTGTGTGTGTGTGTGTGTGTGTGTGTGTGTGTGTTTTGTGTGTCCGTGTGTGCGCTAGAGTGAGTGTGTCAGTAACTATACACTGAACAAGTAAAGACAAGTTTGAATGCATATGATTGAGCCAGATTAAAACCTGACTATTACATCTATTCACATTTACATAATGTCCAAGGGTTAGTTAATATAGGTCTACTGTATAACTAATTACATCTAAATTGACAGACATTTACATAAAAGTATAGGTCTATGAGCTCTGCATATAGTAGCTTATACAATATGTGCCAACATGAAACAACAAGATTTTTTATTATCTGCATTAACCCCCATACCCCCCCACCAACCCCACCTTGTTTCCTTTAGTCTGGAGGGCTGTGGGTCTTCAGTGTTCCCACTCAGTTGGACTATGACAGAATAGCCATGCTGGCCATGAACAGATTTATTGTATATCAAGCTTCTGCCTAGGGCTGGGCAATTAATCGAAAAGTAATCGTAATTGACATTTAAAACCTATAATCGATCAAATTTTTCTATGTCAATTATTTCAATTAATTTCCCTTTAGAAACACTACCGCGATTATAAAATAATCGTTCATCAATCGTAATCGAGTTAAAATTAATCGAGATTTTCATTTTAGACCAAATCGCCCAGCCCTACGTTCTGCCCATAGTGTAATGTGTGCTATGATGCTCCTGTGCACCCTGTAAACACCTTAACTCACCACTCAGCTGGCAATGGTGGATGGCACGATGGATGGTGTTCACTGACAATGGTTTCTGGAAGTATTCCTGAGCCCATTCTGTGATTTCCTTTACAGTAGCATTCCTGTTTGTGGTGCAGTGTCGTTTAAGGGCCCGGAGATCACGGGCATCCAGTATGGTTTTACGGCCTTGACCCTTACGCACAGAGATTGTTCCAGATTCTCTGAATCTTCGGATGCACAGTTGCTGATGATAACTGCAAAGTCTTTGCAATATTTCGCTGGGTAACACCTTTCAGATATTACTCCACTATCTTTCTGCGCAACATTGTGGGAATTGGTGATCCTCTACCCATCTTGGCTTACACATACCTGGGTATTTTGATAAAGAAATATTTTCTTCCCTCCGTTTTCCAAAATAATTCCATGCATGCACCATCGTTTTCTAAAGTTTCCGTTTACATTAAACTGCATAAATATGCTATCGAGAGCAGTCATACCTACGCTAAGCCTATGGGCCGCAGTGTAGGAAGAAGGAGAAAGCCATACAAGCCAATCAGAAGCCTCACGCCATTCCTCCAGGACAACCACCTAATTTTCAAAGTTCTCCCACCAGACAGCAGTCCGCCCAGGTCAGACCCAAAACCTGCCTAAAACAGTTTTTCACAGTTTACACGCAAACGTGAATACGGAGTTTTCCAAAATCTCCACTTTTGCCGGAGTTTTTAGAAACAATTGTTTCCACATTATTGCATTAAGTTTTTATTCACAATTTGTTTAGTGTCCCAACTTTTTTGGAATCTGGTTTGTAACTCAATGTATTACTGGAGGCCAGTACAATGTAACCACGGAAGTGGGAACTAGAAGTGGGACTTTCCCCAAGCTTGTGAATCTTAATGTTGTATGCAACTAACGAATAAACACTCTGTTCACAGCATCCTGACCGCCTCTGTCTGCGCAGTTTATGTATATGCAACCCGAGCTACAATTTTTATTTTCTACATTTTCTTTCCCTCAATATTCATTCTATTTTCTTTTCCTCTTCCTTCCAGTTTTTTCTACTTCCTCTCTCCGTCTCTCTCTCTGCACCAGTCTTCATTCACTTTTCTTGTACTTTGGTTCATTTTAATGATCTCTATCTCTCTTTGTCTCCAGATCCCCTTCTTGCCACCCCCCACCCCCCACCCCAACACACACACACACACACACACACACACACACACACACTCACACTCCTGCTCAGTGGTGGTTCTGCGCTGAATTGCGCCCCGGGCGAGACTACCTCCCGGCGCCCCCCCCTCCCCCAAAAAATGTGTCCAAAATAAGGAATTTGAAGTTTCACTATATAGGCCTAATGTTAGAATTTCTGTGATGGTTTGTATATTATGCTTTTGTTGTGTTTTCAAAAGTATAGCAGGAATGGGGCGTTCGTTAGTTGAACTGGTCCACCGGAGGATAGCCTAAACCATCTCGTAGAAACTTAGCCTATGAGCCAGGGAAATTGAAATGACCCTCCCTTGGCAAATGTAATATTTTGAGCAACCCTCCCAGCTTAATTTCACAAGTCCTCAAATTTACCTTTTAGCCTCCGTTTCAAGAAACGTTGACAATTTCACGATATTTCAACGTCGGCAACTTCTTCATTCTGAGTTTACACACATTGCGGGGTCTAGCATGGGTACCGTGAATTACACGTTACACCACTACCAAAATCATACAGATAGAACCTTGTTGCATACCTTTATCCTTTGCCCGTTTCTTCTCGTCTTCTTTTCTTTTTTTTCCTAAATTGGGTAGGCTACCTGCCTACACCTAATCGACAATCAACAGATTTCCCATCTGCAATTCTGCAGTCAGTTACGACCGTAAGTCAAGACTAAACCAATTCACCTCCACATCATAATCGTTTTTATTAGACCTACCTATTTTTATTAGCAATTTAAATAAAATGTGCTACTTATTGGTCTGTGTTTATAGTTTTTTCTCCTTTTTTCTAAGTAATATGTTGAAATAAATGCGTTATTTGTTATAAAGTCAGGTTTCACTGACATAGTTTAGCCCACTTCTTCATTTGGGAGAGGTGAACTGTAGCCTATACTCTGCGCCCACATCCCCTCCCCTCATCCCCTCTCGCTCACTCAGCTTCTGTGCGTCTCCTTCAGCGGCAGGCAGGGGCGGCACAGGTAGCGCATCATAGACAATAGAAAACCGCTTCGCGGCACAGATTTTTTCCCCTTCTTGTGCCGCCCCCCACGTAATGCCGCCCTGGGCGGCTGCCCCGTTGGCCCATGCCTAAAACCGCCACTGCTCCTGCTGTGTCTGTCACTATTTTCCCTCCTCCTCCACCCTGCTTGCTTCCCTCAGATTGGGAGATGAGAGTGAGATCCAAGGCACAGGCCATTTGGGAGTTAATCTGTGAGCTGTGATTACCAGCGAAGACCAGGGGTTGTGGTGTGATGTGTGTGGGCTGTGTGTAGAGGGGCTGCTGAATGACGAGGAGAGAAGAGATAGAGGAAGGCCAAGTGAGGTGGGGTTTTTTTTGGCAGGGGTGGAAGGTCTGTGTGAAGTTTTGAGATTGTGTCATTGAGCGATAGTGAAAGGAGAGATGGAGGTACAGTAGGGCATTGGAGGAAAACCAAAGGGAAAACTTGAAAACAAGACAAGGAGGTGTTTGTGTGTGTGTTGTGGAGAATAAGGGAGACAAAAACAAGCTGAAGAGGCCGAGAAGGTTGAATAATAATTGGGTGGCATCAGACAGCAGTGAAAGCACAGGTGGAGGGAGGTGGTGCGGGAAAAGGAGAAGGATGTGTGCAGATTTGTTGTCACTCCTCTCTCCTGATAGAGGACAAAAACAAGGAAGATCAAGAATGTGACAAAATTGTTTTGGGGGGCTATTTCTGTTCTACACTAGTTTTAAACCATTCTCAAAGACACAGACACACACTCATTCGCATACACAGTGGAATGGACTTCATGTATAAACCAAACTGTTCCAACGCGTCCCATCTTAGCCTGCAGCTACACAGGCCGCTGTCCACACGGATATGTTCGCAGCCATTGTACACTATTTGGCAGGAAGTGACTGACTAGAGAGTGTAGCACTCTGCTGACTCATTAAGATTTTAAGGTGGTGGTGGTGGTGCGTGGGGTGGTGGTGCGTGGGGGGGGTAAGCACCTCAGAAAATACTTTTTTTGCTGCCTCCAAGGACAAAGCTGTCAATGGGAGAAATAAAAGCAGGAAAGTGTGCGAGAGAGAGAGAAGGCTGGAGGGCTTATCGGATAAAGCAGAAGCTCTGGTGGAATAGATGTCTTACAGGAATAGAGGATAGAGAAATGCCGGCGGAATGACAAAGCGACGTAAGTGGTGGAAAAAAAGGGACATGATCGTTACTCAGGACTCAGAGAAGAGGGACATACTCCTGAAGATATGAAAAGTATTCAACGACAGGAAATTTCAGTGTTACACTTTTTTTTCAGTCAGTGCCTTTACTCCATCCAGCCTACTAGAAAGGACACATTCTCGCTTAGATGCATTTGACGTCAGGTGTTCATCAGCATATAGTCTCAGGTACAACATTGTCACACTTTAGTAAACCATGCCTGTAGAGCATCTCTGCTTTTTAGAGCATATCATTTTTTTTTTAATCTCTGCACAGAGGAAAGCGTCAGGCTCATATAAACTTCCAAAATCCAAAATATAATTTGCCATGAATAACATCCCTTATGGGTGTTAGTCCATGAGTCAGACTAACCCACTGGAGTCAGACTAGCCCACTGAATGGTTTTCCTTTTGGGCAAATCATGCTAGAAAGCATGCTAGGAAAGCTTGTTTGGACTGACTTTTTCCTCTGTCCTCAGGGAGAACTGTGGAATGGAGCAGGTCTGAAGCCTATAGAATCAAAGTATCATAATGTTTATTGATTCTATGTGGCTCTGTAGAGCTAACTGAGGTTGAGTTTGAGAACCATCCATGAGAAAACATTGGATCAATTACTAGAAGTTCTGTCTGAAAGGCCGCTTGTCTCCCTCTCTCTCTCTCTCTCAGAAGGGACAAGGGCAAATTGTCAAGAGAAGCTGCAACAGGTGACTCAAGACACACCTGAAGTGTGACTATAAATGAGGCCCACATGGGCGCCCCTCAGCCAGCAGATAAGAAAGTTAGTTTCACCTCTGCCGGTGAAATATGAAAGAGGATGAGAAAATAGATGAAAACCCAGCAAGTGCCAACATGAGAAGAGTCTGTGAGTGATTCATTGTGGATGCAAACAAGCCCATTCCCACAGCGACTGCCAGAGGGATAAAGGATGGTAGCTCGATGGCGGTAGCCACCAGAGAATCCAGTATGACGTTCTGAATTCCCAGCGGCAAAACTCACGCTGTCTTCACAGGGCCGTAAAAATCAACTAAAACCCATCAGCGTGCTCAAAATGTCATTTTAAATGCAGAAAGCAAAGGCTATCGTGTGTCATGTTTGACTTTTTTGGCGGTGACGTTTTTTGAGCTAAAAAGACTTTTTAACTTGCTTAAATTTCAAAGGCTTTCAGACATCAAAGTTTATTGAGCAAAACTGGAAACACTAATTTGGTCTGTATTTTCACAGCTCCTTTTTAGCATGGTGCCAAGTCTAAATATAAAATATTTTGTCATTCAAAAGTTTAGTCATGTTGAGTAAACATGACAATATTACTGTATAACCATCTGGCAAATCTTCCTTTTAGATCATTCCTATCATAACGGTTTCTGTCAAACTCTAAAACGCCAACATGACTTAATCAGTTAGTAGACAGATTCATTAAATGGGACCATTTTGTTATTTTTTAAATGTATTTATACTTTTCACTGTTTCTGCCTTAAGTCAAATGGCTTATATTAAGCTGACTCAGAACTACCTATAGGGTTTACCAAAGGTTTACCAAAAGTTAAAGGTTCACAAATTTCTCTCAAAATTAATCCTCAAATGAGTCCTGATAGACATTTGCAGCAGCTTATTCACACTCGTTCCCCTCACAAAGTAGGACTACTCTACCCTTTGTTTTCAGTAAGATACTGTATAATTGACATGTTGTTCTACCCTGGGCTGAACTAACTTGACTCTGTTCATAGAGTAGTTGTTAACTGTGTAGGAGACCGGTATCCTTCATTCGCTGTGATTTCAGTCACTCGACTTCAAACACGGCCGACTTTTGAGCAATCCTTCTGCTGTAAACCTCACATGTGTCTGTGATACTCAGAGGGCAGACAGGGGTTAAACGTTTCAGTCTCACACATTTCAGTGTCTTTGAAACCCCATGCAATCTTCAAATGTCCATTTCCCTTTTCATAGTGTCTAATTTCCATTGTCTTTCATTTGTCTCTCCATTCCCACTCATTTTCTGTCTGTCTCTCTCTCTCTCTCCAGACCCCCCCCTCCCCTCCACTGCCTGCCTGTTCACTGGCCTATTATTCTGAAGCAGACTGAAACTGTCTCCAAGGCTGCGTTGATGAGTGGAGGCTCTGGAGGGGGCAAGTGGCTGAAAGTGCCTGAACATCCCTCGCACCAATCCTCTATCCTTCATACGCTTCTTCTGTTCTTCTGCTTTTTTTCCCTATTTACACACACACACACACACACACAGTCTCCGATCAATAACACTCTCTTGGAAGCTCTATAGCCAGAATGGATTGTGGGACCTCTGACATTGTGTTGTTTGTATTTGTTTCTTCCTCCAGTCTCATTCTTTCTATCTCTCCTCACACAGCTCTGACTTCCAGACTAACTGGAAGTGTCCAGTTCTCCCACCCTGCCCTGACCCCTGATTAGCTGTGGGAGGACTCTATATGCTTAAGACAATCAACTTCAGCCGTGTGTGCACGTGGCTTGACCTTAAAGGAGATATCCAGTGGGATTGAATTTATAGCCCTGTAGGTCACAAAGGTCTGTCTGTGGGTGAGAAAAGAAAATGTGATACCATGTACAGTAGACCAAATACGAAACAGGCCGCCAATGGCATCTGATTGGCTCATCGGAAAATGAAAATGAAAGTGAGTTTCTGTGGCCCATACAGTATGTGTTTAGTTTCACTATTTGGTTTGTGTTGCATCCAACTTGCATCCTTCATCCTTCTTCGTCCTTATTTTAAATCTGAGTTTGCATTGGTGAGTTTTCCTTAAAGCCGAACTTATGAGTTGTTTAGAATTGCATTCTGTCCTTAAAGATCACATGAATTTGCATAGAATTTAATACTGCTGTATCACAAAATTCACAATTGATGATGTAATGCAACAACTTTAGTTTATATGAGTCTAGCAGCTCAACTGTGGAGAGGATTACATTTCAGCAAAAAAGTTTTGAAACAGCAAGGATACTCGAGAGGAAGGAGGTCATTAGAGTCTTCTCACTTGCTGCACATTGTATTGCTCTCAATACATATATTTAACTGGGATGAAATTAGCACCCCCCCCCCCCCCCCCCCCCCACACACACACACACACACCAGGCTGATTGGGTATGTGTGCTCTTCCGCAAAAAGCGTGTATGTGCATGTGTGTGCACCTGTGTTTAATAACACCTCTGATCACTCCGTGATCCGTGCTGGAGGTGCTGCTGGAGAGGAAGAGAGAGAAAAAGAGAGGCCATTGATGAGGGTGCTGCTCCTGCAGCTGCCGCAGCTAATGCTGCACCAGACTCATGAGGAGATTCCCTAGAGGCTCTACTGTCCTTTACAGAGGGAGATATAGAGGATGGACAGAAGCAGAGAGAGAGAGAGAGATATTTGTTGGTGATTTGTACCCCACTTCCTCTTCACCTCTCTTTATCTTTAGCACACACCTTCCTCTTTGACCTCCCTGCATTCTCCTTCTCTATCCTCTGTCCGTTTTCTCTCTACCTCTTTCTTTCTGTCTGTACCTCCCTATCTCTCTCCTGTCTTCCCATCCTCTCTTTCTCCTCCATACTCTTTTTTCCCCACACGTGCGATAAAGAAGGAGGAGCACATGCTAATGGAGATCATAGCCATCCAAACATCGACAACCAGCTACATTCCTATTGGAGAGGAGGCACAGTCAAGGCACAGTCTTACTAAATCTAATACTGGCATGAAGTCATAAACTCTTCCAATAACCAGCAGGGGGCACTGTTTGATATAAGTAAAATGTTTCAAGTGTGTGTGCGTGCGTGTAAAAGAGAGAGACACTGTTTGATAGAAACTAAGTCATTACACATGGGTTCGTGCTTCAAAATCATTATGCCAGCCACACTCTCTTTCACACACATACATAAACACACACACACTCACACATTTTCACAGCTTCTTTTGTCAACTCCCTTGTGATTCCCATTATGGTCCCATCCGCTGCAAACAAGCATCGTATTTAAAGGCCCTTTTCAAGGCATGAATGGTACACTGCTGCATGCAGTCACCTCCATTCAGTAGGACAGTGAGAGGCCATGAGTACAAACACGCCAGACCACTACACACACACACACGCACACTGTGAGGATTGCCCGTGGTTGGTACCTACGGTATGTGTGTGTGTGCGGGCAATAAAGCCTCTGTGGGACTCGCCCATTTCACGGAAGCTTCTGGAAAGCTTGGCGCTGCACTCTAAGGACCCCTTCACGATCTTTTTCTCTCTCTCTCACTCTTTCCCTGCCTCCCTCTCTTTTTTACTCTGTATTTATGTAGAGTGTATACTCTGCATACTCGTGTGGTTGGTCCCCCCTCCTTCTTTCTCTCCACCAGTGCACTCACTCTTCTGCAAATGACAGATTATGTGACTGATAGAACCAGGTTTCTGAGTTTGCGGGAATAGAAACCAAAAGCAAAAAAAAAAAAAAAAGTTTTGTGTCCCAATTAGCAGCCCCCCGCTGACTGGGTGAGGCAAACCTTGTTTGCACGCTCCTGTAAATGGTGATGGATGATGCGAGCGTGCTGACTTAAGCACAAGTGTAGAGAGATGGGTGCTCACTCGCACGCACACACGCACGCTAGCGCAGCTCAGCTCAACACAGTAGCACTGGACTACATTAACATGTTGTTGTAAATCAAATGGCTTTTTGAGAAATCACGCAAGGCCCCAGCCTCCATCGGCTGTGAAATTCGGCTTGTTGAACACATCGTTAGTCATTGCTTGGCAACCTGAACACCACCTCCAAACACCTTCCCCCACCCCTGCTGTGGATAGTAGCATGGTGCCTCACAGTAGCCAGCCCAGAGACTGTGTGTTTGATTTATTAACTAGAGGTAAATCTCACTCCTGGTAGATGTATCTAATTGCATTTAATATAAATGTTCGATAATTACACTGCATAAATTGTGTTATAGATTGCAGCAAAGTTCATTTTGAATGCCTTTATAAATGAATTATGGTTATATATGACATAAGGATACACGTTACACCATATACTAGATGTAATACCCATTGGCTGTTTAGTCAGTTTTGAGAAGATGGTCTCAGATGATGTTCTTGGAATCTTCTGGAGCTTCTCAATCATCTTGCATACATGATATGGATTCAATAATGCCCACTGGCTGATAATTTTATGAGGCATGGGAGGGATCTTTTTTTAATCCTCTCTCTCAAAGATGTCGATTTTGAGGGAGCTCTCTGGAGCCACATGAAGGCAACTCATTGCTTTTATTTTATTCCCAACTACCCCATCTCTTCTTTCATCTCTGCTGTGTATGCGATGCTGCTATACGTGAACGTCAGAAATATGAGACTTCCAGGACAACACATCATAAAGAAGTCACATTATGGGAAATCTGTTTTCATTGTTACTCAAGACTAGACAGGCACATAAAATGATATCCTGTTTTTCCTATGCTGCAGTTTTGTCAGGCCAGAACCATTGTATTTTCAGTTAAGGGAAAAAAGTCCTTTAAATAAATGCTTTAAATGGACAACATTTATACAGCGTTTTTCTTCACTTATGAGAACTCAAAGCACTTTACTGTACAATGTATGCCTCTCATTCACCCATTCACACACAGGTGTTGGAGGCTGCCAGTCTCTTGCTTAAGGACACTTCAGGCGGAGCGGGGCTCAAACCTGCAACCCTCTTGATCTCAAATGGCACCTCACCTCCATCGCCCCGCACCTCTTTAGACTGCCTGAGGATTCTCTTAAGTTATCATTACTTGCAATGAATATGCCAATGAAAACCAAGAAAAACCCTGGATGACCTGGACTTTAGTACTAAATCATGCACTGTGCAGAGCTTCTCCGCGGTATTTGAGATGAAGTTGAGATAATGTCCAGTGATTTTTCACAGTGGGGCCTTTTATCGTTTCTTTGTGGAAGAAAAAGGCTTGATTGCTGCAGTATAAACAAGGTGTACACTGTCTCTAAATAGATAGATAAATACCGTATTTTCCGGAATATAAGTCGCAGTTTTTATCATACTAAGGATGGACCTGCGACTTATAGTCAGGTGCGACTAATATGTGGAAAAAAAAAAAAAAACGTGAAGCAGGAACAGTCCAAGGAGTAAATATTAACGTCTTTGACCACATTAGAGCACATAAGTGACCTCACCTCACACTTTCATGGCCTCCCTCAATCTGTCTGTCTTTCACTGTGCTCCCTCGCTCCCCTTCACCCTCTCTGTCTGCCCTATAGTCTTGTTACAGTAAGCACCCTTTATTTAGAATAAACATTATGGCTCTGGTGACGATGTTTTCCGCCTATAGCACTGAATAGACTGAACAAAAACGCAACAAAATGCCGCCCAAAAGGAAATCCTACACTGCAGAGTACAAACTGAATGTAGTAAAATATACAGCCAAAAACAGTAATCGAGCAGCAGCAGAAAGAAAGTTTGGAGTGAGTGAGAAACTTGTGAGGGACTGGCGAAAAGTAGAGGTTACTCTTACTACAATGAGGAAAACCAAAAAGGCTAATCGCGGGCAGAAAGCAAGATGGCAAGAGCTGGAGCAAAGAGTGCACAGATGGGTGCTTGAACAACACGCTGCCGGGAGAGGCTTGTCGACCGTGCAGATACGTCTCCATGCCCAAGTAGTTGCTAAAGAGCTAAATATTAATGACTTTGCAGGCGGGCCTTCTTGGTGCTACCGCTTCATGCAATGCTACCGCCTCTCCATCAGAGCACGAACCACGTTGTTTCAAAAACTACCAGCAGACTTCCAGGCTAAGGTTGAAAGTTTCTGTGAGTTCGTTGAAAAGCAGATAACTGAACACAGCGTATCTCTGGATCATATTATCAACATGGACGAGGTCCCCCTTTAGTTTTGACATCCCCATAGGCCGAAGTGTGTCAGAGAAAGAACAGAAAAGTGTGACCATAGTGACGACTGGCCATGAGAAATCGCACTTCACAGTGGTGCTGGCATGTTGTGCAGATGGATCGAAATTGCCACCGATGGTCATTTTCAAAAGAAAAACCATGCCAAAAGACGAATTCCCCACCTCAGTTGTCGTGGCCGTGAATGAGAAAGGGTGGATGGATCAAGACATGATGAGCGCTTGGCTTACTAAGTGCTATATTAAACGTCCTGATGGCTTCTTTAAAACGCGTAAAGCCCTTCTAGTGATGGACAGTATGCGAGCGCACATAACACCACAGTCCAAAGATAAAATAAAAGTTTGCAACTCCATACCTGTCATTATTCCCGGAGGCCTAACCAAAACACTCCAGCCACTCGACATCTCCGTGAACCGGAGCTTCAAAACAGTCTTGCGTCGTCTGTGGGAGGAGTGGATGGTGGATGGAGAGCACAGCTTCACGGCCACCGGGAGAATCCGAACGATGACTAAACAACTGTTACATATTGACTTTATGCTATGGTAACCATTAAGAAACTGTTATGCTGTAAGTTACATACCAAAGTATACCGTGATATATATCATCTACCGTCTATGGTTCAAAATATATCGCAATATAAATTTTAGACTATATCGCCCACCCCTAGGCAGAGGATATTGAGGCACGGGCAGTTAATTGGTCGAGTTAGAAGCTAACCCAGTAATAGGCAATAGGAACTTAGTTATTAGTCTTCTTTGCTGCTTGTTTTTTGTCTTCTCTTACCCTGATTCACCCGCACATGATTCAGTCACTTCTTCCTATTTAATTGACAACTGTGTCATTGAGATAGAGAAAGAATATTAAATGTTCATTTTTCCTCACTTTCATG
>JAGFZM010000027.1:1382068-1446532 GCA_017657215.1 Limnothrissa miodon
CTCTCTCTCTCTCTCTCTCTCTCTCTCTCTCTCTCTCTGACTCTCACACTCACTCACACACACACACACACACACTCACCATTATCATCTTACTTTCCAGAGTGCCTTAGCTGAGCCCTCGTCGCTTTGTCAAAATTGGCCCGTCTCAAATGATTTCTTGGACAGCTCCAGTGGTTGCTCATCAGAGCTAGTCGATGAGCAGAGGACTGTGGACGGCGGCACTGGTCCACGGTGAGCAGCCACTCAAGCCGTCCGTCATCACCCTCCCTTCTTCGCTCCCTCCCTCCCCTTCTTCTCTTTTCTCCTTCATCCTTTCAAGATGAGGCGCATTCTTCCATGCCGAGTCC
This sequence comes from Limnothrissa miodon, assembly GCA_017657215.1. Classification (NCBI taxonomy): domain Eukaryota; kingdom Metazoa; phylum Chordata; class Actinopteri; order Clupeiformes; family Clupeidae; genus Limnothrissa; species Limnothrissa miodon. Next base: position 1,382,416 of record JAGFZM010000027.1, read on the forward strand.
TGTAATAACTCATTATGGGCGAATCAATTTCACAGTGTTTAGCTCTGGTTGGTGCGTGCAGGTTTTGTAATGCAGCTGAACAGGAACAATAACATTAAAAAAGGGCAAGTTATCTGGAACAATAACAGTAAACAGTTATCTGCAGGCTTTTTTTTTTATCAGGGATGGGGTGGGAGCCGGAGCAGTTACACCATGTATTTGCCACTTGTCTCTGTGTGAGTGTGTCTTGTGTGTAAGTGCATGTATAAAAGAGAGAAAGAGCAAAAATTTCAAACTATACTGCATTTCCTTGCAGAAACTGACGGAGTGTGCTTGCTGAAAACCAGTGGTGCGTTCCCAGTAGACCATTTTGCCGTCGACGTCAGTTATCTTGCCAACGTTCCTGGTGGCAAAAAAACACCAGAAGTAACCAGCGAATGAATGGAGTGAAACAGAGAGATAGAGAGTAAACACTGAACAAATTCAGGGAAAATGTTGTGTTGTGCCGTCGGATGTCAGAACCGTAACCGTAACTCAAAGAATGGGAGCTTACAGTTTTATAGGATTCCATCGTCAAAGACGCCATTTGAGGCGAAAAGAAGGCGTTTGGATGCAAGCCATCAAACGGACTGACCATCTCCTCTGTTTATCACTAACAAAGATGTAGTTGTGATATATTAACATCCCAGTAATTACCACACGATGATAGTATTGGCTTAAAGCCGTTTATTGTCAACTGCACAATTAACTTTCCAGCTCGTGGCTCAACTTCTCATTCTAGCTATTATTAGCTTAATTAATGTATCATAGAGGTAGCTCCCTCGAGAGGAATTACTTTGTACTGCTTGCAATATACCACAGTAGTCAATAACGATAAAAACTTAAAAAACCTAAACATGAATAGCATTTCTAGTAATTTTGTGTCGTTACCGTTGACGCAACATATGAGTGAAAGGTATTAACCTAACATGTAACGTTAGGCTAAACATGTAAGATGTAGGCTAGGCTGAAGTTGTTATTGTTAATATATTTATAACACAACCGTTTAAATGACAGGTGTTGTCTTACAGGACAGGCAAGCATGCATCCAGAAAATCCAGACTTTGTCCCCACTTTGTTGCCAGGACGATTGAACCACTTTTCGATTAAATTGTTTCAATTAGTTGCAGGCAAATTCACGTTGAGCTGACCCCGGAATTATTACCGGACTCCCTTTAAACGAGCTGCCGTCGTCCTATGATTACCCTATATCTTCATATTTCAAGTTGCTTTCATGCTTTATACAGAGAAAAATGTCCATACGTGATCATATTGAAATAGGGGAGAGCCGGGACGATTGAACCGGGGGACGAATGAACCATTGAGATTTTCTCTTAAACCATTCACAATTCACAATTCACTGTATGGGATGACAAAATTTAATGTTTGAATTGTGAATGGTTTACGAGAAAATGTCAATGGTTCATTCGTCACCGGTTAAATCGCCCCGGCTCTCCCCTACCCTACGTCGCTTGACGATCGTCCACGTCTTGTACTGTCCTTGTCGCTGGCTAGGTATCAGTTCTTAATACACAAAAATCACTGGACAGTTCTTTTACTTTTTATCCTGGACATGTCCGCAAAGGACAAAGTTATAGGCGTCATGGGACTTATGCTTTTAGCTTCTCTTTTGTGCATACACTTTTCCACAAGATAGACATATGTCCGGCCACTGGAGCTTTGGCCATTTAGTTGGATCACTGATTCACGGACCCGTTGCAGGTAGATAATTTGTAACTTATTTTCTCGGGATAAGTTGTTAAAATATTCAGAGAAGGACTGTTGGCTCCATACTCTGTCAAGTATATAGCTGTCAAGTTCTCGCCACCGGCTTCAAAACAGAATTGCCACCAGAACCATAGACATATGTCTATGACCAGAACCGTCTGTTTCTGCCACCAGTTGTGCTCCGCCCACAACAAACGTCACAATTGTTTATAAACAGTGTCTTGGTAGTTTTACCACCAAGTCAGACACTGTGTTAAGTCTCTTTTATTGTCAATTCTCTACATATACATGACATACAGAGGAGTCGATATTACGTTTCTAGCCATCCCACAGTGATGCGCGCAGTCAGGAGAGCCAGAGGCCGCTGCATCTACACACGCCGCCTGCTATAGCATTCACCCATTCACACATCAGTGGAGGGGATTACCAGCCTGCCACCAGGAGCAATTTGGGGTTCAGTGGTTGCTCAGGACTGGTGGGGCTCGAACCTGCAACCTTGCAGTCACAGAACGGCACCTCTACCACCTGCGCCACCACCTCAACCATGTTTGAGTGTATTTAAATGCATGTGTGTTTATGTACAGCTGTGTGTGTCACTGTGTGTGTGTGTATCAAGATCAATAATGTGCTTTGGCTGCTGCCTGCTTTTGCAAGCAGATTATTTATGAATTTACGATATTCAGCCTCAGACCAACAAATAGCCTCTAGTTAAAACATAGTGCATTTCACGACTGTCATGATTTCAGAACTAGACATGCCGTTTTGTTTGAGGCCAGCAATGTTCAGACCTAAGTTTCAATTGTAACTTTTACCATTATATTTATTATTTTGTATAAATTCTTGGCATTGTTGTTCCGGAGCTGACTGAGCGACCCAGATGTCATGATTAAATTTGTTATTTATGTAATTTTGTGTTTATCCAAAAACTATGATTCAGCAGTAGACCTCCTTGGTGTCTCAGCTGGCAATAGCAATAACAAACAATTGCAGCCACCTGCCTATTCCACTGCACCAGACCAGGGCGATACAGAGTGCATATTTGGGGCCACCGTGTTATTGGTTTTCAGGGCCATCAGGCATTTCTCCACCTATTGTCTACCATCTGGCTGTCAATTTGCATGCTTTAGTTGTTTGGAAGGACAGAGTCTCTATTGGGAGAGAATGATAATTTGCATTTACTGGGTTGACATTTTTGCCAACTGAAGTGCTGTTCCACTCAGACCGAGTTAAAATAGGTTCATATTGTTTTCTATGGTTCCCTTTTTAAAATATATTAAAGTTGCAAAGACAGCAGCAGGGCATATTTTAGATAAAGGTGGTGACATTTATGTGCCAATATATACAGCATGTTCTCTCTGTAAGTTGAATATGTACTCTCTGACATCTCACCTACCTGCTGCACAGGCTCACGGGTCTTTCCTTGGCTTCCCTCCCAGTCCTAGCGTTTTTTTTTTAATGAAAAAAAAAGTATTTCTATTTCAGTTCAGATCTGTACAATTTAAAGGGATTATAGAATGCAAAACCAAATTTACATTGTTATTGTTGAATTTAGGTAGATTAATGTATCCAATGGACCACACCAAAACTTCAACACCGTCTCGAACCTCCTTCAAAATGTACATTTCAAACTATTTTTCACCGCGCTGAAATTGGCCAGTCTGAAAAAAGGTGCGAAGACAAGTAACTTCGCTAAGATACACCTCCTACTGTCAAGAGATTGGCCTCTACGAGGCATAACTGAGTCCCAGGCGAAGGTAATTTACAGACTACTAAGCTAACAGACTAAACATATAACTAAACAAACACAAACTGGAACAAAGGAAAAACCTAAAGAGACTTCAAGCTTACAGCAAACGTAGAACACCCAAAAGAGACAGACAAATCGACAACAAGAGACTGAGTAGACAGGACTTAAATACAAGGACTAATGACATCGAATGAAACACAGGTGTACACACAAAATGGCAGGAAAACCAAACAGAAAGCTGAACCGGGGGAAGGCGAAGAGAAAATCAAAACACAGAGGACACAGGACAGGTAACCCACATGGAAAACAATACTAAAAACCACCAATAGGGGGAACAGAAAAGTCCAGTAGTGTTGCGTGGTCAACCCATAACCCGCGGATATCCGCGGGTTTACCTGCGGGTCGGGCGGTTACGGGTAGAAGTATTGTGGGTGCGGGTGGGTCAGGGTCGGGTCAAAAAAGTAAAAACGCAATGAATTAGGCATATTGCATTAGAGACTTTCGAAGACTTTTGGAAGGCTCATTGTTATGATTTCCTGCTCCTCTCGATGCTGGGAAGAGCGGTGCTTTGCGTTCCTGCATCCAGCATTTCGAGCGAGCGCACGTTCAGTTCAGCAGGTGGCGTGCTGGAAGCGCGTCGAAATAGGCTAAACCCTGGCCCAGTGGATTCTATTACTTTCCTTCACAGTGCTTCCAAACAGACGCCATAAATAAAGTTGGCCAATACTTTCAATTTGGTAGCTTAGATTGTTGAAATGTCACGGCTTTGTTGGCTTTGTTATGCCATGATAATGTTACAGCTTGGAACAACTTGCGTTGGCTTTGTTATGACATGATAATGTTTTTTTATTACACACTTGTGTCTTGTAGGCCTACAGGAGAAATGTGTTTCGTTTTAATAAAAACGACAAATTGATCGTTTTTTTGGCGTTGTTTCATGCATAGGCTAATTAATCCTTCATGAAGTTGTATCATGGTGATGGCGCCGCACGATGGCTGCCTTAAACCTTAGCTCCACTTTCTTTTCATTTCTAAGTAAGAAATTCTAACACTATGCTGTACTATGGCTTAAATGCTGTCTTTATTTTTTGTATTACCCTTTTGTTACTTAATTTGGTTTTTCGTTGTTCCCAGGGAGTTGGAGACTGCATTTTGGCGGAGTGTTTTTCCAAATGATGCGTTAGCCTTCGACCGTAATTTTTCCTGTCGGTTCCCCCGCCTTCATCTACGTTACTATCTGCCCTCATCTACAGGAAACTATAAGCAGAGAGGATTCAAGCGGAGCACTATTCAAGATCTTTGCTATAAGCTTGCATGGATGGAAGTTTTGTGGGACGTGGAGGACTGTGGTGTGATCATGTTCATCGGCTGCCGTGGAGTGGAGTGCTGCGCTCCGATGGCCAGGTTTTTGAGGAGGATCCTGCGCTGTCTGAGAGACGTTTTGTGCCAAAGAGCGTTACCGTCTCTTTTTTTTTTGCGATTATGGTCAGCCACATGACCCAATCCTGCGTCCCGATCATAGACTGTATATAAGGTCCCGACTTGGAAACAGCCACGATCTCTGGAGGATCCTGGACTGCTAGATATTGTAGCTGATGGCTAACTAAGGGCAATACTTCTTTGATTTGGATTTTTTTTCTCTCTTTCTCTCTCTTTGTCTTTCATAATTAGACCTACTACTCTTAATTAATGCAATTTAATTAGTTAAACTACATGTTTTACGTTAGTATCTCAATGTATGTGACAAATAAACACCTTGAACCTTGAATCATTATCTATAAGGCGCAAATCATTGTCATTTGGATACCATTGTTCCAAATTAGTCCTCTCCACTTAACTGGTAGCTAGGTTCCGCGACAGTAGACACACTGGCGTTTTTTTTTTTTTTTTCCATTGGGTCGGGTCGGATTTGGGTCACGGTTCGACCATTTTTTTTGCGGGTCGGTTCGCATCTCCTGATGGGTCGGGTTGGGGCGGGTTTTAAAAATCACTACAGTCCAGGACTGAATCCTGACACCTACATTTGCATGGTTCAAAACGGTTTGAAAATGTCTTTGGTCCAATCCCCTTTTTTGAATGTTTTTGTTTAATTGAACACATTGGCTTCTTCCAACATGTTAATGCACCTACACATAAAGGTAGTCATACTATTGACCTTGTTCTGACATATGGTGCACAAATAGAACAACTTGCTATCCTACCTCAATGTCCTTCGCTAACTGACCACTCCCTAATAACTCTTAAGGCTACAATAGACTCTACAGCCCCTAACTCTATTTGCTACCACACTAGACAAATAACCCCCAAGCCACAAGCGACTTCAGGTAAAATGAACCCTTAATGACCCTTGAACCCTTAATGACACAATATACATTAGAAGGCCCTCCTCCCAGCCCTACCCAAGTTGATCAATTAACTGTCCATCGCGCCACTTAAAAAGAAAATGAGAAAACAAGACAAAATTGCCCCATGGTATACAGCACAGACTTCCTCAATGAAGCAAGCTGCACGTAAACTTGAGAGAAAATGGTATGCCACCAAACTTGAAGTTTTCCATCTTGTGTGGAAATACACCCTAAAAGACTATAAGAAAGCACTTAATAATGCAAAAACAGAATACTACTCCTCACTTATAAATGATAATAAAAACAACCCCAAATTCCTCTTTAACACAATATCTTTAATGCAATGACTTCATGAATTTTCATTGAATTTCATGAATTTCAATGATAGAATCTATTAGAGATAAAAATAAATAACACCATTCTAACCTCAAATTCAGTTTGTTCCCCTATAATGGAAACAGCAAGTCCCAGCCGACCTATAGCATACCTTGACTCATTTACACAGGCCAATATATCCGAAATTATTAAGTTGATCTAATCAAGTAAGGCCTCTACTTGTCTACTGGATCCAATTCCTACTGATCTCCTTAAGTCTGCTCTCCCTAACCTAGCTGAGCCGATACTTAATATTATAAATCACTCTCTTGTAGCAGGATATGTTCCCAAACCTTTCAAGACATCTGTCATTAAGCCTTTAATCAAAAAGCCCAACCTTGACCCTGATGTCCTGGCTAACTATCAACCTATATCCAACCTCCCATTTATATTAAAGATTCTTGAAAAAAATAGTGCCTAAGCAAATTTGTACCTTCTTAGACGCAAACAACATTCAGGAAACCTACAGATCTGGCTTTAGAGCATACCACAGCACAGAATCAGCCCTAGTAAAAGTCTACAATGATCTGCTTATCTCATCTGATAATGGATGCATATCATTATAAATCCTACTGGATCTAAGTGCAGCCTTTGACACTATCAATCACAGCATCTTACTACATAGACTTGAGCATATGATTGGCATCAAAGATTCTGCATTAGCCTGGCTCAGGTCATACCTTACCAGTTTGTACGTGCCACACTGAAGTTAAGTATGGTGTACCCCAAGGATCAGTACTGGGACCTCTGCTATTCACCCTTTACATGCTTCCTTTGGGATCTGTTATTAGAAAACATGGCATAACCTTCCACGCTAATGCAGATGACACCCAACTATACATGTACTTTTCAAGGAAGCCTAATGATTGTACGTCAGTAACAAAACTTGTTGCCTGCCTCGGTGACATCAAAAACTGGATGACTAATAATTTCCTTTGCTTAAACCCTGACAAGACTGATGTCATGTTGATTGGCCCTAAAAACCTGACCCACACTGTACCCCATCATCAGAGCTTAGTCACCTTTCACTCACACCTACCACAAAAGTCAAGAACCTTGGGGTATATTTGATCAAGACCTCTCTCTAAATAGTCATGTAAAGCTTATCTCCAAAACCTCATTCGTTCCTTTCTTTTGAGGATGCAGAAAAACTAATACATGCATTTGTTACCTCCAGCCTTGACTATTGTAATGCTCTGTTCTCTGGATGTGGTAATAGCTGCATCAAAAACCTTCAACTGATACAAAATGCTGCAGCACGAGCACTCACTAGGACAAAAAAATATGAACATATCTCACCTGTCCTTGCCTCCTTACATTGGCTTCCTGTTAAAAGCAGAATTTATTTCAAAATACTTCTCCTAACATGCAAAGCCCTTAATGGCCTTGCTCCATATTAAAGACTTACTTGTTCCCAACCACCCTTCTAGACCCCTCAGGTCACAGAATGCTGGTCTCCTCGTAATTCCTAGAACAGTGTTCAGCAATTAGCGGCCTGCAGGCCATAATTGGCCAGCCGTCAATAATATCAGGCACGGCAGATGAGGTTGATATAAGTATATAGCCTGTTGTTGTGAGAATCCATGCTGTGCTGTATGTGCCCGAAGGAGGATCTTGCATTTGTGTGTATATCAACGCTTCAATTCAATTCAGTTTTATTTGTATAGCACATTTTACAAAAGACATGTCTCATAGCGCTTCACAGCAAAGAGCACAAATTAGCAAGTGGATATGCTTTTTTGAAGTGGTCATGCGTCGTCTCGTGGTGCCTTCCAATATATTCTTTGTAAACGGCAACTCTTAAAGATTTTAAAGAATAATAAAGTTTTTTTTCAGTAGGAAAGCATGGTTTGCCCGATGATAATGGCCCGCAACTGAATTGTCAAACAAAAAATTGGCCCGGGTCCAAACTTATTTGCCGAACCCTGTCCTAGAATATCAAAATCCACAATAGGAGGAAGAGCATTCTGCCATTGTGCGCCTTTCCTGTGGAACAAGCGCCCCTCTAACATTCGCCAAGCAGACACTCTCAACACCTTTAGGTCTAGACTCAAAACTTTTCTATTTACTGACCCCTTTAGTTAGGGATGGTGTATGGTAAGCCACCCCTCCTCATAGTATTATTGGAAAGGACTGCCTCCACTGTACGCTCCTGTCCAGGGCTTGGTGGCCACTGACCATTCTTTTGGTGGTGTTGGCTTGTTATACATCATACCTTAGTTATGCTGCTATAGATTAACGCCGCCACAAACCACCCATCTGTTAAGCCATACAATTTTCACTTTGTCTTTCTCCTTCTCTCTCTTTCCTCTCCCCTTCTTCCTCTCTCTCATCACTTAGCCAACATCTGTACATGGTTGCATGCAATATAACTCTCACATTCTCTGAAATCTGATGGAGACCGTTCTAACTCATCTCCTCTCTGACTTTCCATGCAATTACCACCCTGCCGCGAGTCATCACTGCCTGGGTACCCAACCAATCTCACCGAACATGCCACCCTGCTGAGGACCTTTGTCCAAAGTTTGATCCGGCGGCACTCCTGAATGGTCCTCAACCCACTCCACGGTCCATGCCACTGCCTCCATGCTGAGGGTCACCCCTGCCTTCCACTGCCTGATCCTGCATATCTGGCTTTCTGGGCGGGCTGCCTTCAGCTCCACAGACGACCCTGACATGATTGATACAGCCTCCAGCTGGCCCCTGGCTTGACTGCTCCTAATGACATGGGACTACAGTATATCCTGGGATTATTATGGGACTCCTATATTGCTTTATTTATACCACAATTTTCTTATAATGTGTACCTAATGGAATGATAGTAGACTAATCACCATCTGAGAGACTGAAAACCTGCCCTAGGCAGTGGGGCTAGCCCCTTGAGCTGTCGGAACTAAGGTTTCTTCCTTTACCATAACAAGTAAAAACAAAAAACGCTGCTAGGGAGTTTTTCCTTGCCCCTGTTGCTCATTGGGCCTCTTTGTGTTAAAGGGATAGTTCGGTTTTTAACACATTAAGCCCCTTTCACAGGTTGTCTAAAATGCAATATAGTGGTTGACATCGAAATTTTGACGATTGCTTCTGACTCGGCTATTTGGGAAATGTAGAATCGCCTCTGCCTGCCTTCAAAATGGTTAGCAATGGGCATGTGTTGTTTCTATCTTTAAAAAACTGGTTTTAAAAAAGTGCTACTCACCAAGTGGTTAGTGGTGCTTAATGATGTTCCAAAACATGTATTGTAGCGAAATAAAGCTTCCGTCATGTTTTATTTGGCACTTTGTTTTTATGATGGAGCAAATAGATCCCTATGGGACTTACAAAATGGCAAATAAAACATGACAGAAACTGTGTTTTGCTACGATACTTGGGTTGGAACATCAGCAAGCGCCACTAATCACTCCATGAGTAGCACTTTTTTAAAAAAAACAGTGTTTTAAGGATAGAAACAACACATGCCCATTGCTAGCGATTTTAAAGGCAGGCAGAGGCAATTCTATATTTCCCAAATAGCCGAGACAGGAGCAATCATCAAGATTTTGGTGTCAACAACTTTATTTCATTTTAGACAACCTGTGAAAGGGGCTCAATGTGTTAAAAACCGAACTATCCCTTTAAGCGCTTTGAGACATGCCTTTTGTAAAAATGTGCTATATTAATAAAATTTAATTGGTCAGTGGTCATCCCTTGAAAAAGTTAACAATAGCATTTTATATTGTTACTTTAATCGCTAACCAAACCCATAATCCAGAAAAGTTACACATAAACACAAATTAGTCTGTTAATACAAGTAATATAATTTGCTGTTGAATAAATTGGGTGTTCTGGAAGTCGCACTGTCACATTTTTTCCTTTCCTTATCTCTTGATATATTCCATCAATTTAAAATTCAAATAGTTAGTATTAGCCATGTTCATCTCTAGCCGTGAAACAGCCACATACCGTTGGCTTAGGCTGTTTAAAGGAAGCGGGATCATTTTAGACCTGAAGAATACGGAATATAAACAGGATTCAGATGGCAGGTTAATGTGACCCAGGGTATATCATTAGCCATCTACTGTATCTGGTTCCTGTGTGTGAAACTATTTAGTGATGTAATTGATGCTGAAAATAGAGATGCAAATGGATTACACAGGAGATATTAATAAACACACACACACATACACACACACACACACACACAGATGTTCCTTTTCCAAGAACAGAAGGACAGTAAAGGAAGAGGTGACCTTAAAGGTGAGTGTGTTGAGTGTGAATAAACATTTTTTTATCTTCTTTTTCCACGTTACAGCCCACACACATTTTGCAAATGATTTTACCCTCCTGTTGTTGTTAAATGTGATGGACATGGGGCTCAATGACTTTTCTCATACAGGCTATCTGAACACAGAAAACACATTTTAATGATTTTCATAACATTCAGTTTTAATCAGTACTGTTACACCTGACTAGAGTATAAGAAAATGAATGGGTGCCACAGTAAATTTACACAAAATGTTGTATGGCACACACAGTTGTACCTATAGGTCAGATGGAGTGTGTTTGTGTCACACACAAACAGGAAAAAATATTTCCAATAAAACCTCTGTCAATGAATTATATATTGTTTGTTTTCAGTGAGGCCTACAAGCCATAACTAATTCACTGGTAGCATTTATTGATACAGAGGTGTATCACAAAATATGAGGTTAATCAATGATAATATATGCATAACTTCACGTTAAAAAATGTTCTGGTCATTTTTCACTATGACACCAAAGTTGTAACCATGAAACAATTACAACACGAAAATCTGTCACATACCATAAGGCCAGTTGCACATTCTAATGACAGACTGAAGTCCTTTGCAAAATATGCATTTGCTGAAAAGTGTGCAGTTTATACCAACTCACCTTTCTTGACGGGTACAGTAGTCACAGAAATAATAAGTATTATGCCATATTATAGTCAATGATCTCATTGCCAACCCCAGTAGCCTATATACTGTACATGTACGGAATAATTCAGCCATATATGTCTGTCTTTAATCTAGAAGGGACTAACCTGTGTGTTCTACTGACAGTGGAAAATTTTCTACTAAAAATGGTAACTACATAAGACCCTCATAACAGTAATTGTTTTATTATCAATAATAAATGCTACTATGCAGGTCTTTGAACAGGTCTTGAACAATACTATTTTCTATGTAGTGAGTTTTCCCATAAACACACACACGCTTACATAAGCATTGTCCCTGTGCAACTCATTTCACCATATTGTTCTCTGAGCATACACTTTATTGAAAAATAGTTTGGTTAAAGTGACCAGATGATCCCGATTTCTGAGGACTGTCACAGATTTTGGTGGTCTGTCCTGGGAAAATACATGAAAACGTCTCGCTACTTTCGTAGCTTCGGTTCTCCGAAGAGTCCCGACGACACACAATTGAGATATCGCAACACCAGTTGCACGCGAGCTGAGCATAACTAAAACCAACCCTTTTGAAAAAAGGGAGCATGCAACTTTGCAGCTGCCTGCAGCTCGCGCACTCACGAGCTCTAAAAAGGCAGCCCATATAAAAGTTGCAAGCACACTAAGCACCCCCTTCTTTTCGCCCGAAACATTCAGACCGGGCGACTTGAGGCAAGGTGTATTGTGTGTCGTCGGGACTCTTCGGAGAACCGAAGCTACGAAAGTAGCGAGACGTTCTCCTTCATTCGTCCCTTCCGACACACAATTGAGAGCATACAACCAACCTCAAGGAGCTTCCACTCACATGAGGGAGTTGTAGAGTCAAGTAACAGGCAGCTACTGGCGAGGAGCGGATTACACTCCCCGCGACACCCGTGCCAGTCACGTCTAGCGCGTAAACCTGACAAAACTGTTATCAGAGGCCCCGGAGGCATGACCGGTATCTGCCAACGTGCGGTCTCCTCAGGCAGAGCGAGAGCTGTGTAGACTCGTTTGACGCATCATGGGCAAGGGTACTCAGACTGATGAACCTGGAGCGAACGCTTCAGGAGAAGACTACAGGGAGATGGAACGGGTTCGGGCAGAGGGTGACCCTTGAGTCAGCCACAGCAAACTCCAACAACGCCCATACACTTAACTGAGGTTAAGGCAAGTAAGAACGCAGAGAGAGCAACTGTAGAGCGAACGAGCCTAACGGCTCAAGGGGGGCGCCTGCCAGACCCCAGAGCACTACTGAGAGGTCCCAGGGACAAGCTGACCTAACCGCCGGTGGTTCAAACGCCTGGCACCCTTTGTGAAGCTGGAGGCGAGTGGGTGGACCCCAGGGACACCCCACCAAGCCCACAGATCAGCTTAGATGGACTAACGTCCTAGGCATGGAAGGCAACAGTTCAAGCTCAGTATGTGCTGGAGTAGCGAGAGCACACAAGCAGTGGAGCAGGACAGTGGGTCACAGCCCCAAGCCGCACATTAAGACCTGAAGCATGCCATTACAGAGTGCATAGCTCTTCCGGGCCATAGCACTCTGGACCGAGCCAATCAGAGACGAAACGACCCTGTCCCAACAGTTTGCCCTGTTCAGGAGCTAGCTGACAGGCTTCGGGGCGGGGATGCTATATCAACCCGCACGCCTGGGAGAGCAGGTCTCGTCTCTGCGGTAGCGACAACAGCTGACCATCCAGCAGTGAGGCCAGGCCCGCGGACCAGCCCTGGGAGGGCCAGAAGCCATCTGGCTGAGCGGCCTGAGCCCAAGGTCCAGCCGTGTTAGACACGACCTTGGTAACCACTCCCTGGCGAGACCGCACCTAAGCGCTGCTGCGAACAAGTAAGACGGGCGCCTCCAGTAGTTAAACAATTCCCACATTTTACTGGACACTCTAACAGGGCAAGTCCGACGCAAGCATGAGGACATGTCCCTCCACACCGGGCGCTACTGTAGCAGGCGGAGGTGTAGGAGACTCAGCGGTGTGGCGCAGCTGGCAGCGCAGAGCCGACCACAAGCCTGGGGTACAGACCTGTCGTGACCACTGTTACAAGTCTGAAGTGTCACAGATGCCCCCCTACGCCTATCAGTCTCTTAGGGGAGAGAGTGAAGGTTGTATCAACGCACTTCATGAGGCAACGGGGAGACAGAGAGGTCGAACGGGAGGGCTGCGCATTCGTATGCTCCGTCTTCGAAGGCAAAGCGGAGAAGCATTGCGCCCACTCATGATGCCTATGACGCTCTGATGTCGGCTCTACTCACAGGCCGCAGGTCGCCGTGAGCTGGAGCAACAGTCCAAGCCTGACAATCAGGACTGCTCTGTGGGAGAGGTAAGGTAGCAATCTGCAGCGCGACACTGTCGCCCTGCTGAGCTCCTGAGGTGAGGCCTGTAGCACGCAACCCGAGGACTGAGGTGGTGACGCGCAGGGATCCCTGGGGCCGGAAGTGCTCCTGAAGCGACTTCCTGATGCCCTAGGGGAAGACTCGCTCCCCTGCGCAAAGGCGCGGAGCTGACGCCCTGCAGAGGCTTGAGGCGAGGCCCATGGCACACGCCTGTAGCGGCTCTGTAGGGCTGGGGGCACAGCTGAGGCGACATCCAGATGCCTAAGTGGAACACTCACCCACACCCACTCACCCACACCCACGAGTGGAACACTCACACACCCACGAGCAGAAGCGGGAGTGGCTCCATGAGGTTGGCGGAACATCTGAGGTGACAGCCAGTACCCGCAGGGAGCGCCTGCATCCACCGCCCAGCTGCATGGCATGCGCACATCCCTTGCCAGGCCGCATGCAGGCACAGGCTGGGTGAGAGCCAACGTTGGGGCCCACAAGCAACGGAGGGGGTGCCTCCACGAGGCTGGCGGCGCATCTGAGGCGACAGCCATGTGCCTGTGGGTAGTATCCACATCTACCGCCCAGCTGTGCGCATGCCCAACACCGGGCCGCTTGCAGGCACAGGCTGGTTGTGCGCGCAGGGGGGGGTGGGGGTGGGAGTGCGGGAGTGCCTCCACAAGGCTGGTGGCGCATCTGAGGTGACAGCCATATACCTGTGGGTAGCGTCCACATCCATTGCCCAACCATACGCATGTCCCACGCCGGGCTGCTAGCAGGCACAGGCTGGGTGAAAGCCAATGGTTGGGGCCCGCAGGCAATGGCGGAAGTGCCTCCACAAGGCTGGCTGCGCATCTGAGGCGACAGCCATGTACCTGTGGGCAGTGTCCACATCTAGCCGTGCGCATGTCCCATGCTGGGCCGCTTGCAGGCACAGGCTGGTTGTGAGCGCAGGGGGGTGGGGGCGGGAGTGCCTCCACAAGGCTGGCGGCGCATCTGAGGCGACAGCCATATACCTGTGGGTAGTGTCCACATCCATCGCCCAACCATGCGCATGTCCCACGCCGGGCCGCTTGAGGGCACAGGCTGGGTGAGAGCCAACGGTTGGGGCCTGCAAGCAACGGCGGAAGTGCCTCCACAAGGCTGGCGGCGCATCTGAGGCGACAGCCCTATATCTGTGGGTAGCATCCACATCCATCGCCCATTCGTGTGCATGTCCAACGGGCTGGGCGTGAGTGCGGGGGTTGGGGGAGGTGGGGGGGTTCTGTCTGCCCCCGAGCCAGCCTCCACCAAGCAGGTGGGAGGAGCAGAAGCACGCAAGACGCAGCGAGGGTGGCTCTGTAGGGCTGGAGGCGCGCCTAAGGCGACATCCAGATGCCTAAACAGAACACTCTCCTCCCCCATTCAGCTGTGCATTATGCACACGGCCAGTGCTAACCGGCTGCGGAGTGGTTCCGAAGTCTGAGGTGACACACTGGACCAGATGTCCGATTGGCGCAGGGGGAAAGGCCTGAGAGCACATAACCTCAGGGCCACTAGGGGGCAGTAGGCACACAGGACGGCCCTTGGGTCCCATCCGAAAGAGAGCCAGGCTGGCCGTAGGCTGCACAGTCTACTTACTGGACAGCGCTTGTCGAACTCCTTCTAGAACTGCAGATCAAAGGAGTAAGAATTCCACTCTCAGCCCACGGTGAGTTTTACCCCCTTGCATCAACCGGGATTTGAACCCAGATCCCCTGCATAAGCAGATGCTAATGCATTCAACCACATTAACACAGCTACACCTTCAGTGAGAGCAAGATAAACAACAATAGAGGTGGCATTAGGGCTATTTAAGCACAAAACGCCAGCTTATGGCTCGAAGGAGCATCTAGAGCTTGAGAAAACACAATTCAAAGTATTTGTACAAGCTGTTCAACAACACCGCTTTCATGAACACGACGGGATTTAAACCCGCGACTCTTGAGTGGTAGGCGAATCGGATCCGCTTAATCAGTGCATCCGGATGCTTAAGGTGTTTACACCACCTCGTATTTGAGTGGCTCAAACGGAGTAACAATCGGACGAAAAATTAGTCCATTTGTTAGAGGATTCCGGCTTTCAACTCTCGTTGAAACTACATAGTCGGATTATCAGTTTCTCATCGTTACCACTGAGCTATCGTGAATTCCACGTGACAGTAGAATTTTCACGTAAATGGAAGCCCCATTCAATGACTGCTACAGCTAAGTAAACATGCCAACGGACGGGCTGAACTGGGAGATAAACAAGTTGTTTCATCACCGTCTGAAAAAACGTCCACCAGTGCATAGAGTGCAAGCACTGGGGCTCATTAACGGTGGCTAAGCCGTGTGGAGAGTGCGCTGTGTTTGTGTCAAACATGAGGGCGAGCTGAGCTCCACCACGCTGTGACGGGACACAGACAGCAGCTACAGAAGCTGCCTTGAGAGCACGCTAGTCACCGTAGCACGCTAGTCACCGTAGCTGAGTTGAATTGGCGAGGAAATCTCCATCGACGTTATAGAACGGTAGGCATCGTCGTCTTCGAACGGTGAGCGTCTACCGAGGTTTCATCTCGTCAGAGTCTGCTGGAGAGAGCTACGGAGGAGCGGCTAAGGCTAAGGGGCTAACACCAGGCCTGTTAGCCGCCGGGATGCTAGCAACTCGGGGGCCTGATCCACTTGAGAGGCTAGCAGGGAAGAAGAAGGAAGCCGGGGCCTGAGCCACAGGCAATCTAGCCTGAGTGGAGCTAGCTGGCTAGCTGCAGATAGTGAGGAGCTAGCTTAGGGAGCTAGCTCAGTGGAAGAATCCTCCATCGCCGAACCAACGGCGTGTCTTGCAGTCTTTCCTGTGAGAATCTAAGTGCGGCATGGCCCGGAGGCAACTCGCACACCGCTTCACTGACGACATCGCGTAATCCTGGGGCACCGAAGACGGTTTGCCGTGGATTTACTGGCGTAAGCCAGTAATCATTTTAATAGTCCCGGTGTGATTGGTGTTGCCGCCCCTTTCAGCCCAGGTAAGTGAAGCGAATCCTAAATATTTTATCTCGAAGTAGTAGCCTTAATGGGTGTTTGGTTGGAAGGGTTGGAATAAGTTAGCTAGAGCGTACAGCGAAATCCGCTGTGCGAAAAGAAGGGGGTGCTTAGTGTGCTTGCAACTTTTATATGGGCTGCCTTTTTAGAGCTCGTGAGTGCACGAGCTGCAGGCAGCTGCAAAGTTGCATGCTCCCTTTTTTCAAAAGGGTTGGTTTTAGTTATGCTCAGCTCGCGTGCAACTGGTGTTGCGATATCTCAATTGTGTGTCGGAAGGGACGAATGAAGGAGAACCCACTTTGTCCCTGACATCTGAAGCTAAAAACATCACTTACTTTGATGATATTGAAAGCATAAATAGTCCCTGGCTCCCAAGGACAATTTAGAGAAACGTCCCCAATTCTCATCTCAGAAATCTGCTCACCTTATATTAGGTGCCAAACAACTTCATTTGCAATGCGGGTTCAATTATTGTGATCGTACTAGTGTATCGGCCCAGAGTAACTCATCTGTCTTGTGGACCTTTACTCCTGCCATCTGAAGGCCTCAGTAAGTGGGATCACATGCACATAGACCTTTCCACTTGTCACCTTACATCACCTTCTGACACTCCGTCTGAAAATGCTCATTTAAAGCTCAGGTTTCCAATTGAAAAGATTCAATGCCAGCGCCAAGGGAGGGGGTCATTTTAATAGTCCCGGTGTGATTGGTGTTGCCGCCCCTTTCAGCCCACCAACGGAAAATTGAGCCCCACAATTGAGATGAAATTGAAAGATTTGTCCTGCTGCAGGCTTTGCCTTTCCCCTGATCTCCCGCTCTCATAAACCTATCGGCTGTGATCTGCAGTCATTTAGATAACATCACCCTCCCATTGTTTCCTTAAATCCTCTATTTAGGCCATCGTTTTAGACCATTTTGACAAATCAGCTCTGCTCCTGGGATGGAAATGGAAGAGAAGACAGAATTTTGGAAACATTATTTTTTGTGATGTGATTATGGTGTTATAGTGGTATCCATGGCCTTATTAGCAATATCTTGGGTGGCTAGGGTTGAATTTCTATGCAGGATTTGATTTCTGTGCAGAATATCATTAAAGTGTGTGCATATATTATGTGCACGGATGGGGGTGGTGTTGAGTGATAACTAAAACCAGTGTCCATGCACTACAGTGTAATTTTTTTTAATGCTAACAAGATCATGAACATAGCTTCCTTCACTTTTATATGGGAAGGCGAGATACTCCCTTCTGTTTTTCTTTTTTGAACCTTTTGAATGCTTTTGCTTATTGTGCAGAGACTTCCGAGGACTGGAAAAAAAACTGTATTACAGGTGCCCAATGTGGCCACTTAGACCAGGTTTACCAGGAGAGGATTAAAGGCATGGAGTTGCATGGATGAGGTAGTAGTGGAGCACTAGAGGTAGTAGTAGTAATGTAGTACATGCATGCACATTTAGGCCTAACCCTGCCAAACCAATTGTGACAATGCCGAACAATTTCCAAATGCTATTTCATATAGTGAGATAAGAAAGTAAGAGTTAATTGTTTGTACATTGGTCTTGATCGAGTAATAATGACCACTCTGTAGTGCTGGGCCATTTTTAAGGATAAACTTAGCTCTATAATAATGAGCTGCAAGTCAAGTGTTTTTCTATTGTCATTTCAGCCATACACATGTGGAAGTGGTGCTACATTAAGGTAACAGCAAATAAGACATTTGGGACAGGTTACGTATGGTGCACATATAATATACATAAAATGTGTCCAGACAATAAAACAATAGACAGTATGACAGGGCATAGAAAAACCTTGAACAGAGCAGGGCTGAATGGTTCTTAGCAGCATAATACAGGTGTACATTCAGTTTAGTACCATCACTGAGCAGCAGAATGAACATTGAGGTAAAGTATAATGGTATTTAGGCAGAAGGTGCATTGTGCATATGTTGTTGAATCAGTGTGGCAGCATAAGTCATGTTTTGGTCAGCAGTGTCAGTGCAACAGTCCTGTTTTGTTCAGCAGTCTCACTGCTTGAGGGAAGCCGTTCTTCCCCATTCTGGAGGTACGGCATGAGGTACGGAGGTATGGCAACTCGTAGCTAATCAAACAGCACCTCTGTAGTACCACCTGCATCACCATCACCCCACATTGCTGTGGACACTGATCACTCACTCTACACTCCCATGTGGGCCCAGACTCCACTACACCCAGTCTCAGATGTGACTGTTGCTATAACATATCTCCATGACTGAAGTTGTGCCATACATAAGCGGAAATGCAGGACGGGAATGGACATGATGGAACAGACAGAACGTTATAGCATGACTGAGTTGTACCATGCCACCCCCAAAAAGGAAAGAAAAACACCAACTGACTAAAGTGGCAGTCAGACTAGAGTGTGGATCGGGCTGTTTTTTTCTGTCCGCGACCATCCCGCACCCAACACCGCAGTGATCGAATCCGACCCGAGCCCGATAGGCATTAAGATATTTGTGTCCGAGTCCAACCGAGCCCGACACACTTAAAATTACACTATTTTCAAAGGCATACTAATGACACATTGATATTGCTTGTGTGAAAAGTCCAATTTTATTAATCAATTGACAGGGATTTGTCGGGTCCGGTCGGGCTTCAATCCGGTTTCCATGCTCTTATTCAGACTGCCACGCTTTTTTCTTTCTCCCCACATCCAGTCGGTCGAGTTGCGTTGTTTCTCTAAGGAACGAGGCAACATGACTGTTGCTACGTGTCTCATGAGGCGCCTAGAAACGCAAGGCACTCACAGTTAAAAATAGTTCAACTTTTGAAATGGTGTTTTTTCTTCAGCAGGGTTGTGTCTGCTGAAAATACGAGGTACTGTAAGATGAGTGAAGACTTTAGGAGTTTTTCATGTTCTGAGTACAAGTTCTCTAGTAAAGTCTATCCTACTGTTTAGATTTCCAGAAATGTATTTAAATTACTGCATGCCTATTTAACCTCTACACACAAACCCAATGTGACAGCAGAATTGATTTTTTAAATTGTGAAATTAATTATGTGATTTATCATTTTACAACATACACAGAAATGCATAGTTTTACTAATCCCTCAAAAGCTGAATTGCTTGCCTTTAAAACCGACTATCCTCTGCATGTCACTGTGTGAAACCCACTCCTAGTCATCCTAGGAGAACAACCTCTACATCAGTCACACTACAGTATTTGTGCATACCTTATAATCTGGAAGTAACTTGGTGTCATGAAATACCTGCTTGTTAAACAGGCATACAACATAGCATAACAACTCCCTCACAAAGGCACCTAAAAACAGATGCCTGTGTGTCTATTTTAATAAGGCATTGTTCATACAATACAAAAAATGCATACAGTCTTCCATACACAGTCCTCAATATTTGTTCATTTTTGTGTTGAAAAGTCTCGGGCAGAACTTGCTTTTGGTAGTTGTAAATAAGACCTGCAATGGTGTCCTTTAAAGTGAAGAATCCCAGTGTAGCCTATAGGAGAAAGTGTCATGGGAATGGTGCTTTTCAAAGTGCTGGAGGTTGGTTTCAATACGCACAGTTTCTGGGGAATTGTAGCTTAAATGGCATTCATTGGAGTGTACAATACCTCCGTCTCAGTGCCTTCTCTGGGGAGTAATGACACTCACAATCCACCAGTCACAAACAGGACCAGGAGATTTTCGACATTCTTCCCCAACCCCAAGTGACGAGCGAAAGTTTGTTTTTCCTTTTGTACTCCACCATGCTGAGGTGGTACCAGGGAGACATGGAGAGAGACTTTTAAGGCTACACTGTTCCATCTGTTCCCACAAGATCCTGTGTCTGTGAACAGACTTTTAGTGACAGATATGAGTTCTCGAAGTGCTTTGATGCAAACACTGCCCATTGGCCATAAGCCAGTATCTGCATTTGTATGATATTCATGTATGGGATAGTCAGAGTCGTAAGTCTGTGTGTGAAAAAAAGGAAGTGAGGCATTTGAGCTAGGCATTATGAGAAAGCCTGCATGCCATACTGTAAGATCTCACTAATCTCAAGCACAGCTTCAACAATGTGCTGTTTGTTCTTCAGCTATGTGATGTATGTGCTGTACTGTATGTCGGTGGGTGCTGTCGTGACAATGCCACCTATTAAAGTGGCAAAACAGAACAAGAACTAAGTGCAGGCATATGGTGTTTGTTTTACGTGCTGTTTTTCGTCTGGGACTGACCTGCTCGCATCACATTCACAACAAACAATAGTGGAGTATCTTTTACATTTATGCATTTACATTTACATTTATGCATTTAGCAGACGCTTTTATCCAAAGCGACTTACAAAACGAGGATAACAATCAGGCTACATAGCAGAAACCTTAAGGAGCATAGTGCTAGGGGATAGTGCTTCAGTTCATTTTAGTGCTAGGATAGAAGATGTTCTCTGAATAGCTGGGTCTTTTCTCTCTCCCCCTCTGTAACACACACGCACACGCACACATACATGCTCACACACCTTGCAACGTGATGTGTTACCACCATATGAACAGTATAAAGGAACTATAAAATAGGAAAATAAAGCACATTAGTGGTAATGGACCATATTTTCTTTCCAGTAAAATTCCAAATGCTGTAAAGTCCATTATCCTGCTTACACCATGCATGCACAATGGCCACACTCCCATTACAGTATATACATTTGCCATCATAATTTTTCTGTTTTTATCACATTAAAGTGTTATGACTATTGAAGCCCTTCCAATGCCAACAAAAAAGCCTCCTCCATCTTTGAGTTTTTACTCATTCGAAAATTCTGTGCATCTGGTAGCTTTGAATTTTGTCAAGCTTTTTGTTTTTTACAGTGTAGATTGAAGACTGTTTCTTATACTACTACTACTACTACTACTCACAATAATAATAATAATAAGAAGAAGAAATGGTAGATTCAAAATGGTCTGCATTTCTTTACTTCTGACGAATCCAAGTTGTTATTTTTTAGCAGGACTTATTCTTTTCAGGGACTTTCTCATTTGTTGTGATGCATTGTGGTGCTTTAGCATAGGCTATGAGGTGACTTCATGCTTGTGGGCAGAGTGCCTGGGATGTGGCAGAACTGAGATTTTTTAATGGTTTTAAACAAGTGGCACTATTGTTGACATGCGTTACTGTATTCATGCAGACTAACTTCAATAATATCAAAGAATTAGCATTATTAGCAATAATTTGCTTATTCAGCAATTGATGGTTGCACAAGATGTTAGGGACATGGAGGCAAAACATGTTAATATGTTAGCAGTAACAGTACTGTTTATAATTCATTATTAAGCTATTGTAAGTAGAATGCTAGTAACTACAGTTGCCACTATATTACTCTTATTTCACTGGAAGACGTTTTAGAATGCCCCTAACCCTACTCAGACAGCAAAGTTGAACTTAGTGTCTTAATCTAAAGAGGGTGTTGCACAGCACATGACTTGCACTCCCTAATGGCAAGTATTTACAAATGGGCTACATAAACCCTGGTACGACAGGACAAATGGGAAACAGTAAATCTGAATTTAATAACTTTTTCCAGGCCAGCCCGTATATTACCACAGTAAATGAATGCTCAGTACTGGATGTACTGTTTCAGGCCTGTTATAGTCCTAGTCAGGCTGTTGGTAGTGGCAGTTGCTGTGTGTATGTGTGTGTTTTTAGATTTGTCCTGTCATTTATGTTTTTCCTCTGTTTTTTTCAGTCAGTTTTATTTTCAGTTTCTTCACATGTACTAGACAAAGGAATCAAAATTATGTTTCTACTTGACTCATGCATAGACATGACAAGGCAGGCCAGGACAAACAGTAAAGTGAACAGGCAAAACAGAAAACATGTCCTAACTACCAACGTAAATAGATAAGTGGATTAAGGCAGGTACACATGCTTTCACTTAAATAACAAGATATGAGTGTATCAATAGCCTACTGTGTATGGTGTTTCAACATTAATTTGAAAAGTTATGTACTGTGAAATAGCAAAAGTAGCAGCTAAGATTGTATGGACTGTATAAGTGTAAGTAAGGGTTTTTGTAGTGCAAAGACAATCATGAATAGCAGCAGTAAATCATAAATAAAAAGTAAGAATATGCATAGTTCAGAGGCAGTCATTTTCCATGGGTGAGAGGGTTCAGAGTCCAGAGTGTTAGCATGTAAAGGTTTTTACTCTGTGCATAATATCTGGTGTGTAAAAAGACATGTGATTGCAGTTTAATTTAAATAAAAAACAAAACACATAAAAAGTTAAATCTGTCTCTTTGTGGGGTTTTTTTTGTCGTTAGAGGGCTATACACAGAAAAGACTCGACAGTGATAAATTATTGCCTTCATTAAAAAGTCTTTGTTCTGCAGCAGACTTAAGATTGGGAATACGCATGCACACACACACACACACACACACACTCTGTTAAGACTGAAAACGAACACAGAGAGACCCGTGTGGACACACACACACACACACACACACACACAGGCTGCCTGTATACACCCCCACAATTAAATGAATTTACCAAAGGACGCGTTTTATGGCCTTGGCCTCGTAATGTTTCAATTGACTCAATGACACAGAACATTGACAGCCTGTTATGCCTCACTTGTCCCAATGCAAGTTTATGACACATATGTGCACCCATATATTTGCCCCTGCAAAGGCTTTTTGTTTTTCATTCACATTTGCATAATTAATTCTCTCTCTCTCTCTCTCTCTCTCTCTCTCTATCTATCTGTTTGACACACACACACAGGCTGCACTCACATCGACACTCCATGTGGTTAAGTGAGGTTATGTTAGTCTACAAAACAGATTTGTTACATTCTGTTACAGTTGCAAGTTTCCTTATCTGTGCCAGTGTTTCCAGTAGTTGATAGAATCGTTGTTGTGAGACTGATGTAGTTAACGTTGTTGTTGTGAAACTGCTGATGTTGTGAGACTGCTGTAGTTGATGTGGTCATTATGATGTAGTCATTATGAGACTGATGTAGCTGATGTTGTCGTTATTGTGAGACTGATGCACATACAACAAACCCTGCCACTTACTGTAGTGTCATGTGGGCCTGTGTGTTCACAAAGCCGTTATGTTATTAACATCAGTCAATCACTAGAGCTCCTCTCATAAACCATTTGCCAGTGTCACAGTAATAAATACACCCACACAGTTTGCCTGATTGGAAAACTTCTTTGACCATTCAGTGCAATTAGTGGTGAAAATCAATATTTTATTGCATTAATTATAATTGATGTGTTTATTTATTTATCTATTAAGGCTACCACTTTATTTGCTTCAAATATACCTAATGGTTGAGATGAATATTATTATTATTAATAATAATAATAATAAATGGTAGTTAAAGGGTTTTGAAAGCTGTCACCCACACTAATTATTATTATCACTATCACTATTCATATTATTATGAATTAGCAATTTGAAAACATAAATAAATGTCAGCTAGCATGATTGCATGTTCTATTTTATGAGGGGAGTGGATGTCTGTCCAGAGATTGGAACAATGAGAGATTGAGACAGAGAGACTGAAAAAGAAAGTGAACTGAAAAGAGGAATGAAAAAGAGCTCTTAACACAATTTCTTTTTGCCAATTCTATCACTCCAGTGGCCCTGCCTCTGGAAGAGAAGCTTTTCTTATGGCTGTCGCTAACAGTGTGAATCTCTCCTCCTCTTTCCTCTCTTCTTTCTCCCTGACGTTAATTAACCAAGCCTCTCTGTCGGACGCTACTGAAGCGGCCTCCTTAATCTCTGATAGGCTTCAGATCTCAGATGCATACTGTACTGAATCTTTTGGCAGCTTCTCCCAAGCTGGGAAGGGAAGCGGGGATGAATTCCTTTTGATTTAAGGTCTTTGGCCACAGGGGCAGTACTTTAAGAGCACCTTGTGGGGTTTCACGAACATCGATTAAGAGACGGCAGCCTTATCACTCTTAAATATATGTCCACTGGTAGTAATGAAAGCTTTCAGAGAGATTTCAGACTATAATGAGACCATGGTGTAATAGTGTTAATATGATCATGTCAAAATATAAACTAAAAAATAACCCCTTTTATATTTCAAGTGGTAAAAGGATTTGGACGTTTCAGGTGATAAAAGGAGTTGACAGTTTGTTTTCCATGTTTTTGATGGGAAAGGAGGATGAGGTTTATTTTGGAGGATGAGGAAGTAAGAGAGACAGAGAGGGATAAGGCAGAAGAGAGATCTTGGACACTGCTTTTACTCTCACTAAACTGCCCCGCCAAGCTTTCCCAATCTGACGTTCGGACCCCAACCACCCCCAAATCCAACCCCCCAGCACTAGAAGCAATGGTTCACTCCACCAATATCGGTCACTTTACCGGGAGGATAAACCAATTTCTTTCTCTACAGACATCATATATCTTGCACCATTGTGTGCATGGGATTATTATTTTTTTTATCCAGTGAAAAAGAAGAAGATGAGGGGAAAAAAGGAGATGGAATGAGAAAATGATCTCCATTGAGACCAGTGAGCATAGATGAGCCCCATCATTCATGAAGGACTTATGACGCTATTGGTGGCGTAATTGAGAAACCTCAGAAGCTCCATCCAGGCTGACACTGGGACCGTTATGTCATGTTAAGCGGAACAAGGGCCTCTCTCTTCGAGGTTTCACAATCTAATTTACGGATGTGAGGCCATAAGCTAAGACTATCATCGCAGATGCTCGCATTAAGGCGGAAAATAGAAACGGTTGGGGATTCTGTTCAGCCTTTCCTGTTGTTCACTGGTGCATTAAGTTGGTCCATTAACAACGAGCCATTAGTTAGCCGTCAGTGTCCTGCACTGAGTAGCCTGAGTAGGCTTTGTAACCATAGTCAGTCAACTAGACTGAATTTTTCATTCTTCTCCAGATCATGTTCCTATACATCATAGATCACCCAGACTACTACTACAGAGCTGTTTTTGTTTGATTGTATTCAAACTGGTCCTGTTCACAGCAAGAAAGATAGCTAGGATGTCCAATAGATGTCCAATGAATGTGCACATCTACACTCACATCCACCAGCTAAGCTAAGTGTAAGACATCATTGGGTTTACAATGTAAAACATTTAATATTATTTTTTTTGTTTGTTCCTCCTCCACCTTCAAAAATTGCTCTAAACAAAAGGTCTGTCTGATTTGAATTTGCTTTACATAGCAGTTGCTAAGTTCAGTGATATCCAACATCACAGCCTGAGTATTAGACGAGGCAGACTTGTATCTTGTACAATGAGTAAACAACAGCTTTTAAACTTCACCTACAAGAGAGAGTGAGATGCCATACTTGTTTTTTTTTTTTCATATTTTGTTAATAATCTCTATAGTCCACAGCTCTGAGAGAGGAAGGTTTAAATTAAAGATCAACGGCAAAACTTGAATCAAAAGACTACAGAAGCTATATTAAAAGAATCAGGACAATAAATCTGAATGTCGATTTGGGGGTTTTCACTTGTTAGCTCCTCATGGCTTTACTATGGCGTCAATAAGGCCTTAAAGATCAGGATTCTGTCCTTTCACCCATCATTCTCATCCCTCTGTGTGTGTGTGTGTGTTTGTATGTATTCATCAATCTATATATCTATCTACTCTCTGTCTATCTATCTCATTATAGGCCTTAATGTGTGTAAGATCAATTAAGCTCAATACCCAAGTGACCCATGTGCTTTATTTGTGTAACACACACCCTTAATTAGCATGAGAAGTTGTTTCTAATATGAAAACGTACAACTCTCACAATGTCTGGAGGACGCAAGCACACGCTTGTACATCACAGCCAGGTCCCTTGACATTTGTTTCCTAACAAGACAAAGGAGAGGAAGAGGGCATAGTTGAATTATGCAGCCTCCGGAGAAGACCCTGGAGATTCCTTTTGATCACGGGACGAGACAATCGTACCATCGCCCAGGCCAAACCAGAACTGACAGGCGCCTCCGGGCCGACTCCCAGTTCTAGCTCGCAGCCAGCCTGCTCCGCGGCACCGGCATCTCCCGCAAAACAGCAAAAAAAGAGAAAGGGAAAAAGAATGAGAAGGTAGATGTGTTAGCCTGACGCTAATAGCAATAATGATCGCAACATTGGCAAAGACACCTCCAAAAATCAAATGAGCCCTATACTGCCACAAAGAGCTCCCTGGGATAAACAGGTGACGTGTCATGAATGATTTGCCTGCTGATATTTATATTCACACCGTTATTAAAAAATGACATGCAAGACAAAGTAGGTGTGCTGCAATGAGAGAGGCATAGAGCGAGGGAGAGAGAGAGGAGGAGGGGGACAAGAAAGAAGTTATGCACATGGTGCCTCAGGAGGCTCTGTGGCAGGCTTGAATACATTTGTTATCCGCGCAGCAAATCCTCTCCGCATGCCCTGGAGACAGCTCTTCTTCACAATTTGCCCAAAAGAAGTTGCTTAATTGCAACAGCTAAGTCAATCATCTCCTCCCTATTCTTTCTTCTCTCTCTCTCTCTCACTCTCTCTCTCTCACTTCTCCCTCTTTCTCAGTGCATCCTACATTCTTGTGAGGAAAAAAGATAATGCATCACTTTATTTTAACGCTTCATATTCCCTTGAGGTGTGCAATGAAAATCAATCAAAATAAGTTATTTCTTGGTGCAGATTTCTGTCATTTGCAATAAGAAAAAATAAATTAAACTAGACTGCATTTTCTCGGCAGAAACCGCAAGGTGAAACCCACAACGGTGTCTCTAACTCGAAAGCCCTAGGAGGAGTAGTCTGGCAGAAAACTGGTTGGAAGGAGAAGAAGAAGAAGAAACTTAAGAAGAACAATAGTGGACTTTGCCACCTTAGTGACAAGTAAACTTAAGAAGAACAATACTAGCCTTGCCACCACTAGGTGGCAAGTCCACAATTAAAAATGAGTACACAAGCCTGTGTTAGTAGATATATGCCTTGAGGGTGAAGGGGAAATGACCTGATTGATGCTTAAACTTTAATTTATGGGTTTTATTGAAATATGGACATTCAAATGAAAAGCGACCCGTGTAAGCTTGGGAGAGAAGCTAAATCTGAACTTTTTTTGGGCAGCCCCCCACCCAACAAGGGCACACACACAAACACACATGCGCATGCACAAACACACAGGTTCATCTACTCTCAAACATACTGTACAGTACTCACTCTCTCTATCTCACAAGGCCTCTCTCTTTCTCGCACACACACACATATGTATATATACTCTGGGACATACATACTCTCTCTTGCGCACACACACACACACACTTCAAATCTACTTTCCCAATAGATGGTACCAGGTGGTGAGCTACTACCATTAGTACAGATGAAGAGAATAGAGGAGGAGGACTGGACTGTTGCACACAATCAG
Organism: Limnothrissa miodon; assembly: GCA_017657215.1. NCBI lineage: Eukaryota > Metazoa > Chordata > Actinopteri > Clupeiformes > Clupeidae > Limnothrissa > Limnothrissa miodon. Next base: position 1,410,281 of record JAGFZM010000027.1, read on the forward strand.
GTCATGGCAAAGGGATGAACAGATGAAGAGAAGAGAGGAAGACTGGACTGTTTCACCCAATCAGGTCATGGCATTTTGTGGGGAGAGGATGCCTGAGACCCTACGGGAGCCAGTGCACAGGAGCCAACTATGACCAGCTGGGACCAGCAGTGCCTGTGATGAGATCAAGTGTCAGTCTTTGACTCTCTCTGTGAGTAAACACATCCGTGTCAACAAAACACTGGGGTCGTACCAGAGAAGGGCACTCAGGTGAGGTATCAGGTCTCAGTGCCTCGTGTGGTTTTATTCACGCCACCTTTCCTCTTGCCCCAGTTGTGCCGCCATTGTTGTTGTGTTTGTGTCACTTTACGAAAAATTGATTTGGCCATATAAGAACACTGGATTACTTGTCAGGTCAGGAAAAAAGGCTTCCGCACTTTGTATAGACGGTCTGGGGAAAAAGCATGAGAATGTTCTGCCACGCTGTCTGGTTCCCTCATTTGAAAACAGCTTGCAAAAAGTCCAACATTACTATAATGCTTGCGTCTCAAACTGTTTTCCAAAGATTTATTCTCTTCTTATTCTGTATTTGAAGTATTGTTGCCTGGCAGCGTCCCAGCACCTCGCTATCTGACAACAAGGGAGACAACAGTGTGTGAGGTTGCCAGGCAACGTTGTTCGCAGTCTTTTCTTGCACTGGCCGAGCTCAGCGTGAATGCAGATCAGGTGGACCGTGTCCTCAAAATTTGATTTTCTCTCAGTGTTGTGCCCTCCATCGAAAGCACAAGCCCAAGAATGAAAAAGGTTTTTAACTCTGTTTTTCTGACAAAGGCTTGAGTCTTTTTCTTTGAGTCAGCCACGTTTGGGCTGTCAAACGTGAATACTGAAGACAAGATGAATACTAAACAGAAGTTAACGGCAGTTGACTGCAGGTGAAAAAGAGCTTTCAAATGGATACCTCAATGAAATCAACAGCTGAATTCAGAATAAAAGGTATGCTAAAACATCAGTTCTTAACCTTTTATTGGAAACGACGCACCCTTGTGAGACACCTTGGTGCCCCCCAAACAAACACACACAAACACCACTGCTGCCCCCCCCCACCCACCCCCCCCCCCCCCTCCACACACACACTCGATGATAGAGCTATGAGTAGGCCTAAATGCAATATGTAGGCTACAATACAAATGTCATATTTCTACTTTAAATTAGTAAGCATACCATTTGGCTACAAAACTGAATCAGAGATCCGCAAAATATCTTGAAGCTTTCGACAATAGTTTTGTAACAGTCTGTCTAATCTTTATGCCTCATTTAGTACATCTAAACTATATGCTCCTTAAGTACATGAAATGTGGTGGGTGGAGTGGCACTGGCTAAGAACTAGAAATATCTAAATAGTAACATAATCTAAATACTTTTGGACCACACTCCATGTTGGTGACGTCATGGCACAATGTTATGCACCGCCTCCTTAATCTGTCTGATAGCTTTCAGTCAGGTTACCACTAATGACACTTTCAGCCTTGTGTTGGCTGTCTCCATGCCTTAATGATTACCACCTTGTAGCACCAACCCCCATTGCTATAAAGTGCTTTGAGTGGCTGGTCTTTGCACATCTCAAGGACTGTCTGACCATCTCATTGCACCCTCACCAATTTGCCTACTGAAAAACAATTAGGTTACATAAAAAAAACGTATTGGAATGAGAGGGGGTGAAGGAGGAGGACTGTATTTGACAGTCAATACATGGCTGAAATGGCCATTAGGCCGCGTTCAGACTGCAGTCGAATCTGATTCAAATCGGATTCCTTCTCATTTCCGATTTTTAGGGCAGACTGTTCACACTGTTTTTAGCAAGTGTCCAAATCGAATATGGCTCTGTTCAGACTGGGCAACATTACTGACCGATCTGACAGGTTGCTGTAGCAATGAGCGGAAGCGTCATCCAGCGCGTGTATTCTCAGACGTCATGTAATTGCGACAAGCTGAACAGACCGTTGAAACCCTCTTTCTCTCAAAGTGCGCGAAATACTTTCAAAAACAGTTTTATTTCGATACATCCCCTCTAGCTTTGCTTGGACAGACCCATTTCCCCAAAGATTTATGAGGCATGTAGTTTATTCCTCTGTCCAAGGAGAATTGTTTTTAGCATCTTCCTCCATGCTCGTAACGTAGCACCACAACTCGAAATAGGCGGGCTGTCTGGCAACGCGTAAGTGACCTCACAGACAGTCAAAATCTGTTGGGAGCTGTTCAGACTGCGATGCATCTGCCCAAGTTAAGTTAAGTCTCTTTATTGTCAATTTCTCTACATATACTGGACATACAGAAGAATCGAAATTACGTTTCTTGCTATCCCACAGCGATGCGCAAGGTCAGGAGAGTCAGAAGCCGCTGTGTCTACACACGCCGCCTGCAATGACATTCACCCAATCACACACCAGTGGAGGGGATTACCATGCAAGGCTCCAGCCTGCCACCAGGAGCAATTCAGTTCCTTGCTCAAGGACACTTTGATGGGGTCAGGTAGAGTGGGGCTTGAACCTGCAACCTTGCGGTCACCGACCTCTCCTCTACCACTTGCGCCACCACCGTGGTTGGAATCCCGTTTGCAAAAATCAGATTTCATGTGGTATATCACTGTTCAGACTACAAAAACGCCATCCAGTTCCAATCTGGATGGGCTAAAAATCGGATTTCGGCTGGCAGTCTGAACGCGGCCTTAGTGGTGAAAGGTATTGGATGGCTCAAGGGAGAAGTGCATGAAGTTGTGTCATGACCTCACTGAAATATTCCGATATATTCCTATATAGAGTCTGACTAGACCAGAATTAGACTCAAACAACTCACAGTTGTGAACAGATCTTTTTATCTCGATTCAATCCAAGTACAGTGTATCTGAAGCCATTGTGTATACGGGTTGACATAGGTACAGACAGGCTTAGTTGAAAACTCTCTCAGAGGGTAAAAGAAGCGAGAGACAGAGGTAGAGAGAGAGAGAGTGGAAGAGGGAGTTTTGCTTCATCCTTCCATTCCCTAATTGGTAATATGTCCACCACATGTCAGAGAACCCCCTGAGAGGAGACAGCCAATTACCACCAGAGTCAGGGTCAACTGGACACCACCCACTTGTCATCTACCACACACACACACACACACACACACACACCTTGTTCCTGAGAAGCTCACAAACACATACACACACACACACACACACACACACACACACACACACACACACACAAACAGACACAACCATCTCTTTAAGGGGTCAAACCTGAAGCTTTTGCTGCCTAACATGTCTGACAAATGTGGAGAGATACCAGCCTAAAGGCAGATGGGGTGAATGTGATACAGGAGAGAAGGAGGTGAGAAAGAGAGGGATGGAGGGATAAAGAAAGAAAGGAAGAGAGGGATGGAGGGAAACAGAAAGCTTGAGCCAGGAGTCAAATGGATGGAGCAGCAAGAAGGAAACTGATTAAAGAATGAATAAATAACACACAAACAAACAAAGGAAATACTAAATAGAGAGAAAGAAATAAGGAAGTGTGAAGGGGAGCTGTATCTCACACAGGTGGGTAGCTCGATGCACACACACACACACACACACACACACACTCATGTTCAGTGACACTAACAGCATTACTAACAGCTAACAGCAATCTAGCATCTCATAGGAAAAACAAAGAATCAAAAAAGAATCAGAGGAAAAACAAGAGAGAAACGAGCCTGAAGAGACCCATAAAGCTGTCCGACACAAGGGATATTCTGTGTGTGTGTGTGTGTGTGTGTGTGTGGACCCAGCATGGCTATGAGTTAAAAAAAGAACCAGATGACTACAGTAGAGATCTGGGGAAGAAAGAAGGGAATAATGATAGAGAGGGAAGGAGAGAGAGGAGAATGAGGGGAGGGAGAGACTGAATCATTTTGATTATGATTCTGAAAGACAAAGGGAATGAAATGATGACAAAACAGAAAAAGAACAACAAAGAAGGTCTAAAAACTATGGGAAATGCAATAGGCCATCAAGAGAGGACCTAGGCTGTAAAGCACACCTCAACAGGGCGGAATGACATAGACTGAGAAAGTAACCTATAAACTTGAGCAAGTTTAGAGACACAAACAAGTTGAGACACAAACTAGATGAACATAAGCAACATTCGACAAACCAGGCCTGATGACTGGGACATGAGAGATGGAAACGGTCTTGTGAAAGCCTGTACATCAGGTCTACTTATCAAGATCAAATATAGATCTGTGTAGATGCTTTAGATAGCACAATGGAAAGTTCAGTGGAGAAACATTTTGCACACATACACTTAGGCCATTATGTACATGGCAAAAGTAGGTTCTTCTTGAGATGGAGAGGAGTTTCTAATGGTACAATAGTGCTTCTGATATACTCAGTTTACATCAGCGAGCTCCTTCACTCACAATACAAAAAATGTTCCATTAGAGTTGGAATGGCTCTCCAGTTCCATTATCTCACACACACACACACACACACACACACACACACACCTCATTAATGCTCATCACTATTATGCACATTAGTACCGGTTTGGTTTTTCCTGCTGTGTTTTTTTGTTCACCTGCATTTTCAATCATGTACCATCTACTGTGATTCTTATTTTTCTCAGTGCAGAGTCACATGACTTGTGAGGAAGAAACAAACTCTGCACCTACGGCTACTTTCGTGACCTAGTCCTCAGATACAGCACACTACAAGCCTCTAGTGTGAGATTAACACAGAGATCATCACACCTCTGAGCTGAAGAAGGCGCTGAATATGGCTTAGGCTGAAACCTTTGTCTTGGTGGTTTCGCTTTAAGAAACCGGCTTAAGAATAGCTTTCGCTGACTAAATGGAATAACCCCCATTTCCATGCACCCAAAGCTTTACATCTGGAGTTGAGCACACTTCCTTAAAATCTGAAGAAGAATATCTAACAACATCGCTTTCCACTCATGTTATACTGCTAAAGTGTATAAGTATTATATATTAATATCTTTACAACAAGTAATTTTTTAGCTAAGATATACAGAAATATTTTCAAAATATTTTATTTTACCAAAAAAAAAGACCACCATAAACCGGCTGTCTTGCTTATCAGGATCTTGCTTATCAGCATATCTGGTTATGCTACTGTAATCTACTGTAGTGAGCCTCAAGTGAGTTCACTTCAGTCCGCGATGTTTATGCCTGTACGTAGATAAATCTGCCCGAACTAAAGCCTGGTGTGTGTATTGGGCTTTCCTGGGCCGGATTGAAATAGCTGTCTGTAGCTCCAGTCCAGTGTCCCTACATGGCCTTTCAAGAGACTCTGGTTAACAATTCCCACAGGGCTGCTGCGTTAGTGTGGGTTGGGACTAGAATGTTCAAGAACCATTTGTGTTGTTGTCATATGGTCATAACGGTCGACACTTCTCTCCATTCTCCTGGCACATATTTGTTCACTATGCAGCGTGATAACACCTGCAGTGTGGTCTAGTCATAGACACTGCACTCGCACCCAAAGTGCCAACATGATGTTTCGCCATCACAGAGTTAATGCGTCAATGAGGGAATAAAGGAATAGCTAGTAACAGTATAAGGAGATGTCTTGCCAATAGTGAATGAATGTTGAGTGAGGAGATTTTTAAGTTTGGCACTTATCATGATGGGCCTATTGTACAATAGGCATTTTTTCAAGTCACAAGGTCTAGTGATGACATGAGTGTGGTGCTTTGATGGCCAGTATGTCAGAGAGTGATGGATTACGCCTCTAGTGTCTATTCCTATGGCTGCTATGTGTTCATGGCAACCGTACACACTCGCACGCGACTCCCACCAGTGGCCTGGACCCCCCACCTCCTTTCTCTCTCTCTTATGACTGTATTTACAGCTCTGTAGAACCAGGTGAGATGTTTAAGAACTCTCACACATAATGCAAATATATCACATTAAACACATGCAAAGCTATGCACTATACCCCCATAAATACATTTCATTAAACACATATTTACACGCATATGCTCACTCAAACACATTATATATTCACACACACGCTCACACACACACACACACACACATGACCGGGGTGAAACGTAAATGAAAACGACAGGGCGCGTCTCGTTCTCTCAGAGAGTGTGAATGACCCCTGTGTGTGCTCTGCCCTTACCTGTCCGTCCGTGGCACGCTCACCTTGCGGCCCAGCGCTATTTTCGGTGCCCAGATCGTGACTCACCCTCTCAAACAGATGGCACCGTTGAGGTGTAATCATTTGAGGAAGGAAAAAAGAAAAAGAAAAACATTACTCACTGCTTGTTCTATAAATGGACTGCTTTAATAAAGCACTTTTCTACTCCTACAAACATATTAAGTGCCCATAATTGTCATGTAAGTAACCTCGATAATTTCAGTATTTTATCCTCATTGTTGTTGATGTTATTGTTAAAGTCTGCAGAACAGAATAAATACAATGAGAGAAAAATGTGTAAAATAGTTGAATGAATCATCTAAAACCAATTAAAGAACCAGCACAGAATGTATCTCTCCACACCTTTGGTAATCATGCAGCTCAGTTTAGAGTTTAGATTCTCCAATCAAGCTTGATACTTGTTGTTGTTTTTTCTTTCTTTTAATCAGCTGAATGCAGCTATTCCCTAATTAAAATATTGAATGAACATTTTAGCAAAGGAGGCCTATCCGTTCCTCTCTTTCTCTCTCTCTCTCTCTCTCTCTCTCTCACACACACACACAAACACACTCTATTTCTCTCATTCTTTCCCTCTTTCTATTGCACTTTTATTATCGCTCAACAAGGTATTTTAATTTTTGGACTTTTAATGTTAATCCTCTTTGGTAAGTCGCTTTGGAAAAATGTGCCTGCTAAAAGCATGAATGTAAAAAAAAGTGTAGAAGGTGAATGAGTGTATAAATAAAGTAAGGTTGGGTGAATTTCGCTGTACCTCTTGTGGCACTAACAGGCAGGTAGGCTACTGTACCCTTTGGAACCCTTTGTGTGCATGTAGCACTGGGGTTATGGAAGACTGAAGTAGGCCACAGTAAACAACCTGCTATTTTGTCAGTGTGTGTGTGTGTGTGGGGTTTATGTGCGCATGTATTTGTGAATAAATAAGTGTGTGAGAGAGGAAGTGGATAAGTGGGTATCTCTCTTTCTGTGTGAGTTTGCGTTTGATTGTGAAAGTATGACCTTGTGTAAGTCAAAGTTTTTGGTCATGATGCACATCCTCTGAAAATTTCAGATTGTTGCATCAGACCTCGTAAGACATGATTGCTTAGGAAAACAGATGCCTTGGAGATTTGAAACATATACCAATGGCATCTCGTTCTACCAACTTTTGTACACAATGATTCCGGATCTCTACATTTCCTGTTTATTTTTGTTGCCACTTTTTACAGTTATTAAATAATTCACTTTAGAAAGAAAAATGATTGGCAATCTAAAAGGATAGGCATTCTGCATATTATTATTATGACTGTGATAGTCGCCTTCCTTTCCTGCTTTGGGAACATGCCACTCATATTTATTCACTAATTAAACTTGTTTTCTTTGTGAGGGGTCTTTAAACGTTCATGGTCAGTTTTAGGTAATGTTACGATATTAAGCTCACCAGTGACTGGCCCTGAACAGCTATGATCCGCTGTATGCCAGTATAACAGTGAATAAAAAAACTATTTTATTTGGTCTAAATGAAAGCTTCCTCCTCTTAGGAAGAAAATAATGTGTCAACCGTCTAGGAGCTGCCAAATTTGCCATGTACCTCACCTCCTGCTTTTATAATTACCGTTGACTGCCAGCCGTGATGATGTGTGCAAATTACATTGCTTTTAAATGACAAATAGAGCATCCATTCTGATGAGCATCCAGTGTGTGTGTGTGTGTGTGTCTGTGCCTATTCACCTCTTTGTCTCCTACACCTCTCCATCTGCACAAGAGAGGCTCTTATGCTCAGGTGTCTCATAATCAAAAGAAGATGAATGAACCCAAGTGGTAGTTTGCTTGGTGATTTGTTTTTGTCTGTGTATGTGTGTGATTATGTGTGTGTGTGTGTATAAGTGTGTGTGTGTCTGCACGTGTGTGTGTGCGTTTGTGTTTTCTTTTGTTGTTGTTGCAATGAAATGGCAGGAGATCTCTCTCCCAGTCTGCTGATGATATTATAGGCCAAAATGATTTGCCATCTGTCCTAGCGGATGTCAGTGTGGCGTGGTGAAGTGCGGTGCGTTAGGGTGTGCCGGCGCGGCAGCGACTGCCTTGTGTCGCAATCACAGCTTCATTCACAGATTACCCACTTCATCTATCTTAACAGCACAGGGAGCATCTCTCTCTCTCTCTTTCTGCCTCTATCACTCACTCACTCACCCCTGCATGGAGGAGAGAAGGTTTGTTACTGGTGTGTATGACTTGTTTATGCTTGTCTCTTGTTTATGCTCATATGGTGTTAAATTTTTGTTGATTAGATTGTGTGTGAGTGTGTGTGTATGAGAGAGAGAATGTGAAGATATTGAAATAATATATTCTAGGATATTGTCTTGCAATACTTGAGGCTTGCTGTCCTATTAGCCTTGTGCCAGACATGTTCCTGGAGCTGTTAATGATGTGCATACTAACTTTAAGTACACACACACACACATTTATACAGTATATATATACACACACACACACACATACCATCCCTCAGGTAGGTTTTAAGCAGTAAAGAAGAGAAGACTCTTTTAATGCCCACGTCTATCATATTACACAGTATTAAATAGTCTCAAAAGGGTTTGGGTCATGTTAAGCAAAGTGAAATAACAAGGTGCAAGCATCGATCTTTGGACGTGTGTTTATAGACTGAGGCGCAGCAGTGGTTCGGCTTCATAAAATCCTCACCACGCATCTAACATCTCTGTCTGAGCCACACACATTATTTATGGGTCTCACAAGTGCAGCGCCCGCTGTTACAAGTTACCAACTTTTCCCGACTCTTCCCACAGGGATGAATTAGGACGGCTTTGTTGTTTGATGGTGGGCAGGTTTGCAGAATTGGAGTATTGTTTAATGAGCTGTCATGCTCAGACATAGAAACATGAACCATCAGAGCTGGTATTTCACATATGTGCAGCCACACTCTCCAGGCCTAATCCATTGAGTCTCTAGTGGACTAATTGTGTGTGTGTGTGTGTGCGCGCGCATGTGTTATTTTTCTTTTCTCATTGGCTTTTGTTCTGTAGTGCAAACTAACAAATGAACGCGGCCGCAGAGAAAGGGCTTTAGCGCACAGCGGTCTCCTGCTTGTCTGCTGATGAAAGGGGTGGAGGGACACCAGTGAGCTTAGTGAGGTTACGAGCCGCTCAGGAGGAGTAAAAAAAGGAGGGGGGGGGGGGGGGGGGGGGGGGGGGTTGTTATACTCCTCGTTTTTGTTTACTGCATCTCTCCTTCCCTCTCTATATTCCATCCCTCTCTCTCTTTTTCACACCTCTCTCTTTTCTCTGTCTCTCATGAACACACTTTCTGTGGTTATTGAGGTGTTACTGCCAACAGCCCACATGACCTGCTATCACAGCCTATGAAGGCGTTTTAATAGGGGACTGCTAAATGAACACATAAACAGAAGGAGTGGAAGAGAAAGAGAGTAGAGAGTGAAAGAAAAGAGGAGGGGGACAACAGAGACGTACGCCAGAGAGGAGGTTGGAGAGTCATGGAAGGTTCACAGAGGGAGAGAACGTTTCGGAAATGGTCCCTTGTGGTTCCTGATGTGTCAGATGGCTGGTGGAATTGAGACATCGGCACTGGGACTGATGAGCGCTGCAATGGCACAACATAAGACAGGAAAAGAAAAGAAAAAGAGGGGGAGGGGGAGGGAGGAGAAGAGAGAGGGAGAAAGAGAGGAGAGAGAGATAAAATGAGATAAAGTACTGTATAGGGGAAGAAGGTTTGCCTCAGGAGAACAATTAAGACAGAAGGGAGGTTTTCTGTTGACCGCCTGACTTGTGGAATTGTTTTGCTGTGTGTGTGTATGTGTGTGTGTGTGTGAATGTGTGCCTATGCAAACACTGACTGTGTGTGTGTGTATGTGTGTTTCTGTGTCTCCAGACTACTGACAGGCACACATGGAGGAGTTTATGAGGGCAAGGAAAAGGGACAGGGGGTTGTGGAAGAGCCGTCAGACTTCAGGCTATAACTTTGCTGGTGTGTTGCCTTTTCCACTGTACTGAAACACACACACACACACAGTTTACTCCCTCATTTCTAGCCTCCTCTAACTTCCCCTGTTAGTCCTTGTCAGACCATTCTGTTTTTCATTGTCTCTGCCTCTAGTTCTCTCACTTTAATGGTGTGTGTGTGTGTGTGTGTTTGAGGATTGTTGCGTTCACTTGTGCACTCTTAACCCGAATTAGTAGACTTTACTAGAAATTTGCGTGGAAACCCGTTGCACTAAACAAGATTAGTTTTTACAAAACATCTAAAACTAAATGGGTTAAGCTTTATAAACATAAAAATGTTAGTGGGTGCAGTGGATTTGCATTAGTAGTCTTTACTGAAAACCATTAGTTCACACAATTTTTTGTGTCCAATTTATATTAAAAAACCTTATTGAATATTAATTCCAAGGATTGTCAAACATTCTATTACATAATGCCTTATAATTAAGAAATAATACTAGTTAAAGAAATAAACTAAATGCATTACAATGTTTTTATTGCTCATAAAAACAGTAGTGTATTCAGCCATATACATTTGTCATACAAAAGACAAGTGACATTTTTTAACATGCATTTATGCAATGCAAAGCAATACGTTCTTCTAAGTTCATCTTCTCACATGGACCTGTGAAAACAGAGCATAAGCAAACTTTTAGAAAAATAAAAGATAAAATTCCACTGTAAACTTTAGGCACCAAGTAATCACTAATGCAAAACTACAAGTAGCATTTTTTCCAATTCGTTTAAAATAAAAAATACACACGCTAGCATTAGCCACATGGAAAGCTCGTATGTGCATGGACTAAAACGTTAGGCTACATGGATGAGTGCTAACCAGCAGAAAGAAATAAAGTTAACGAAATGAACGTTGTAGCTAAACTGTGAGCATAAAAAAGCACTCTGGATAAGGTTACGATATATGAAATGACAAAAATAGCTGAATTAAAAGTTAACCTTTGCCTATATCTAAACCAAGAACCAACAGGGAAAAAAGCGTCTGCACATTAACACATCGTCGTCATCTTTTTGGAGTTCCACATCGGTCTATATTCTGGGTTAGCACTTTTTTTTCCAGAAAGATATCTGCATAATACTCTTTGAAATCTCACCAATTCACGTTGTTTTTCCACGTTTTTTCCCACGTTGTTTTCACAGATTAGCCTAAAAACATTTTGAAGCCGTCTCTGATTAAACGTTATGCACGTCGTCAACCCACCTCTTGAGGCACTCGTAGTTTCAGCTCTCTGCTCACGCAACCTGCTTCAAGTCCCTCCTCCTTCTCAAAAATGTAACATAGTGAGTGATGTCTTCTTAACCTGATCAGTGTAGTCAATAACTTGTCTAAATAGTGCAAGCAACTAATATTTTTTAGTAATAACAACTTTTTTTGAAAAAACAATAAAGAATATGTAACGACTGCTTACATTTTTTGGTTTACACAAAATCCGGGTTAAGAGTGTGTGTGTTATTTGTGAGACAGGAGAAAGAATTGTCATGACAAAACAGAGAAGCCTGATAGAGAGAAAGAAGGAAAGTGAGGGAGGGAGAGAGAAAGGGAATGAGAGAGAGAGACTGTAAAGTAAATGTGTATTTTAAATATTAGGTGCTTTTAATATGTGAGATTCTGTGTGTACTGTACTCACTATTGCTATCATTTCCTCCAACCCTTGCACAGGGGAGTAGAGTCAGCTTTGACACCCCTGGGTCCAGACACACCGTGAATTACAGATAGCGAAAGCTACAGCCACAGAGAAAAATTACCCAAAAATCAATAACAGTCAATCCAGATGGTCCTCTCCATGTAAGACACCATTGTCCTGCACAAACGTTTCCTTTTTGTATTTATGGGGTTTGTCTCACTCCATCCGCTACCTCCGAGTTTTCTCCCCTCCGCAAACCTGGCTTCTCACTGACCGTATAAAGGAGGAACAGCAGGGCCGGCATTAGGAAGTTTCCTCTCAGTGGTTTCCCCGCAGCGAACCAGTAGGTGGCGTGCTAGGGGCTCATATTTGTCACGAATGCCCCCACCACCACTTCCAATACACACTGTACCAAAGTACATAGATCACACACAGCCTGTGTGTGTGTGTGTGTGTGTGTGTGTGGTGGCGTGCTGGTGACTCTGCTGAATGCCCGTCAAACCAACACATACTCATAGTACATACACACTCTACCTGAATGTGTGTGTTTGTGTGTGTGTGTGACTGTGAGAGAGAGTGTGTGACTGTGAGAGTGTGTGTGTGTGTGTGTGTGTGTGACTGTGAGAGAGAGAGTGTGTGTGTGTCAGCAGGCATTGGTTTGGCTGGTTGACCATCTCTTTCCAGGCAGTGACCTCCACTCCTGGAGTGACCTGGAGCAAGATTGCCCTCCCTCCCCAGGTGAGTGATGAAAGAGTCTGATCAAAGCCAGCATGTCGTCTGATCACAGGTAGCGCATTTAGTTCGTAAACAGGAGGGTGGAGGTCCGCTTTCATGTGGGCTGCTCTGCAGGAAATGACCATATGTTGTGGTGTGTGTGTGTGTGTCTGTGTTTAGGGTCCATGTGAGCAGCAGGGTGTAATAACTATTTGTGTGTGTGTGTCTGGGATGGTAGCTTTGGGTGTGTATGTATTCTCAAACAGGAGTCCCTCCAGGGTGTGATGAGCTTCAGTCACAGAGTTTGAGTTAGAGCAGTGGAGATGGGAAAGACACATACACAGTGGTGGCATTAAACACTGTGCTTACATGTAGGCTGCCAATGACACACACACTGCAAACTGATTGCGTTTCTTAAAAAGGAGTGTAAAGTGTTCCATTAAACCTGTGTGTTTGTGTGTGTGTGTGTGTGTCCTTGGCCAAAGAATATTTTTGATAGTTAGACTATTTGTCAAATGAGGCCATTATCTTTAGTGTATTCGTAATTCCACAATTGGTCCTGATATTCCACAGCCAAGATACAATATGAACTGACTTTTTATGCTTGCTGCAGGCTGGTATGCTTATGCAGGCTGGTTGCTATTCTGATTCTTTTGATCGGCCCAAAACATTAGCATGCTAAGTGGCTACAGACAGCAAAACAAAACAGAGATTTTGCGGGTGTTTTCAGGCATATTGCTGTCCTGTTTATCACTAAAAATTGATGTCAAACTACCGTAACATAACCTCCTCTAAACTGTGGGTTTCAATTGTGTGACTGACAAAATAGCAATTTACCTGCTATTCTGAGTGTTGGGAATATATATTCTACATGATCTGTTGCAGCTCTAGTCTTGGGACCTGTAGTTTGGGTTGTAAAAGTCGTATTAATTACTGCTGTGTCTGCATTTTAGCTCTCGGTTTTAGCTGCTCGAGTGTGTACATCATCACTCCAACGTTCAGTTTTCTATTTAGACTCTCACGTCTGACTGGTTTGAAATTACATGGCTGTGGGCCGTCATACATACTACTTGGGGCCAATTAATGAATTATATCAATTACAGACATATATAGAGTGCTTCATGTACCTAATTATGCGCATTGGTGGTCAACCTGCAACACACACTTTAAGAAGAACAATGTTGTGCTTGCGTTTGGGTGCTCTGTGCTTCCTTGCGCAAGCACACTAATGAAGAAACTGTGAGCACATTTTTAGTATGCACTGTTCAATTGAGATGGCAGGCAGATTTTTATCTCCATTTGTGTGTGTGTGTGTGCGTGTGTCTATGAGGGAGGGAGAGAGACAGAGGGAGAATTAAAAGAGGAAAACAGGTGAGAAAGGTGTCACCCAATGTCTGAGCAAGTTGCTGGGGTGACTAATGTGTGTGATTACTCTAACCATGATGAATGGTCTTGATCAAGTACCCCCCCCCCCCCCCCGCACAAACACACACACACACACACACAACCAGTATACACACATTCTTCCAGTTTGTTTTTCTCCCCTCTCCACCTCCCTCCTTCATCCTCCTCTCCTTCTATCTGCTTTCTCTTCCTATTCGTTTACAACTCAGCACCCAACCCTATTGGCACACCCACCCACCCCAACATGCACCCACCGATTCCCCTGGTCTTCCTCAGGTGTGAGATTGGAGCCCCGTGGAGAATCCTGCCGCAGCGTAGCTCAGTTGCAGTGGGATTAGTTTAATTAAATCCTTACTTCGCAGCAACTGAGGCATCAAGCTCCTTAATGGTGGGAGCTGCCGACTACAGTGCAGGTTTTAAAAACGGCTTCTCTGTTTCTCTGTAGCACAATCCATTTTGGACCGCCTGAGCTCGCAGCAGCCTTTATCCAAGAGAAAACACAAATGTCCGTCCCTGGTGAGACATCTCCTCCGATCAGCATCCCATGTGACACATTACAAATGTTGTGAATCCGAAAAGACTGAACAAATTAGGGAGTACTGAAAAGCAAGTGAAATATATTTGTTTATCTGAAGGCCATGGCTTAATATCACCAGAAATATGCAGACTGCTGGCGCACATGCAGAGAATCATTTTGGCGTAACAATGTTGACATTTTTTGAAACTGTAAAACGCTTTTCACTCCCACTCACAGCTTTGACATTGTCTGTGTGGACACAGATCACATCTTTGGTCATGACAGGATCCATAATATTGACATACAGTATTGTGGCCTATTCTTTAGGCGCAGTCATGCCACTGATGGGAGATGTGCCGTTGCACAAAAGACCATCAGGTTGTGTAGTTAGCGTTAAACTGTCTATTCTGTGCTAGTGCTTAAGGCTTTAGGTAAAGGCCTCTGCACAAAAAGCTCGTAAAGGCCTCTGCACAAAAACTGTAGCCAACATAATGGGTGTCGAATATTTTATGATTTTTTAAAATCTTTTTCCTGATTCTCGTCTAACAGGTATATTGTGTGCTGAAGTGAACATGATCGTTGTGATCTGTTAACTGATGCTTGATGCTCTTCCATGCGGTGTGCAGAAAGAAACCCTATACAATATTCAAACTGTTATTGCTTATGATAGTTGAAACTAATTAAAGTTTTTTATTTTATGTGTGTATGCGACTGGTTTGTGTGTGTGTGTGTGTGTGTGTAAAAGGCAATATTATTTTATTATGAAGTATTATTGCTCATAGTAGTTAAAAGTAATTGAAGTTGTGTATTTGTTGTGTGTTTGTGTGAATAAATATTATAAAGTATTATTGCTTATGGTAATATTTGCTGCTTAAATGATTGAAACAAATTAAAATTTTGTGCTTGTGAGTGAGATGCTAATTATTCATTCTCTACATTCTGGCCATTTTCTACCGCCAGCCAGAATAAAAATACATTTGTTTGTGGAGCTGTATGTTTTTTTTTACTGCAGCATAAAAGGCAAGAATTGACCTTGAGAGTCTCCATTCAAAAATTACAATGATTTTCAAGTGAAGCTATGGATACTCTCTTTCATCTTTGACCCCATGTCATCATGTTGAAAACACACTTTCATTTGAACGGAATTTCATTACAAAATATGACATTTGACAGTAAGTTGAAGTGACTCCAAATTTTCCGAAATCTCTCTGTAATGTTAGCAGATATACTGACAATGTGGCACTGAGTATCATTAATATGGAGCCACAGGGAATACACAGTTTCATCTATAACATAAACATGATCGAGAGTGTGTGTGTGTGTGTGTGTGTGCATGCATGCATGCTTGAATGCATTAGTAGGTGTGTGTGTGTTTGTGTACATGTATGCCTGTGTGCATGAGTGTGTGTGTTTGTGCCTTTGGTGCTTAATTTGACATGTTAGTACTCAGTGCTAAGTGTGTGTGGCAGTGCGTCATTATCCATTTACCTGCCGGAGGGGGTGTGAGCACAAGCCGCTTCACCTGGATGATGAAGTTTAGTCTAAAAACAACCCAACCCACCTCACACCCTGTCTCGACACCCACACTGTGTTGCTTTCAACTTAACCCACAATCACAGTGAATGAGAGACAGAGTAAAAGATAGATTGAGAGAATAAAAGACAAAAAGAGAACACAATGAATCTGTCTCTCTCTTCCTCTCTCTCCTTGTTTCATTTGATTTATTTATCACCACCTCCTGTATCATTTGGGTTTCTATCATTTAACTTTTTTTAACTTCCATCACACACTGGTGAAGTTTCTGCCATAGGGTATCCAGTTCCTAGATGCATTACTAGTGCATAATAGACGCCTAAAGAAAGGTGATGCGTTAGAGGAAGAGAGTGAATCAGAATGCAAGGCAGAGAGAGAGAGAGACAGAATGCTCTTGTGTTTCTTTGTCGAAGGAAGTTCTCAAAGCATACTGTAGGAGATCGATCTGGTCCTCGGCCCTCAGCATCAGCCATGAAGTCAAATGATGCCCCTCTTTCCTTAGCCTCCAACACAGCATCTCTTCTCTCTCTCTCGCGCCATCTCTCTTTCTCTCTCTCTCGACCTCTCTGTCTCTATCTCTCTTGCTATTACTCTCTATCTCTGTCTTTTTCTCTTTCTATCTATCTCTCTCGATCTCTCTGTCAGTATCTCTCTCTGATCTTTTCCTATTGTGTATACTGTAGATGATCACCCAAGCGGCCAATTGCCTGTCAAAGAATAAGTATCTGTGAATGTTGGGTGTTAAGGATTGTTTGAAGTAGGAATGTAATATAGAAATTTGTCAGTCAGTGTTATATTTTACTGTAATATTTCATTTTTTGCTTTATTTAAATAAAACCGCACATAGTCTGCTGTGAGAGCTCAAGATTGGGCATTAGGGAAATCAATATAGGATCGATCGGCTCACAAGAAGGACATCTTCTCGTGGGTGATCTGTCATGTCATATGAGTGTCTGGGGAGTGTGTGTGTGTGTGCGCTGCATGACTTCTGTCACTGGCCAATTTGCTATGCTCCATTTAGGCAGAATCACCAGCTAAACAGGCGAAGGAGAAGAAACCCGAGTTGAAAGGGAAGATGTTCAGTGCGAGTAAGGCCTCTGACCTCTCCCATTCCCCATGCCCCTACGCCTGCCCATAGTCCACTGGACACACTCAGTTATAGACAGATCACTGTAGATCCCCCAGCTCTAAAATACGTCAGAGAGAAATTAGTAACACAGCGTGCGTCATCTCTGCTATACAGATTTTTCCCCAATTTCTTCCAAGTGATTTATGTATATTAGTGATACCACTGACTGTTGGGGCATCCTTAGTTCATAAATGAACCATAAACATAAACAAAACTTGATTGGTCAAGCCCAATCAAAACGACTAATTTGCAGACAGAGAAAAAAAAAGCGGACAAGATTAGAATCACGTTAACATATTAATGACACCTAAATGTGGTTGAAATGTCTCAGCAAAAGCTCTGTGAAAATGGTTCGTGGTTAATCATTGCCTAGCCAAATTAAGCAAGTGTTATTAAAATAACCACTTGGAGTAATTCATTTACATGTGAGCCCAACCAAGTCTCTCCTTCCTCTTTAAATCATCACTGTGCTAGTGGAAGGTAATTATGTAAATGGTACTGGTGACAGGCACGCGCTTTTGCACAGCACAGCTAGAGCTCACCAAGTGATTCGGCACTGCAGGAGACGGATGATTCTCAATGAATGAATAAATAAATATTCAAACAAGCAAGATGCACCCAGTGGTGGTGGCACTGTCACTGCAAAATGCTCGGTCGGTTCGTTCGGTGTTGCCGTGAGTATGACACTGTTGTTTCAATGTTGCCACAAAATGTAAAGTGAAATAAGCCTTGCTGTGTGTGTGTGTTAATATGTGCAGTGAAATAAGCATTATGTGTTTGTGGGCATACTGTGTTTGTTTTTGTGTAAGTGCAGTGAAGGAGGCATTACTGTGTCTGTGTGCATGTGCAGTAAAATAAGCATCACTCTGAGTGTGTGTGTGTGTGTGTGTGTGTACAATAAAAAAAGGCATTTCTGTATGTGTGCAGTGGAATTGGCAGGTGGGGGAACTCTTAAAGAAATGACTCATCTGAACACGATAGTATCCCTGTCTTTCCAAGTCTCTCACTACTTGTTAGCTTGACGTCTATTTTTTTATGATGCTGTGCTACAGTGCTCATGCAGGACTTGGCTGCCATTGAGTGGTAAGCAACTGCAACCACCGATGCGACTCTGGACTGTGCAACATGGATGCTTTCTTTCTCCTAATAATGGTGAAAATATAGAATATAGAAAGTGATACTTGGTCAATTAGTCACCATTTCAGCCTTTGTGACTGAAATTGTAAAAACTGAGTGTACACTATCACAGCCCAGACAGGCTTGAGCTGTCCATTCACATGGCCACTAAGACACTGCAAGTTATATAACAACACATTCTGGGGATAGCACATTAGGCAATAGGTTGTCAATCTCTGATTCTGTAGTTTCCATTTCCAGATCAATTCTACCCTTACATAATTTGTGAAATACTCTGTGATCTTTCATTTGTAATCCTTGGGATGTCCTTGCAAACTATATATTTCTGAATTTTGACAGTACCTCACCTTCAACTTTTACCTCCACTCCACTTGCTTAAGGAAAAACTTAAAATGCAACAACTCTATGCAATCTACATGCGTGAACACTTGAGACATATGAGAACAAGTCATCACTGTAAACCAGACGTTAGGATCTGATCAGTGACAGGATCTGAGAGAGGAGAGCCAGTCTGAAATATGACCTCACACCATAGATTGAGGTGCTGGTAAACAGCACTGGAGAATTCTGGCCCACTTGATTCTCTGTGTTTGTGTGTGTGTGTGTGTGTGTGTGTGTGTGTGTGTGTGCAATATCTGAAAGAGAGGTGCTGGTAAACAGCACTGAAGAAATCTGGCCCACTTGAATCTCTGTGTGTGTGCTCTTTGAAGAAGAGGGTAGCTGAAGGATTGTGCTTAGGTGTGTTGATGTGTTTGTGTGTGAGAAAGAGAGAAAGAGAGTTTTTGCGTGTGATTTAATACTGTGATCCAATCCCTTATAGCTCTTTTCTCCACCCGACCTCTACCCCCACACCTCCACCTCCTTCACCCCAAACCTATTCCACTGAGACTTTGCCAGAGTTACACATGAGGCAACAGCACAGACCTCTAAACAAAATTAGCCACTAAGCAAGAAAAACAAGAATAGATGAAAGAGGGGAGGGGAAGCGGGGTGGTGAGTGTGGGGGCGGTGTTTGCTAGTGGGGGCAGAAGAAAGTATGAAATATTTACTGAGGCAGACAGAAAGTTTATTTAACGCTAAAAAATTGATGTGTCCCTCCAGTGTTTGGCTGCAGGGCTGTGGGAGAGCGATGAGAGATTATGTCGCCATTTATTATTGATATCTATTGATGTGGGGGGGGGGTTTGCAGTTGCCACAAACATACACACAAACACACACATACACACTAGTGTTGTAGTTCTTGAGTCTGGTCTCATATTCAAGACCAGAGTCTTTTTCTGCTTTGAGAGAGTCCTCGAGCGTCCAGCAGTCATGAGAATGTTCAGTTGAGTGCAGAGGCATTTGGCCTCATGCATTGGGGAGGTCTATCACTTGTGTAACTTTCTGTGCTATCCGCAAATTCTTTTTTTGCAAGGTCATAGGGGAAAGTTATTTAATATTCATGAGGGAACGTACCTCTGATTGGCTTAATGTACCACATTCCCCTGTTACCACTATAACGTCCCAGTAGTGTTCTTTTCTGACTTTATTTATTGCAGGATTGGTTAATGTGTATTCCCTCTGCTGACAATATTGGCTGATGGAAATATTTATTGTTAAATAGCTTTGGTTTCACCTCAATTCAGTTTATGTGATTTTCACATATGATATGATTTTCACATACAGTATAGTCCCCTATAAGCGAACAGAACTCCTGGGTAGTTTTGAAACAAAATGTCTGCCTCCATGCTTGCCCTCCTGTGTTTTCTGGTTAAATTTGTGCATGTTAATCTGGAAAAAAAGTTAGCCAGATTACAAATAAGCTCAAAAAGCGATTGAGTAGACTAAAAAAAAGACTGACATGGTGAAGAACTTCAAACAAACTCAGACTGATGACTCAGCATTCGTACACCCATATGTGAATTCAGACCCTTTTGAAACAATACAGTTACAGTTAGTCTAAAGTTAGCAGTGTGAACACAAAGCGCACCGAGTTCTCTTTGCCTTTTCACTATTGCAACCTCCTTTGCTTGCCGTAGATTTGTCATGTGACTGTAGCTGGGTAAATCTTGAAGTCTGATCATTTTTTGTCGCAACAAAGTTCTTCTCTGACATGCCAGTCTTCTTTTTAGTCTACTCAAACGGTTTTTGTGCTCATTTGTAAGCTGGATAACTGTATTTTCTTGATTAACATGCACAAATTTAACCAGAAAATATAGAAGGTCAAGCATGGCAGAAAACCTTTTGTTCCAAGTGAAAACTCTCCAGAATTCAGTTCATTGGGGGTCTGAGAGCTCTAGGACCAGGTGTAAAGTAAAAGGGGACTGAGACCCCATCAAAGCTGAACTGGACCAGAAAGAGAACCTGGTCCTCTTGGCAATGTGATCGGAAAAATAACTGAATTTTTTTTGTTGGTCCACTAACAGAGGACTGAGTTCGGTTCGCTTAAGGGGACTATATGTGAAAACACTGTTAGTCTCCATAGCTCTGACTTTCCTCTGGACTAGGACAGCATTAACTTTCCTTTTTTTGGTCACATTAGAAGGTCTACTAAGCATCATAGGCCTACTAAATAATATTATAACAAGAGAGAAGTTCACTGGAGCATCTTCAATATGAAGTTTCACATTTTTATTTAATTGCCAACATAGTGGCCTGGAGTAACATTCCAACATATGTCACATCTTCATCAGTGTCTAGAATGGAGATATAATATTACAAACCATAAGTGATCCTATTGTGATCTCAAGCAATGACTCAACAGAGCTGCAGGGAAGTGATGGGAAGTTTCAGCCCGAGATCAGGTCGGGTTAAGTCAGGTTAGGTCGGGTCGGACCCAGGTGTAGGCAGAGAATTTAAAATCTAAGCATTAACACACACACACACCCCCGCAACCATACAAAGTCACTAGCTTCAGGGTGCAGACAATCAACCTTGCAACCTCTCTAGGGAGACAAGTTTTCAGCATGGGCAGAACCACACTCAGAGGTCACTACAAAGGGTTTGAGAGGGGACTCTAGTTGTGATGCACCTTTGTGATTTTAAACTTTCATCTTCTTCACACACACACACACACACACACATACAGTCTCACCTTGTTGTCAGGTCATATGCAAATAGCGGAGGTGCAGTGAGTTTCTTCCTTGGAGCGGAGAAAGGACGAACAGCACCACTGACATTTCGTAAACAGACGAGCAGACCTGTGATACGCTCCAGCCCCAGGAGGAGGGAGTAAATGAGGTAGATAGATAGATAAATAAATAAATAAATCACCAAATATACACATATCACCTCTCACAAAAAGTTTAGCTATCAGCAGCTTGAGCAGTGTAGACGTGTAGACGGACGATCCTGGCCTCAGTGTGAGTCAGACTAATGAAATAAATTACCTTTAACAAATATCATTTCATGACGAGCCACACGTCCAGCAAATACTGCTCCGTGGAACTTGGGAATGAGGTGATGGCTGTGTGTGTGTATGAGTAAGAGGAATTCATGTCTGGCCTTGGGCAGAGTCTGAATTAGACTGGACGTAGCAGTGACTGCACAATGAGTCATTTAGATATACCTCCTAATACCTCTCTCCACCTAATAACAACCCCCTCCACCCCATCCCTTCCACTCCCAGCTTAGGAGGGGGTTGCCTGGTAATTAGGCTGTATTTGAAAAGGAGAAAAAGCTAAATTGACATCTCCAGCTGTGTACGATGCGGTGAGGCCTGAGCTTAACGGCTTAAGGAAGACAGAGGGGGAAAAAAGCATAGCTCTAATAGGTTAATCCCAGGCGACACCTTAGCCACGTTCCTCATTTTAGGGTGGTGTTCTTGTTAAAAAGCATTTGGGGGGTTTTCACCCCTGTTCACTTTTCTTGTCTTTGTCTGCTCATTTTCTCTCTTTTTGTTTTCTCTCTCTCTCTCTCTCTCCAAAAGGCAGTGGCCACCCATGAGTGTTGGGTGATAGTGTCGTGGAGAAATCACTGAGGGCCAGAATTGAGAGTATATTGCAGACACTTCCTCTCTCACCTGCTTATATGACCTGTCATTTCTCCTGGTACTTTGATCTCTAGTCACTGAGATGTTTAATACACACACACACACACACCCAAGGGTGCACATACAGACCTGTGGACACGCACACAATCACACATACACTTACAAACATACATACACACACACACATGCATGCACAGCTGCCTCCCACCTGTGTTGCACATGTTTAATTCCACACTGATTAAAATTGCTCACAAATGGCATCGCCATCATTCACTTGGCCATAACCCAGCTTCCTGGAGCTGCTCCACACCTGCCAATCGACACCTCGCACCCAGTCCTGCACACACACACATGCATACACACACACACACACACATAATCATACACTACCCTCCCCTCCATTAAATCACTTGTGGACCCCGCCAAACTAAATATAGTCTGATGATTAATTATGACCATATGCTACCCAGTCAGCCACTGACTGGCGTTTGCTTAAGAGTCATCACAGTGTGTCACTGCGTGTGTGTGTTTGTTTCCGCGGATAAAATATGGCTGCGAGATTTCCAAAGTTTTTGGCATGCTGGAGGACTCCCTAAAATGCATCTCTCAAACTTTACCCTGAGCAATACCAGTTAATGGCATGCTACATTATAGATAAGGATGGTCTCCAATAAGCTACAAATCATTTCAAACATGCAAACATTTGAAATCTACTTTTCTCTGTTATTCTCCTTTTTTTAACTTTTTTCATTTAGAGGCACTCAGTAAGTTTATGCGACCATATTTGTGGTCATAAAATCACTTAGAAATTGTTTTTTTCTGTTAGACTGGTCTGTTGTATTGCAAACGGCGATTGAGCGCACCGCTGTCCAGCCCTGTATAGTGAATACGGAACTTGCAACTTCTGAGGGAGTGTACACTACAGCAATACAACTAACTGTACAGAGCTCCCCCTACAGGATCGTGGCGTTTAATGAAGGGTTAAAAAACAGACTTACTGAGTGCCTCTTTAAGTTTCGTTGCCACTCTCCCGACTCCTTCAAGCTACTGTACCCACTGGGGTCAGATTTCCATTTAAGATGCAACTGGGCACAAACCCAGGGGTCAGGTCCCATCAAGCCTCCTGGCTGACCTTTGACCCTGTGGCATGCCCTCTTATAAGGACAACTAGCTCCAGTGGGACAGAGAGAGAGAGAGAGAGAGAGAGACACTCTCACCCTCAACAAATCCCACAGGAAGCGTGTTTTTATGAAGGGCTTTGCAGTGCCCTGCCTGACCCTGTCGACTGAGCTGTGCAGTCTCAGCAGACTTTGAGACTGAGATGAGGTCTTTTTCATCTGTTGTCCGAGTCAGACAGTTGTTACTCGGAGATGAATGCAATTTTAACTTTTATTTCTGGTCAAGGTAGAAAATGTTTCCCTCATAATAGAGAGAAGTCATTTTAACTATACCATAGTGGATTCAAAAACAGTATATGGTATAGCCACTGCAAATAAATTGTGTCAAATAAACAATCCTGAAGTCATGAAAAGACTTGAAAGGAAAGCACATTTGAAATGAAAGTTTACATTTTCAGTGATCTTAACAGATCTATCAAACAAAGAATTCGTTTTTTTCTCTAACGATTAAGATCTTTTTAACTGATCTTGTCAGTGACTCAGTGCAATCCAAGCAGAGTATAAGTCAAGGGCGTAGATTTGGTATGGACGAATGGGACGTGTCCCCACCAATATCCAGCAATTATTGTCATGTCCCCACCAATATTATTTGGTCACTTCAATATATTAACGATCGGTAAACGTCTCATTCACCTAGCAGCGCAGAAAGGGTTAAATCACGTTCACTACTGAAGCGCTGACACATACAACCAACGTGATTGGCTGTGCCTTTCCCTTCTTTCACGTGAGACTCTGGAGTGATTTGGTTGCTAGGAGCGCCAAAAACTGGAAGGTGAAGCGAGCGAGGATGGCAACGAAAAAGCAAAGAAGTCACACTATCGCTAATGAAATTAGTCTGAACGTTATAACGTCAATGACAATCTTTTGGAAAACAGCACATTAGCAGGGGGAAATGGTCTGTAAGTTATCTATAGCACAACTCACTTCCAGTTAAGTTTATTATTACAGTGGCTGTTAAATTGACATATCAACGTTAGATGTTTTGTGACACAATAATAGGACATACTGGATGATATAGATGTAAACCAAATATGCCAGCAGTTTATCTCAGTTAATGAGAGGCGAAGGCATGTGTTTGGCTCCTTCATATAGGTTATGTTATGTGGTACTAGCAGTCCATGTCTGCTGTGGTAACAGTAGTGTTTACAATTGAAAAATCAACAGCTGTTAAGTTAAGATGTAAACTCACACCTTTGTTTGAAGGTTTGTCTTGTAGTTTAATCTATTTTTTTTGTTATGGGAATTGTCACTTTGGTTTGGTTTGTGTATTTTTTTGCTGCTGATGTAGACCTGTTTCAGAAATCTTAACTACGCATGTGTGAGCATGTGCGAGTACACCGATTCAACTTTTTGGAAAGGGGGGCTGGTGGTGATGATGATTAGGTCCCCACCAATGCCAAGACCAAACCTACGCCCTTGGTATAAGTACATAATACTAACCCTTCAATATGTCCATGTTATGCCCAAAGGACATGTTGTGCATGCATGCCACATTTGTGTTGAACCTGATGTGTGTGTGTGTGTGTGTTACAATAAGCTTGCAAAGCTCTTGATCATAAGGACTAGGTCTGGCATCCCTATTTAAATTCCACGTCATACGGTAAGCCCCCAAGAATCCCCACAGGCTAACAAGCATTAGTGGAACGTGCACACTTGGCTGCAAGTGAGCATGCAGTCCCTCTTGTCAAGATCATGTGTGCATGAGCATCTGTGTGTGTGTGTGTGTGTGTGTGTGTTGTTCATATGCTAGGTGGCTAGGAGTCATATCCATCAATGTGAGAAATGGTCCTCTTTCTTATGTTTAGTAAATTAACATCCAGCATTCATCTAACACATACATACATACACACACGTTGATCATAGTTGGCCAGACAATGTCACTTACATCATTTGATTCTTCCCTCTCTCTCTTTGTGCCTGATTGAATCAGGATTTGTGAACTCAGCCAGATACGAGTCCACTAACAAATTCAATGCTGCATTTTCCTCTTCTCTGTATTGAAGCAATTCAACCCTCTAAATATAACTCCCATTCCCCCCAAACAGCAGGGGGCTATAAGCTGTAACCTGACCTGCCACCTCACCCACACAATGTCGATCAATGATCAAGAACACAAAAGCATCCACAGAAGTTACTGACCTAAAAACATGCCAATTACAAATGAGCGTGCAACCACACACACACACACAATAAATATGATGAAATGGAAATGAGAAAAGCATGTGCACACGTGTTCATGTCAGTCATGTTTTTTTTTCACCTAAATGTATAAATGCACACTGCATAAAGATTTATTAATAGGAATGGAACACGCACACACACACACACACACACACACTGAAAGACAAATATATATACACACACACACTCTGCTGGCATTTTTGTATTCTCATCTGCCAACTTTTGCTATAGAAATACACTCTTTTTTTCTCTCTCCCCCCTCTCTTTCTCCATATGTGTACCATGTTCATGTTGCACACCCATCCCCCTCATTCTCCGATTTATAATTCTCCATTTTATACAGACTGCAGGTTGCAGAGCATTTAGGTATAATGGCCTCTAACTCTAGAACACACGCAGATACACTCATCTAAGCACACTGACACACAAACAGATCGACAGATGCCCACCATTGAGATTATATTACACTCAATTATCGTTACAAAGCAAAGCTTTCCTGTTCACAGTGGGCAAAGTAAATGCAATTTAACATAATTTTTGTATGCACACACACTTAATGTGCTTAATACGGTATTTCATGTGGCACAAAATCGATTTGTCCAATGGCCTTCAGGCTGGAAAAGATTAATGGCACGTGGATACATGCAGCAACATGACATGAATAACCAAAATTAATTATAATGAAGTCTGACAAAAGCCTGAAAGGAATTGAGGAGAAAATCAATCGTGGAAACAAGCAGTGCAATATTTTTTGCAAAAAAATCTGCTTCCTATAATCTCATTAGTAAATGGTCTTGATGTTTAGAGTGTTGATATAATTCCATGTTCTTTGCTTAGTGATATGCCTTTGGAATCATGTATCCTATTCAGCACAATATACTGTAACTGCTGTGTTGTAGCCTGTGATTCCTGCCATCAATGTGATTTTATTCAGGAGTTTTGAATTTGGGGTCTGGGGTGGTCTGATCTCTGCAAGCAACTTAGTCTAAAAGAAGGCTTCAGAGACACATTTGGGAGGAAATGAGTGGAAAATTAATTTGTATCTTTAATACGCGCCGAGGCTGTAAGTGACTTTGGTGCTGGCGTGAAATTAAGGAGCTCCCTTTTTCTGGGCTTTATCAGGTGTACAGAACCCTTCTTATCTCATTTATGAGTCAACATTTTGAACATTATTTTGGTCAGACTTCATTGGAGTTATAGTCTCTTTAGGAGTGGATTTAATGGAATCTCTATTAAGTGTGTGTGTGTGTGTGTGTTTGAGAGAGAGAGAGAGAGAGAGAGAGCGAGGTTGGGTACCAAGGGGAGAAAAATAATACAGCGGGCAGGTCCCATTACAGTGAGGGAAGCAAAGTGGCGGATCTGGCTATCAATATCCCATCTCCTCATCTGGCTGTGATTATCCGATGTGAGCACCGATGGCCTTGTGAGCAATGGAAATGAGAACTGGGGTTTTCCATGCCAATTCATTTCTACACCCCTCTGGCTTCTACGGGCCGAATAACATTTGGAGTCGGCCAAATGGCCATCTGATTAAAACAGGTCTGGGTAATGGTGTTTAAATAAATAAAACAGAGGAGGTGAGAGAGTGGGCCATAGTGCTGGGGGGCAGTAGTGGGTGGAAGGATGGAGAGCGTAAAATAAGAAAATAGGGGGAGAGAGAGAGAGAGAGACAGAAAAAAGAGAAGGAGAATGAGAGAGAAAAAGAGAATTAAATGGAAAGAGGGGGAGAGAGAAAAAGAGGAAGAGTGGGGGTGCGTGGGTTGACAGAGAGTAGTGACAAACGTTGGCTGGGCTTGTACAATCATCTTACAATCTTACAATCGTACAATCTTAGGGCCACACAGAGCTGGAGGCAGAACATGAGTACAGAAAGAAGTGTGTGTGTGTGCATGTGATTTTGGTGGTATACAGATTATTAGTTAGCTTCAGTATAAGAATACCATTGTTTTAAACAAAAAACACTAATCTAAAACTCTGAGAGTTTCTGTCCTGGAAACATGACACCACTTAATCCTACTTAGAAGATAGAAGCTTCCTTGTCGCCATGGGCACCCATACTTCAACACCAATGCCCCTGACCTGTGGAGTCCCCCAGGGGTCTATACTTGGACCCTTACTATTCAACCTATATATGCTCCCACTTGGTCAGATTATCACTAACAACTCAATTTCTTACCATAGCAATGCTGACGATACCCAAATCTACATTGCACTGTCCCCTGATTGAACTCTTGCATTGTAATGCACTGCATTCTACTGGAGGTGGGCCGCGCTGCTGAACATTGCAAGTGCTGTATCTACCGCTATTGGCCACGGTGACGCATTCTACACCGTTCGTTTGCCGTGTAATGACTAATTTTAGCATCCTAAACAGTATGAAATGGATTAATTAAATGAAAAAGTTGCATAGTGGGCCTTTACGCCCCTTCAACACATTCAAAATGCAGCTGCTTACAAGAACAAAAGTAACTGACCATATCACTCCAATTTTAAAATCCCAGCACTGGCTTCCTGTGAGTTTTAGAATTTATTTTAAAGCACTGTTACTTTTATTTAAATCTATGAATGGCAAAGGACCTGTTTATATTTTAGACGTGTCAGAAATCTAAGGTCTCTAAGATCTGTGGAAAAGAATTTGTTGATCAGACCCTACTGTCAGAACAAAAATTGGTGAAGCAGCTTTTTCCTACTATGCTGTGAAGCTATGGAACCAACTTCCAGAGAATATTAAAAATGCACCCACTGTTGACAGTTTTAAAACCAGACTTAAGACCAAATTATTTTCTCATGCGTACTCCTAATGCCACCTGATTTTATTTATTTATTTAGTTTTATTTATTTGGTTTCATTATTAATTATCTTTCATTTATCATTTTAACACATATATCTGTATCTTTTCTTTTTTATTCATCTTTTTTAAATTCTTTATCCTCTTTTTTATTCTTTGCGTGCACTTGTAATTTTTAATTTTTACATTTTAATTTGTGCTGTTATCTCTGAACTGTTTTACCTGCACAGCACACTGAATCCTTAAATGTTCTAGTTTTCAAATATGCAGTTATCTGTAATTAGATTAAATACTTTAAAACAGACTGTCTTAGACTGTCTGAAAGGCCCTAAACTCTAGAGGGTTAAAAACAATAGGCTAAGAGACATATTTTACCCAAAAATGTTGGTTTAGTTGTTTTCAGTGTTAAAAAATATGGTAAGATTCACAGAAATATATTTGGCTTTCATGGCTCTCTCAGACAAAAAGTTTTACTTTTGCTCTAGGGCCTGCAAGCACCATATTAAAGACTGGCAGATTTGGATAGCCACATCTGTCCTGT
The DNA here is from genome assembly GCA_017657215.1 of Limnothrissa miodon. Lineage (NCBI taxonomy): Eukaryota > Metazoa > Chordata > Actinopteri > Clupeiformes > Clupeidae > Limnothrissa > Limnothrissa miodon. The sequence goes on from JAGFZM010000027.1 coordinate 1,439,183, forward strand.
AGATGGCCCTCATAATGACATCTACACATTTACCTTGATAGTGATTTTAATTGTATGTCTTTATCTTCACTATTGTAAGGCCTGAGAAACTTGGATTTATGCTCTCTGACTTTGACAAAGTTTCAAGAGGCGTGTGGCAGACACACTCCTAGATGAGTAAAACTGCCCTCTTGAGCTGAAGCTGTGGCAGGATAAACAATCTAAGTGCTGCATTAACCTGGCACTCACCAATGAGCACGCCGGACTACATGATGCTTGACCTACACACACAGTGAATATTAGATGAAGGTTCAACTTAAGCCCACTGCACCATGTCCTCCTGGGATGGCGGAATAGTCTAGCTGTAATACTAATACAGCAATACCAATCAAATTCTTACATCAGAGATGTTTACCAACAGAGTTATAAGGCTCACATCCAAGGACAATATTCATCCTTATACTGCAGCAGACTTGTAATAACAGTATCACTTTAAAATGCCATATTGATATGAACTACTATACAATTAATAAAAATGAGTTTGTTTTGTTGTGTATACTCTAGTAAATTACTCCGCTACTGAACAGTAATAGCTTTCATATTCAAGAAATCACATAACAGCAAGGAAACTGATTATATAGCGTGAAAGTAGACCTCCTTTAAACATAGAGTTTGGTATGCAGACGGAGAGGAAATTAAGTCTCAGACATCACCTGTCTGGGCTCAAGTGCATTCCTCCATAAAGTGAGGAAATATCCATTTAGCATAAAGAGCTCCAGGTTCTGCTTAATGACTTCTGGGTGCCGATGTGCAGTCTGTATGTCTGTCTGTCTGTATTCCCTCCATCCTAGCGTGTGCCTTTCCTCACACATCACCTCACAGACCTCATTCTCTTATACACAAGTACTTGAACACACCACACACGTTTTTATGTACAGATAGTTTGTTTCATCACTGCACATACAAACTATGTAAAACTAGATATATTCCTACTCCACCTGTTCCTTTACACAGAAAACAATCTCTCTTCTCCCTCATTATCTTCCCCTAGACACACATACTATACACAAACACACAGAGACATACACACACACACCTTTTTCTCCTGCTACCCCTACTCACAGTCACATACGCACAAACACACACACACGTCTCTCTTGCTAACTTCCTCCCATCGATTGTTTCAGCTCAGGAAACTAATGACCCCCAGTCGGCCACAGTTCAGTCCAGGGGAGATCGATGCTTTTCTCAGAGCTGTGCTCTCTCTCTCACACACACACATCCAGAGTCACCATGAGGGGAGGGAATGACGCTAGAACCCCCTCTCCCCGCTGCAGTGGACAGTCCCATCAATCCCTGCCACAATGTCCAGACTGCCATGCAGAACCTGAAGATGAATTGACAATTTCTACACAATTTCTGGCAATTCCATTGTGCCAATGCACATAAGCACTGAAATATTCAACTGAAATACCAGCTTATGGTTTGTAAACAAAGAATGCTAATGAGTCACAAGAACAATTCGTTACGATTCGTATTGCAGATGGCTGCCATGAAAAGGGTTTTGCATTGGTGGACGCTGTTTTACAAACAAAAACAAAATATCAGTCAATCCATAATAGATCAATCAAAGCAATCAAAAGTGGAGTGCACCACTCATATTGCAACTGATAACTGTTATGATTTGATTGGCTTGTACACTGCAGAAATGACAATGATCTTGAATCCAATCAAGTTTCCTCCAATCTAATCTAATCTCATCTGGGTCTAATTTAACATTATAATGGATACCGTGTTCCAAGCAATCCGTCACAGAATGTCTTTCTTGTTTGCCTTAACTAACTGGAACATTCAATGAGCTTCAAAGGGCCGAGAGCAAAATGGGGCTAATGTTTTTAGGTCAGCTCTTCTCACAGATCATAACATTTAGCTTTTTTTTTTACCCAAATCTACTCACCATTGTCAACTCAGTTACTTCTGGAACAGTTTGCCCTAGAGCAGCGGTGTCCAACTCAAATTCACAGTGGGCAAAAATAAAAAAACTGGGATGAAGTCGCGAGCCAATCTGCCTCCAGACTCTCTTAAAGCTCCTCTTTCGCTTGGTCATGTTTGGGGAGGGGTGTGTTAAGTTTGTCCAAGCTGACTGGTAGTATGGATGCTAATGACTGTCAACTGAAAAGGAGGCATCATTGGTGATCCCAATCGAGAGGCCAATGCACTAACAAAGCATTCAGGGACTTAGTGTTAGAGGTGTATGCGCTTTGGCAGACCAGCTCTTATACACATGTGATATGATCTCGAGGGCCAAATGTAATTACACAGAAGACCAGAGTTTGACACATATGCCCTACAGCAACTTAAGCCTAAATGCCTAGCACAGTGGTGGCAAATGGGATTTGAACCCACAACCTCCAGGCTACTCATATTCTAACCATGTTCCTTATTGCCCCAGTGACGCCACTTCCGCTTCACTCTATGGGACCTTTGAGCTAAAAAAAAAAAAAAAAATGTATTTAAAAAATTAATGCGTTTTAATGAGAGCAAAGAAGCTATTTTCTCGTTCCAGTCGTTGTATGTCCCTGATTTGAAATATGATGTTTGTGGATAAAAATTATGTTTTTTTCATGTAAAACGTTTGGCTGTTCGTTGTGTTATTGTTCAGATAAAAGTTATAGCGAAAACATAAATGAGAAAGACTACGTCGTGTTCTTGACGTCACATCCTCACTCATTCTCATAGTGTCTATCAGTCCCTCCAGGATTTCGCGGGCCTTTTTTGTGATTGTTGCGGCCTAAAATACCTGATGTTGCGGAAGCTTTTCCCAAAAAATGCGATGAAAGTTGCGGTGATTTTTAGTTTGTTGTTGTGATTATATTGCGTGAGGAAGTAAAAGTTGCTATAAGTAATTGTGATTTTCCCTTTTTTACTTTTTTTAAAATAAGGAAATATTAAATAATTACTGAAAAAAACATTAAAAGAACAAAGAAACTGAGAAATTCTTGTAAACAACCTTACTAGGGCTGCCAACTCCCTCAACCTCAAATGAGGGACACTTTCCTGGATATCACAAAAAGATGATGGACACTTTCTTGCAGGTGTATGCGCACAAAATGGCAAGGTTTTATAAATCCACCAATTTCACAGTTTAAAAGTACAATCCACTACTTGCTCCTTTTCTTGAAATACTGTAGCACTAGAATATAAGCAACAAACCCTGAAAAGTTTTACAGCAGGCCCAACTTTTGAAAACATTTAAAAATGTAACAGCATAGTACTTTTTGTCATTGTCCATCTGTCTCACAGGCTATATAGGCCTACTGTAACCTACATTTTATTGGTTCCTCTTCTGACCTCTTTCATAAGTATAGCCTATGTGCAATAATATTGCCTGTCTCTTTAGTTATCCTTAGTTGTCTGTATAACAATATATTATCACCAGATGGGCAAACTAATCAGGAAATGTAGTTAACTAAGCACCCACCAGTTACTCCACATCAGATGAAACTTCACTACACCAAAGCTATTGAAGACCAAATGTAGCCAAAAATGACAGTAGTTCAAAACAGCTACATTTCTAATGTACAAAAGGCCTATATTTAATAATCCAACTTTCTTCTAGACTGTTACTGTATTGATTAACAAACAACTCTCTCAATAGCTATACAATAGTAACTGATTAGTATAGCCTATTATGCCTACTGTATGCCTGTTTACTGTGATATGATCATACATTGTGGACTTTTTTTTATTATTATGGCATGACTGACGCATCAAATGCATCACATTATTGCAATGAACTGATCTTCCATGCAGCCTAGATAGAGGATTTGCTGCTGTGAGCTGATGCTTGATAATACAACGTGTAATATATTAAGGATCACTTCATTGCCAAAAAAAAAGCAAAATTAAGCTATCAGAGTCAGTATACTCATGCTGTAGCTTCACTACAGCCACGCTACTAAATGTAGTTAAACTAGCTTATTAATTTGCATTGAAGCTACTGCCCGACATTGATTATAACTTCGACATTTAATTTAAGACGTGATTTAAAAGGTGTAGAACTTTCTTGCCCATTTGTGATCACTGTTTCTGTTGAAAACATTTTCTTGGTGTTGCTCTCCTGACCTGTCTCTGTTGTTTCTTGTCGTTTGGGTCTCTGTTGGTATCATCTTTGCTCCCTGTCTTACTGTTGCTATCCAGTCAAATGTTTGATAAGCCTATAGCTAAATCGTAGCCTATACCTCCCGATTAAATGTGTTAAGTATTTTAAAAACACAGAAGAAATGCCACCACATAAAAAACAGAAGCAAATGCGTAACCAGATGCGCGTTAAACCCGATTGACTGGGAGAATCGGGGTGCTTCAGTGTGGGCTGGGCAATTAGAATGCCATTGATCGCGCTGCAAAGTAGACATAGACTCGTGATTCTAGCTCAGTGTAAAAAAGATGGTTTGTCGACGTGAGCTCGACAAGACCACGCAAATGATCGGTCAATTTAGCGGGAAAGTTGCGGTGATTAGTTAAATTCACGGGGATTGAATTCACGGGGATTGGTTGAAGTTGCGTTGATGTTGCAAATCGCAACCTCGCGAAATCCTGGAGGGTCTGGTCTATCCCACTGAGCTAGATTCCTACAACGCATCGCTGGATTAAACAGACCAGGTAAGAGCGAATTTTGAGCGAACTAAGCAAATTTAATATAGCTGCTACTCAGCTTGCGGCTAACGATGAGCGTTGCTGCTTAGCTACCCAGAGTAGTCTATGCTGTAGTGACGCATTTAATTTGCGGCTTAGAGCTTTAGTTCACAAAGAAGCCTCTCACAAAACCTTCTACCATCAAACGTCTTCGCTATGAATCGTGGTTTTCTTTGTATTAAAAATTATATTTTAATTTGACAAACAACATATGTCCCATTCATGGTTCAATTCAAACGGGACCAGAAAATTGTTATAATATCACCATAGAAATACATGGCTAGCGTACACATTTTGAGGTCCCATGAGGCGGAAGTAAAACAGAAGTCACTGGGGCACTCTATACACCTTATACAGTATGGCCCTATTCCTGCCACCGCTGCCAAAGTCATACTGTAGTTCTTTCTGTCCAGTTTACACATTAACACTCCATATGGACACAGACATGTTGGAAGTTTGTTTGTGAATGAACTAGGACATTCAGAATCATGCACTGTTTTTGCTGTTACCATTGCAGTGCAGTTTTGCCTGTGTTTGGAAGGATCAATCCACAATAAAATATGATGAAGCAAACTACATTTTTCAAAATATGAAATGTGTGTAAGTGTGTGTGTGTGTGTGTTTTTGTGTGTTTGCACGCCAGCACACACACCTTGGGTCTGGCATCCTTATTAAAATTCTATGTCATACAGTTAGCCCTCAAGAATCCCCACAGGCAAGTGTATGTGTGTGTGTGAGGGTTTGTGTGCAAGACACAGTCAGTACAGCGCAGTCACCACCCTTGCAGTTGACCACCCTCAGGGGACAAACGATCTTTAAAGAGCCGTGGAGGAAACCCATCACAATAGTCCCCCGTCTCGTCACTCCTGACTATCCCTCGAGTAGCCCCACTGAGGCTGTTTTAAGGACACCTGCCCTCTCATCACACTGCTCGCTCTGCCCTGGATCTCCTGCATCCACTCTCACAGCCTGGCAGCTGCAGAAGAGGCAAGCAGCTAGACAGGCAGTGGACATGGCTACGAGAGGGAGAGAGAGAGAGAGAAAGGAATGTCAATGTGAGGATATGGAACGAGAGAAAGAGAGAGCTACAGAAGGGGATGTCAATATCAGGATGTGGTACAAGAGAATGGGGGGTGGCGTAATAGCTTTACCTCTGTTGGCAGCAGTCCTCGTTGTGTTTCATGGTAAGGATGTGTTCAACACACACACACATGTGCCGGTTTGTGCCAGTTTAGGGGTAATTCCTTTGTTACAGTCTCGTGTCTGTGTGTATGATGACAGAAAACTAAATGTTATTGCATGGACTCACTGCAAGACTGTGCAAGAGCGATTTTTTTTTGTTTTAAAGGGGACATATTATGCAAAAACTCACTTTTTACGGGGCTTTGAGTTCAGATTTGGGCCTCTACTGTTCTTATAAACTCTCCAAGCGCGAAAAAAAACCTGTCCATCCGTTTTCTGATGGTCAGTAGAAAGACTTTGGTGTCAAGAATATTATGCTCCTGTGAGCCATTTGGATGGCTCCCTTATTCTCACGTCACACTAAGGGAATTGGCATCCAACCCCAGCACCTGTCGAATCCCCACCCATTTAGCCAAAGCTAATGTCTATCTGCTTAGACTGAGAGATGTTTCTCTCCGTACTACCTGGGCGCTTTTTAAAACGCTGCCGCCAGTTTTTCAAGTTGAGAAATACGTCGGGTTCTTTTTGGAACAGCTGACCAATCATTGTCAGGAATCAAAACTCTGGCATCCTGTGGCAACCTGCAGTAACAGGAGACGGTCAAGGTAGAGGATTATAAAATGTCAACTATGACGTTAACTGACGTTAGCAGTTAGCAGTAGTCTCACTTTATAACACGTTACTTGAATGTATTCAAGCTTTGTTGAGTTTAAAATGTTAGCAAATACTAAATGTTGTAAAGAGATGGCATTATGTTTCTAAAAAATAACCTTACATTAGGCTACATTGTTGTGGCAAACAAAACATGGTAGGCATACAACTAAGGAGGGATCCAATGGTAAAAAATAAGTTTATTAAATAAGTTGACTAAACATTCAGAAACCGCTTGCTGCATTCTTGCTGTTTGTGCTGGTGGATCCTCTTGACCGGCTCTATTTGCAATAATTTTCGAGCAGCGTAAACAGTTCACGAAGCCGGAGGCTTCTCCTGGGCAGGGCGGGGCGTGACCAGCAACAGCTTATTTGCATAAAAGTGAGAGCCCTTACTGTGCGTTCACACCAAATGCGACCAAAGCTGCAAAAACACTTTTGTCGCTCACAAACGGTCGCTGCAATAAATAGTTCTGTTCGCTTTTGTCGCCCAAGTCGCTTATGACGTTAGGATTAGAACGTTTGATTTTGCTTACCCATTTAAAGGAGCCGTTGTACAAACAATACAAAAACGTGTGTTTCAGTAGCAAATTGTCCTGCTGAAGAGGGTCTTGGCGTAATTGAAGTTACAACCAAGAACAAAATCACGTCAAGTGTTAAAGGTATTGGTATTGCTAAATGGCATTTGGTGATCTGCAAATCGTAATGTGCACTCATTCTACTTTGAATATAAAAAAAAACATTGCGAGTGCAGGGAAAGGGATTTCGATTGGGCTACTATGTTGGGTGCAACATAAGCTACAGATCATAGCCTTTTTGTGGCGATCTCGAAAAGCGTTGGGCC